>OZ034801.1:70219594-70553994 GCA_964028335.1 Altica lythri | reverse complement strand
AAAGAAATTTTCAGATATATTTTATTCAACATTCATAAAAGGCCTGCTTGCTATTTACTGTATAGACCGAATATTGTAAATCTTTAAAAAATATGAGTAAAAGAAGCAAAAAATGGATCTAATGCATACTAATTCGGGAGTTTAAGAGTACATAATATATGAACTTCCTATTATTGAAAATTTCTTAGACTTAGCAATGAGTTATATTATAACGTACAACAAAGTTTATTCCTTTTTTTAAAATTATTGTCTAGTTTTATATCTTAGCAAACGATTTTAATTTTTTGTGTAGTTATTAAATTGTTGAATTTTAGTCGGGTTTTTACTATAGGTACAAGGTACAAGAGTATATCCAGCAATCATTAATATTTTATTTTAACAAGTAAATAATGTTATTTTCATGTTATTTCGTATACAGAAAAAAAATATTCATTTATTATAAATTACTTTTTTTCGAAACAGAAAAAAAAAATAAAAAGAATTAAAAAGAAGTTATCAATTTCAAAAAATTTAAAACTAAAGTTCTTAGTAAAAAAACAACAAAAATAAAGATAATTTATTACAAGTACTTTAAACAAGCATTTAAAAAATACATTTTTTATACATTAAACATTACTACATTACTATTGCAAAGGTTTAATTTATACGGTAATAAACACGAACTAAGTATCATATGTGCTAATATATATAAACCTAGTTCATTCATTGATCCCCCCTTTAACATTTAATCTAAGATATCTTATCTCCGCAATTTGCTTTTCTGTTTTTGTGTTAAGGTTTAAGGTTTACATCCATGCGTCAATTTTGGTCTGTAGATGGCATTGTATACATTTAATCTTATTTTTCTTAATATTTCTCTTTTTATTTTAAATCTTTTATTTGTGCGAATAATATTAATAGCACTTTGTCTATTATTCTATTAATCTTCTTTTTTCGTGTGTTTTATTTCTACCCCCAAGTATTGAAATACTTATGTCCATAGCTTTCATCGTTTTTCTTTATGTATTAATTTTTATGCCATATTTTTGCTTAAATCATTTCACACTCCTGTTCTGTTCACATTTTTCGTATACAGACTATTAATTAAAAAAATAAGAAAAACAAATCCTGCTTAGTATATAGAAATGCTACTTCATGCATTTTAGTTATATTTAGTTTGTTCCTTTGTTTGCTTACTATTAAACTATTACTTAAATATTTGTTAAACTGTTAAATTGGACATAGAAAATTACTTTCTGTTCGCTAAATACTGTTAAAAATATCTGTATTTAAATTTACTTAAAGAATTAATATCGATTTTAATTCAATAACAAATAAAAAAACCTTTTCATTCTTTCATTGTCTTTATTGGATTTTAGTCATTGTTTCGAGAGGTTCGGTTTAATTAAGTAACTATTTATTTTTAGTAGGTCATGTTGAGCAGAGCCATCAAATTTGTCAACCCGGTGTAAAATCAATTGGTTTTCACTACTCCAGAGACTATGCACAGCTCCCTCGAGTAAGTAGTTTGAAAACTTTTCAAGAACGAACAACCATGGAAAGTGAGTTAAAGGTAAGAGAAATAACTAAAGCTTCGTGATTGAAAAAAATCACTTATCCCCTAAAACAAAAATTCAATTTAATAGAACAAAGTTCTTGGACGGTTTAAAACTACAGTACTTACTTCAACAAAGTCGGATAAAAATGTACACTAACCAAAGATTTAGTAGATTTTTTTAATCGTGCTTTGGTTTAATATGGTTACAAACAATTTTGTGCATAAGGAAATTTAACCAATTTTACGAAATTTTCAAAATTTACAAAAAATTGACAATTTTACATCTATGTTATAGTCCTATTCATTTGATAATTTAAATTGCGTTTTAAATGAAATATTATATTAAGTATCAAGAACGGTAAGGACATTTTACCGATTGAAGACAATTGTTTGGAGAGGAGGAGCGTAGCGGAGCGACGACTCCAATTTTTGTCTGAGATCGGTAGTCCTTAACGTTCGTGATGCTTGTAACCTTTTTTTGCACGATAGAAATATTTTTCTGCATTAGACATAAGACATTTTAATAACGTTAAAATGTCAAAAGTGCTTTGTATACATCACATATGCAATTATTTACTTACCGTTCTGTTTCAGTAAAGACAAAATACTGATCAGGCAACAAACGCGGTAACTAAGCAAAATCGTTTTATCGTATAAAAAGTAAATTAAAAGCTAAAAAAACGATCAGTATTATATCCAGTTTCTAAATATTGACAAGTTTTGGTAGAATCGAATATTCTGTACTGATATTGACTATTTAGATCTGTTGCAAGTTGCAATGCCTAACTTGTTAAATAAGTTTTACTGGTGTTATTCCTTTAAACAATGTGTTTATTTTTATTTGTTTAAACTACTTTATTTGGTATGGATGTCAGAAAAAAAAATATTTTTTTCAAAGTTTTTATTTTGAACTTATTGCCTGCCTCAAGCAATAATCACTATTAAACCATTGTAGAAAAATATTAATTCTTAATTTTTTTTAAGCTTTTTAACAATTTTTTACGAGTTTTAACCACTTTTTACGGTTTTTAACGTTTTTTCTAGATTTTCACGATTTTTAACGTTTTATCCGAATAATTATTTTCAAATATTATCCTTACAAAGTTTTAACCTATTATTTTGCACCCATGAAACACATGTTCAATGACATATTTTTAAGAGTCTGAATTTCAATTTTAATAATTATTGGTGACGACTTAAATATTTTAGATACAAACTATCAACCACTAGATTATCTTGCTATACCTATTACATTTAGGGATCTAGTAAAAATTAGAAATGAAAAAAAATGCTTCATATATTTTTTATTTCGTTTAAAAGACAACCCACATTAGAGCTAATGTATCAGAAAATTATACCAAAAAACCTAAATAAAGTTGGATAGGTTTCGGACTTTACGTCATTTACACATTTACTCACCAATATCTAAGAGATTTATTGTTGTAAGGGTTGTATTGTTAAATACTACTTCGATTATTTTATATAATAATTTCATTATACATTGTGAACAAATTTCACTGGATTTTTAATCAATCCACTAAAGAAGGAAGACAACAAATGGAAAATTAAACCCTTAGAGATGAAGATGTCACTACTATCACATCTTTTACACTTTCGTTATTGAAAGATATACATTGATTGTGATTTTAGTGTAGTCTTTAGTCAGCGATTATGCTTTAAGCTCGCTGACGGATAACATATACCTTGTACTGACGAGGTGCAAATACACCGAAACCGGTCTACAAGTTATGTTGTCCCTTCTAAATTCAAACCAGAATGGTTGGTTTAAATATCTTGTAGATATACCAACCCCGTTTGACTTTGAAGTGTAATTCAATATCTGTCGGGTCGGGGCACATATCCGGGGAAGTAGTTGTTTCTTCTTAGTTAAATGGTCAATGTCTTTGAAAATGTTTTTCAAAAACTCGTAAAGCGATAGAATAATTAATATTCTTCATTCTGCAATATTTGTTGATTGATAACTCGCTTTATTAAATAAGACAATATTACAATTTCTTGTAATAATACTTTAGCAGTTAGCTGTGTTTTAACAATAAAAACTGATTGGTTTTTAAAGCTGAATTGGGTCAAGGTGAATGATTTTTATAAATTTCTCGTCTCAATTTCCTTATATTTATTCATGATAACCACATCTAATAGGCTAGTACCAACAATGTTTTTTTAGCAAAAAAACATGTATTATAAACAATTTATCGGGTTATTTACATTGTACTTTGGAGACTTAATTAAATGGGTGGAGATATATCCTTTACGATCAATAAGTTTCATTATTGGAATTAGCTGATTCATAAGAAACATATTTAGTTTCTTTTTATTATTCTAGGAAATAAATAAACACTTAATTAAAGTTAAAGTGATTGCAATATGCTAAAAAGAACATTGCGTCCAGGAAATGGGAGCAGGCCGGCATTCTTTTCTGTTTTTAATTAATTTAACAACCTATTAAAATGTATTGTATTCATATAGTTTGTAGTTGTTTTTTTTCTTGTCATATAATTTATTTCCCATTGAAAGATAATTGTAATCGACTATTTCATTTACTTTCGCTATTTCTCCATTGTAAAATTTTTAAAAAGATTTATGAATATTTATTTACTCCCATTAGATTTTCAAATAAACTACCATTACAATTTACCAAATAAGCATGGCTTTAGTCTCAATGTAAATCATCGATTTGCTTCCGACAACTTCGCATGTGCACGTGCACCCTGTTTTCTTGGTTCGCAGTGACTAAAATTCTGGCAAGTTCGCGAAGCATATTTGACAAGCGGATGAGGAGTTACTGATGTGGTCAACTTTCGAACATAGACAATTTGTCCATATATAAAGATGATTACAAAAATAACGCGACAGCTCCAGTAAAATTCGGCAATGTGGGGATATACGCCGACGATCTCCGATCGGCGCGCGCCGCAGCGCCTCCAGTCGGAGAATTCTAGTACTATTCAATTGCTTAGCGGATTTCGTGTGCGGTGTTTGTAAGTCCCAGAGCCATCTTCACAAAACCTCTCGAACTGGGTAATCGGTAGCGTTCGAGTCGACGGTAAAGATAGGTGGAGAAACCTGAGCTGTCGCGTTAATTTTGGAATCGTCTCTACGCAAGAAAACAAATTTTAGAGTTGACCTTACCTTTGCGTTTGTCAGTTCTGGTGATTTTTAATGTTAGGTACTCGTTTGGAGATTATAAGTCTGTGCTTTTCAAATGTCTTCTTAAGTTTTAACATTTGTTAAATATCAATAATTTATTTCATACAAAATTGGTTCTGTTTCCCAGAAACATCATAATATTAAAGACGCTTAGCATGTGACTAACTTGTAATATAGTTTGCCCCTTTTGACTAGGGTCTGGTGTTTATTGGTGTCAGGAAATGCTGCAAAAATTGGACAAAGCGCATGTAAAATCTGTATAGTATTTTCACCGGAGACGACATGTATAAATTACTAAATATCTGTTGTTTAAATGTTAGATAATTCACCGAATAGGTACCACTAAAGTTGTTCGTTCGAATGCGATTGAATAAATAGGCTGGTCGTTAAGAAGCGTTTTTTGTTTTTTGAAAAGTTTGTTTTGCATTTGGGCCATTTACACAACTTCTGTAGTACGCACAATACAGCAATTGATAGTAGTTCTCAATTTCACCTCATATCAATAAGTACATTTTGGCCTATAACCAAATTTACGTTAGGTAGATAACGTAAATTAACATACTAATTAATTTTATTTTAAGAATTAGCAAATAATTTTTACTGGTTTTCAATTGGGTAAACATTTCGATTTGGTATGCTTAAAATAAAAAAACGAAATCCACGTGTTAACCACCGTAAAAATAGTTCATTTAACTAATGGTCTAATATTAATATTAAATGCCCATATTTAAATTTCTTTCTTGAAATCTTTGCTCCATTAACTTATATAACTTTCTGTAGTCTGTAGATTTAGCACTCGTTGTAAAATAAAATGATTTACACGCCTTTCTTACTTCAGTCGAAAAGTCGAGTAAAAGTTTTGATTAAGTAAATTAAAATATTAAACTTTTTCATATATCTAGTTATATATATATATACTAGCTGACCCGGCCACGCGTTGCTGTGGCTAAGGTTTTTGTTATACTTATTACATTGTAGTAATCTATTTAAGAGGAACAGTAGTAGAACATCAGTCATGGGGACCACCATGCTTGTTTACATAGATGCCATTTGTAAAAAATATGGCGACCTCCATGACAGATTTTCTACTACTGCAACCCCTTAATACAATGAAATTATTATTTACGAATGAAGACGGAAACGTTAAAGCTGGTATAAAAATTCACTGGATTGATATTAAGCAAAAATCAATACAAAAGAATTTTAAAATTTATTATTATTTTTATTGAAGTTTATAACAAATGAGTATATTACTGTCACGCCTGGAGAGATTTGAGAGAATGTGCCTTAGTGTTATAGGATAAGGAGTAGCTTACTAAAGGCACTCCCGGCCAGGTATCCTGCTGAAGGCAGAAAACTAACCAAGGGTAAGATGAGATAAACAACAGGAAACAAACAACAAATATATTAACGAATAAATAAGCAATAAGAATGAGTGATAAACATTAAGTATAGGGAGTCTTACCAAATAAATTACATGGTGGCATGTCACACTTACTCACGAAAATACGTCAAGAGTCACAATTGCCCAGACCCTAGGGTCTGTTTTACGGACACCCCAAAGGGTGTCTGACCTCAACAACCTGCTTTTAAAGTCAATTCATATTCTACGTGAGAATCAAAATTAAACTATTTAAACACGTGCCAAGATCTAAAGTAATGACTTTGACCTGGTAAAATGTAATACATAACAATACAATAAAATATAAATTAATAAATTAATATGTAGGGCAAAACTACCCAATCACTTATGTGGCATTACAAAGTAAATAACATGTAACACTTTAACTTATGCATGAATGAGGTAGGTAGGGCAGATAGTCTTAAATCTTTAACAATAATACTTATTATTTTAAATTATAGGTAATTACTTTTATTTTCAATTTAATTTAGCACTAATCGGAACACAATATTTTTGGTTAACCTGTCTTTAGCTAACACAAACAGATTCGACGGTTTCCCTACACGTGAACATGCAATATATAGTTGCCCAGTTTATTAAACTATATAGTTTCAAAGCACATGCCACAACTTTTTATGTTAAAACTTTTCAATAATTAAAACTGAATTTAAGTGTCATCTCAACAATGAACAGCATCCTTGATATTGCAAAAATATTAAGTCATGCAACGCTGTGATTGATCATAGAGAGGATTGTTTCCTTGTTAACTAAATCAAGGGTAGTTGTATCTAAAAACTTTCTAAAATAGTTTATTTTATTAACAGTTAAATTAAAATAATAATTACTGTTTTCACATGTAAAAACAAAAAAAAAAAAAAAATTCCCTCTGGCGTAATCGATCCCATTACCATAACCCAACCGAAATGTCAAAATCGCCGCTGATCCAAATCAGCTACCAAGACTTTACATGAAAACTTTTAAAATGATAATGTCATATTTAATATAATAACAATTCAATAACAAATAATTTACAATAAAATAATATTGCGACTATAAATGAAAGCTATCCTATTTTTCAAGTTGAATCAAACTGCACACGGTGTGCAAATTTGATTAAAATCGGTTAAGTAGTTTGGGAGTCCATTGCGGACAAACAACGTGACACGTAATTTATATATATTAAGATAAGATATATACTTGTTTTCCTGTTCCCCTTATATATATATATATATATATATATATATATATATATATATATATATATAACAAATCGGCATGTTCCAATTAACTTTTAAATTATCCAAATAAGTATTTAATACTAGGGTAAAAATATTCCATAAATACTAGGTTTTTTTATAATAATTTTTCTTTTGATAGATAATATTCCTTTCTAAATTTAATGCCTGTTTAAAAAATAGTTCAAATTACTTAAAGACGTTTTAAATTTTTCCAGATTGCTGGTTCATCTGCAAGAATTCCTCTTAGCAACAAATCTGAAAAGAAGTATAGTGGAGTGGGGTAAGAAGTATAAACTTGTATATAATTGTTGCGCAGTCATAAAAGTAGATGTCGCTAATTAATAAGTAAGTTGAAAGTTTTTATGACATTTGTAAGTATTCATACATGTTGCACTAGGTACACCTGAAAGTTAGAGTTGGCGAAGGAAATACCGTGATATTGCAACAAATTTTGTGTCAAGAGCGATTATTTTTGGTAAGGATTAAGAAAATGTCTTACAATTTACGTTAAATGAAAAAAAAATTTCAATTGTTTGAAATGTTTTAAGAAAATCACTACTCCGGTTTGCCCCTTAAATGTTAGTGCACGGGGTAAGTTCGGAGTATGTGACGGGGTGCAGCCGTTATTTGCCTTATGCAGAAATTTCAAGAAATATTTTACTTTTTGGTTTCTTTGCCAAATTATATATTTATAACAATTTTTAGATCCAACATGGTTCGAAATTATGTCAGAAAAACCAACCGAAGACCTAGTTTCTTGAGTTATCAACTTACCCAAGCAGCCCTTTTTGTAAAAATCCATAACTTTAAAAATAAACAACCGATTTTAATTTGGTAAAAAACATTTTATAAATGGAAAACGAAATATTCCAATTTTGCCTCATAACGTATAAACATAGATTTTAATAAGTTTTAAACAGCTGGTTACGGACTTGCCCCGTACATGGGGCAGGTCCGGAGTAGCTAATACATTTTTTTGATTTTTTATAAAAGTTATAATTTCCCATATTAATTTGTGTTTCTGACAGTGCAAACTATAGAGTGTTAGTTGTAATTTTTGATGATGCCAAAGTAATATTAAATATTTAAAGTGTTTATTGAAAAAATAAATGGCAAAGTCGAATTTAACGAAAATGGGAACGTACTTACTCCACTCCACCTTACTTCTTTTTACTTTTATTTTTTGTTCCAGACCATCCTGTCATAACAATAAAACTATAACTAACAAATATATCGTCATCTGAATCTGACATGACTTTTTCAATGAAAACTAAAGACACTACTTCCATCATTTAAAAAACTTTAGCGAATTTGCATAGGTAGCCGACGAACATTCGGTCGTTTGTTCGTTCGCTTCAATTTAAATACTTTGTGTAAGGTATCGTTTAAAGTTAATTTTTGTCTTTTTTGTATTCATACTTAAATACAGCAAAAAATGCCGACAGGTGATAAGCAACTAATAAATACAAAATAGTAGTTGCCTTATGTAATCTAAAACAGAACACACAGATAATGTGATTCTTATATTAAACTCTAGTGTTAGTATGTATAGTCCATTTCACCGATTTTGGCCGATGACAGAAATCATACTCGAAGTAAATTTAGAGTTACATCTCTCTCAGATACAGGCAAGTTAGAAATTTAAATGAGGACGTTTGTTTTTTAATACAACACTTACGTAACTGCATCTTGTTTCACTGTAGATAAAAAGTATTCAATACGGAAGTCTTGACTTAATTCACATTCCTAGTAACCGTCATGTACGGCTCGTTATTGAAGGGTTGAATTTAATAATTATTAATGTCATATTTTTGTAGATGTCAAACCACACTAATAGTTTCAGAAACTTACGACCTAATTGAGAAAAAAAAACTCTCCGCCATTGGTAACTTGGATGACAGTTTACTCTTATTTCAGTGGTTTCTAATATCAAATCGGCCAAAAACGATAAGATGGACTATATCAACCTTATCATACTAAGAATTAATTAATGCTTGGCAACATTGCTTTTGTTTCCCTTATTTACACAGAAATTGGAATTATTCTAAACATTCCCAATTTTTAGTGGTCGCTTTGTCTAGTTACTGATTACGATTGGTTGATAATACATTTTATTTCAGTCAAGAAAGATAGAAATCAACCAATAATTTTAATCTATTTCCTGTTTAATGTTAAAATCGATTGGTTGTCCGGCACGAGTCTCGTTATCAGTGGCCTTTTAGCATTTTTTATGGTTTTCCAGTATTGTATTTAGATTTTTGAAGTAAAACTTCTTTAGCGGCACTAGGGGTAACTCAGTAATTCTAACGGACGTGGCGTCATTCTAATGTACCACGTACCGGAAACAAAACCTGATACAAAATACCTAACACGATTCTGCCTACTATATTAAATAAAATTAAATCTGTAATTGTATGAATTGACAGCTTGTCATCTTGTCAACCAAAATACATTGGTGGTAAATAATAATAATAATAATAATAAATACGTTTATTACTCAGAAAAAGACATCTATACAGATACTTAAATTTTTGTGTTTACAAATAGTTACTGAGTAATGGGTAATTAGTTCAGTTCTCCAAAGCCACAAGGACTTAGAAGTCTGTTCTTCCACTAAAACCCACTAATAAGACAAAATGATATATAATCCTAAATATAAGTTTTAAATTAACAAATTACAAAAAAAATTACAAAATAATATAATGTAGTATTGAATTAAAAACCTTGTATAATTATAGTTGTTGCATAAACAAGAAGCTTTTATATTTATGTTTAAACGTGTTTGGGGCAACAGAAACATCCAGTAGGTTATATGAGAGTAATTCATTGGTAGATTTAGCCATGTTGTATGAGAAGGAGCGTTTAAAGATTTCTTTTCGATGCCTCGGAATGGTTAAGTACTGTTTGCGTCGTATATTTAAGTTATGGACGTCTGTTCGAAATTTAAGTTTATTGTGTAGGTAGGAAGGTACCTTGTATTTTAATATTTTGAAAAAAAAAACATGCAAGATGTAGTTTTCGTCGATAGTACATATTTAGCCAATTAAGCTCTTTTAGTTTATGTGATACTCTGAGTCTGCGCCGTATTCCAAATATAAGACGTATACAGGAATTTTGGATTTTCTGTATACGGTTCTTATCCACAACATCTAAACAAGGACCATAGACTGTATCACAAAAATCAAATAAAGAGAGTACTAAGGAGTTGCATAATTCTTTTTTTAACCTAATATCAAGATAGCATCTGTGAGCGTAAATCATTATTATACAGCTGTAAGCTATTTTAAGTTTTGACATGATGTGTTCCTTAAAACGAAGTTTAGTATCAATGATAAGCCCTAGACTTTTTCCCGAATTTTTGAACGGTAATGTGTCCGCACCAATTTTTAAATTTACTTGTGACAAAATTTCCTGTCGCATTTGCTCCTTACAAAAGAGCACAGCAGAGGATTTCGTAGGATTTAATTTCAGAATGTGATCGGATGTTATTTCAGCTAATTTCGTAAGGTCATGATTAATTAGTTCAGAGGCTTCATTAAGATTCTCGGGTGGAAAAGATTTATATATCTGTGTATCATCGGCATAAAAATGATAATTGCAAAATTGAAGTGAATTCTGAAAGCTGCTAGTATAGATAGTGAAAAGCAATGGTCCTAAGATGCTACCCTGAGGTACTCCAAGAGTTACTTTAATTCTTTGTGACTTTACATCTCCAATTTGAACTCTTTGGTATCGGTCACTGAGAAATGATTTAATCAATGTTGTGACGTTATCTGTAAATCCCAAATAATGAGTGATTGATAACAAAATTCGGTGATTTAACATGTCAAAGGCTTTAGAGTCATCCAGTAGTATAAGTACACTTATATTGTTAGCATCTTCGGCTTGAAGTAGGTCATCTACAATATCAGCAAGAGCTGTAGCGCAACTATAACCCTGCCGAAATCCCGACTGTTTACAAGGAAGCAGTTTATTTTTATTTAAGTGTTCTTTGATTTGATTTTCCATAATCCTTTCTAAAGTTTTTGAAAGTACTGGCAAAATATTAATGGATCTAAGTTGATAGAGTTCTGTGGGTTGGCTTACTTTCGGAAGCGGCAAGACAAGAGCATCCTTCCAGTGTAAAGGAAAATAACACTCCTTAATACATTGATTTACAATATGAGTAATATATGGTATGATGAAAGGACAGAATAGTAGAATTATGTCAATATTAATATTGTCCACACCATATGACTTAGTTTTAATGTTCATGATGACCTTTGATATATTTTCTTCAGTGACTTCGTGAAAACTAAAAAGCTCTGTAAAATTATTTTTTAAATTAGACTGATAGTTATCAATAATTTTTTCGTTGGGTTCACCATTTACAATACTTGTAAAATGTTTATTTAGTATTTCCACATTACTTAATTGTTTAGGAATTTCATTCCTGTTATTCTTTATAATATTTAATTTTTTTTAGCTCATTCCAAGTTTGCTTCGAATCTGAATTATGCAGTTTATGTCTTAGATAAGCCTTTTTCTCATTTTTAATTGCCACAGTGGTAAAATTTCTTAGTTGTTTGTAATACTCCCATTTGGCCGTGGTGTTATTTTTTTTAAATTTCTGTAGGGCATCGTCCCTAAGCGCTTGCAGTAGTTTTATATTGTCTGTAATCCAAGGGGCATATGGTTTTCCACTAATTCGCTTAATCTTGATTGGCGCATGGAAATTGATAAGTGTGAGTATATGCTTATGCAGCAATTCAACATTTTTATCAATATTATTTATTGAATAAATTGTATTCCAATCTAGTAGCTGCATGTCATTATCAAATTGAATTTTATTAATTGATTTAAGATTTCTAAAAGATATTTTAGTGTGAGTTAGTTCAGTATTACTTTTAATAGCTATTTTGCATGAAACGAGAGAGTGATTAGTAAAGTGCGTCGAGATAATTTTAGTTTGACATTTAGATGTGGAAAAGTTGGTGATAAACGGATCAAGTAAGGAGCTTTTATAAAACGAAAAACAAGTTGGCTCCGTAATAAGCTGATTGCAATCAAATACTTCAAGAATCGCGGCAAAATGATCACATTCCGATAGTTGAATATCTAGAAGGTTAATGTTAAAGTCACCTACGATTATAAAGTGCTCATACTTTGCATAAATATCCGAGACAATATCTTCGAATATACTAAAAAAAGATTTTTTATCTCCCTTCGGCGGTCTATAAAACGTTCCAAAAGCTAACTGCCTACCATGAAACGTAATTTCTATACATAAATATTCCACACAATCAATACAATCCGAGAGTAAGGTTTTAAATTTAATATGATTTTTTATATACACACCAATCCCTCCTCCTCGTTTTATAGGACGGTCTTTGCGAATAAAAGCATAATCTTTTAGATTGATATTATTATTGTTTATATTATCCTTTAACCATGTTTCTGTGACCCCAATCACATCAAAACATTCGGGTTTAACTAACTCAGAAAAGTCATTAAGATGTAGAGTCAGTGACCTTGTATTTAGATGTGCGACGTTAAGAGTCATTCACTTACTTTTGACTAATTGAACCTTACTTTTGACTAACGGAACCAGATCTAGTATTCTTAAATGTACTAGTAATGGCTCTATTATTCTTTAGTCATACTTTATTTTCTGTTGCAGAATTTTTTCTTGCACGTGTTGTTATTTCGGTCTTCCTGTCTTCGTTTTTCTTACTTTGCTCCTGGGCCTTCTCTTTATCTTCCTGGTTAGGTTGGTGGTTGGCTTCGTGCTGAGTTTCTTCTGTATCTTCCCCTTCGTTTTCAATGTTCCTTTCTGATAAACAGTGTCGGTCTAACGGTGTGTTTGGTTCACTTACGTTTGCTCGTGCAACTTGTACTGCCTCATCAATTGCAATAATATCTTTTACAAAAAAAACTTTATTATTTCTATATAGCCTCTCCCCTTTGATGTAGCATCTATCATTAGTATGGTTACGAATTTCATTTAAATGGGTTCTAAGGATTTTATTTCTTTCCAGTTGCAGTTTTGTAAGCTCATGCGTTATAGTAATGCCCGTACCTTTAAGTTTTTTGCACTTATTTAGGATGTTAAATTTCGAGAAATTTGAAATAAGTTCAATTTTTAGTGGTTCGGTTCCAGAATTACCTTCAATAAAATAAATATCGCTAATATCACGCTCTGAAATATTGATTTCCAGCAAATTGTTTAATTTGTTACAGATGTTTTGGGCACTTAACTCATCTGGAGAGCTAATCAAACGATATGCGACTAAGTTATTCTTCTTAACATATCTTTCGTTTCTTTCTAAACGGTTTTTTAGTTCTAAATTCTCTTCTTCAAGTTTTCTTATTCGATCGTTAAGTTTTTCAATTTTCACTAAAATTCTTGTTTCGCTAGCGAAAATTGCATTTTTGAGTTCTTCTACCACATCATCTAAATTCATTACTGATGTTGTATAAAAAAAAAGGAATTCAATAAGTATTCAGTCGGCACCCAGTAATCTTTAGCAATATTTAAATTATCATCTGTGTAAACTCACTGGAGCAGTAAATAAGTCCACCAGAAATGTATCTGTTACAATGCACTGAAACCCACTTTACACAATTTAAAACGCTTAAATTTGTGTATAAAGTGTTTGTTTTAAATATGAATAAACAAATTGGATTTATTAATAAAGAAATTGATGAAAAAATATTGAATAAAAATGAGTGAGTACCTACTCTATATGCATACATTTTATTTTTGGTGTGTAATTACACTATTTATACCTAATTATTTATACCTATTATTTATACCTAGCTATTTTCGTTTTATAGACTTAAAGAGCTAAAAAGAAAAGGAAATTGTGAACGTCACAGGGCATATTATTAGCGCCAGAAAGATTTGAAGAAAAATGAAAATGAAAAAAAGACGAGACAGCGACATTCATTATGATTTGATTACGTAAGTTTATATACATACATACATATTATGATAGTAAATAATTATTTATAGGGAAGCTTTACGTTAAGTAAAGAAGCATGTTCGAAATGTTTTAACACTTGCTTATACTTATTTTAGGTTTGGTTAGGTAGCCATAAAGGCCATAAAACCACTAGTCAGGATGGCTGATCTTTTACCAGCAATAACAGATCCTTCGTAGAACTGAAGAAAACAAACTCAACTCAGGATTTTAAATTTTATGGAATATGCTATAAAATGCTACAAAATGAAATGGTTATCTAACTATCGAAGGCTCTTGTGTTGTGTTGTATTACAATAAGGTAGATACAGCTACAAAATCACACATTCTAAACGTAATGTGTGTATATTTTTAATATTGTTTACCTATTATTGAAGCAAAACTTCTTTAGGTGCGACTAGGGGTAACTCTAACGTTAGATTCTAACGGAAGATTCTGATGGAAGTAACGGTGTGATTTCAGCTATGGGAGAAGCTTAAATTTTCAAAATTTATTTATGAAACTTTCAAAATTTTCAAACGGTTTCAAATACATTAATGGTATTTAGAGAGTAAAATCTATGTTTCACATTTTAGTTATCATAAACCTATTATTTCATATATAAAAAATAATGATAACTTTTAAATTCCTATTTCTAATGAATAATATAAATAGAACATCTTATTTTTTGTAAGTATATAGACAATAAATATGATTGTAATTAAATATTTATTTTCCGATACGTACGTCAACAAGTTTTACTTCAATCGCGCGTAAAGGGTTATACACGCACACTCTTTTTTTATTTAAATTTTAGTTTGTAGAAATCTTTTTTGTATTCGAGACCTTTTGAAAATATTCTAGAACGTATTTAAAATACAAATTTAATTTATTTTTTAAATAATTATTTTGATATAGATCCTGTAAGAGATGAAATTTCATCTAATAGTGAAGTAGAAAACGAGCGAATTACCTACTACAAATAAATATGGTATGTGGATGTCAAATGCTCAAATGATTTTTCGAAATATGTATAAACAATTGATGTGGCTCAAATTATGATGTCATAGAGCTAATCCACATATAAACAAAAATTTCTAAGCCATCGATAAAGAAGGTGGTAGCTAGGGAAGAGTCTAATCCACGAAAAAAGAGAACCCATGTGAAGTTGGCCCCGATTTTTTTAAATTTCATGTTTTTTTATATGGACCTGTTTGTCCATCGTTTGTCCACGTTTGTCCACCCTTTAGATAATTTTTACCAGCAAGCAATCAAAAGATACAGCCAAAACAAGTTTACGGGGTTAACTTCACGTTTTTTCAAAAAATTTCAAATTCGAAATTTGTTCACACCATACGTTTGTCCATCGTTTGTCCACGTTTGTCCACCAATTAGATTATTTTTACCACTTAATTACACGACTAAAAACACCAAAAAACGTGATTAATGGCCCATACATGGTAGTAACTTCCCTATATGAATATTTTTAAAATTTTTGTATTGCATCCGTTTGTCCATCGTTTGTCCACGTTTGTCCACCCTTAAGATAATTTTTACCAGCAAGCAATCAAAAGATACAGCCAAAACAAGTTTACGGGCCAACTTCACGTTTTTTCGAAAAACTTCAAATTCGAAATATGTTCACATCATACGTTTGTCCATCGTTTGTCCACGTTTGTCCACCAATTAGATTATTTTTACCACTTAATTACACGACTAAAAACACCAAAAAACGTGATTAATGGCCCATACATGGTAGTAACTTCCCTATATCAATATTTTTAAAATTTTGTGTATTGCATCCATTTGTCCATCGTTTGTCCACGTTTGTCCACCTTTAAGCTAATTTTTACCAGCAAGCAATCAAAAGATACAGCCAAAACAAGTTTACGGACCAACTTTACGTTTTTTCGAAAAACTTCAAAATAGAATTTTGTTTACACCATACGTTTGTCCATCGTTTGTCCACGTTTGTCCACCAATTAGATTATTTTTACCACCTAATTAAACAACTAAAAATACCAAAACACGTGATTAATGGCCCATACATGTTAGTAACATCCCTATATCAATATTTTTTTAATTTCTGTATTGCATCCGTTTGTCCATCGTTTGTCCACGTTGGTCCACCCTTTAAATAATTTTTACCAGCAAGCTCTGAATAGATACAGCCAAAACAAATTTACTAAGCCAACTTCACGATTTTTTGAAAGACTTCAAATTTGAAATTTGTTCACACCATACGTTTGTCTATCGTTTGTCCACGTTTGTCCACCAATGAGATTATTTTTACCACCTAATTAAACGACAATGGCAACAATGGTAACAATGTATTATTTATTTTCAGAGATTTTATTTTACGAATAAAAATTTCAGTTTCAACATAATCAAAGTAAATGTATTTTTTTGTTTAATTTTATGTTTTATTTTAATTTTATGTTTTTTTAATTTTATGTTTTATTTTAGCAAATGATTTAATATTTGTGAGAATAAACACCTTTTTTATTTTTGTTTAAAATTGTGTTCTTACATTCAATAAAACCTGCATTTACCTATATGATTCCATCTATCTTGCACTACAAGGCTAGACAGATTGAATAACGGACTGACATCAAAGTGGTAAAAGAAATATTTTATTACTTTATACGTTAACTCGGCGTTACACGCGTAATGGTCAAAAAGACCGCATTTTTTGAAAATCGCCTGTAACTCTGCTAATATTCAAATTCAGTCTTCAAGGTTCCACCTATTCCCCATTTATGAACTTTGAAAGGTCAATTTGCCGAAAAAACACTATCCCATATTTCCACACATGCGCAAAAAAATGAGAAATGGAAGGGGCTGAAAATCAGATTTATTGTTTTTTTACATCTAATTGAGTTTTTTTAATTGTTATTTCATATTAAATTTCTAAAATACCCATTGGGCCTTTTGTTTTTCGTTTTTTTATATCAACATTTCTAATGCGGTGTAGACCGTGCGCGTGTACTTATGGTAAAAGTGGAAAACCCGTATACACGGGTTGCCGGGTTAAAAGTGAAAATTTATTTTTACTAGATGGACAAACTTGAATTTGGAGTAAAAATGCTCGAGCTGTTTGTTCGTACTTGATTCTTCGTCGTTTTTTTGAAAAATAAGCATGATTCATTGTTTCCAACAGTATTTAAAGGGATAGAAATTTAAGTTCGTGAGGTGCAATACAGAAATATTAAAAATATTGATATAAGGAAGTTACTACCATGTATGGGCCATTAATCACGTTTTTTGTTGTTTTTGGTCGTTTAATTAACTGGTAAAAATAATCTAATTGGTGGACAAACGTGAAAAAACGATGGACAAACGATGAACAAACGTATGGTGTGAACAAATTTCAAATCTGAAGTTTTCAAAAAAACGGGAAGTTAGCCCCGTAAACTTGTTTTGGCTATATCTTTTGATTGCTTGCTGGTAAAAATTATCTAAAGGATGGACAAACGTGGACAAACGATGGACAAACGGATGCAATCTTGAAATTTTAAAAATATTGATATAGGGATGTTACTACCATGTATAGGCCATTAATCACGTTTTTTGGTGTTTTTAGTTGTTTAATTAAGTGGTAAAAATAATCTAATTAGTGGACAAACGTGGACAAAGGATGGACAAACGTATGGTGTGAACAAATTTTAAATCTAAAGTTTTCGAAAAAACGTGAAGTTAGCCCCGTAAACTTGTTTTGGCTGTATCTTTTGCCACGTATTTTAATGAATTTAAAAACAGAATCAAATTTAGAAAAATAAATAAATTAATTAAAGGAAATACAACTCCAGCTGAGTTCGGTAGTGGTCTCTCTACTGGCAAATTAGTGCCCAGCTCAGCCGTAAAGGTAAGTAAACAAATATTAGTGAGTAGCGCCACCGATTTAAACGGTCAAAATCGGAAACCCCTGTTGTTCCAGGCACTACTTTACCCACTGGAGATAATTAAATAAATTTTGAATATTTATCAGTTCCAACTGAACTACACAATTACAGAAAACAACGATAAGTGAGCTAAATAAAACCAAAATATCAACTAGACCCTTCTTTAATAACAAATTTCTAGAATACAGACTGTCAAGCCTCGTGCCTGACAACACAATTGATATTTATAAAAAAAAATTATGCGAACAATAACAAAAAAGAAAATTTATTAATAGGTGTGATCACACGCAATACAAAAAGCAAGAAGGATAAATTTTAACTAAAACTATAACCGACTTAAATCTAGTTAGCTTATCTGAAACGCTAGATACAGTTCCTCGTCGTCTTATCTGCTCCAAAACTTAGGCCGGCGTCCAATTAAAGCCTGTTCCCAGAACCAATAGCTTACACCAATCTCAAAAACTCAAGCTCGGCTAAGTATCAGGTCAGCATCAAATTTTAAACCAGTAACTAGGACTTATGCCTGTATCTAGGACTTATGCCTGTATCTAGGACTTATGCCTGTATCTAGGACTTATGCCTGTATCTAGGACTTATGCCTGTATCTAGGACTTATGCCTGTATCTAGGACTTATGCCTGTATCTAGGACTTATGCCTGTATCTAGGACTTATGCCTGTATCTAGGACTTATGCCTGTATCTAGGACTTATGCCTGTATCTAGGACCCTATCAAAATAGGGTTGTTTCTTTTATTAACTAGTGCCACCCTAGCTGGTAGACGGGTAAATCGATCTCCTCGTTGCCAATTGCGGTAACCTACCACCTCTCACCGTCTGAACGGTTTTAAATCTCCAAAACCAACTACTGACTGCTTTATGGGTTCCTACCCAACAGAAGATTTACTAAATATCCGGACACAATGCCGTATTTTCCACCGAATTCACCAAAATTTAGAAAAATCTCTTCCACAATGTTCGATTGAAACAAATGAAGCTTAATTTCATAAATCCAACCTGAGTTGACCCCGATGAACAGGGATGCAAATTAAAACCTCAAAAATCTTCTGGTTAACACCTTTACGAGTCAGAAGCTGGTAAATGAAAAAAAAAAGATTTTTTCCACGTAACTTCCTTCACTCGATTTGACACACTTCAGAAAGAAATAGATGGCCTCTACTACTATAGGGACAATAACCATAGCTTATTCAGCCAACAACTTACGAACAAACAGGGGTCATTTGATACGTTTAATCTTATTATTTAAATAGCTAACAACAAATATCCCAACATTACTTAATTTCCCCATTTATTTTCGATTTTAATAATAAAGTTATAAATATGACCGAACGCTGGCTGCAAAACCACAATATCCAAGTTATCGACGAGAGGGTAGATCAGATGAACTACTGACTGATTTCAAACAATAACACAAGAATAATAAATTACTTACAAAACCTATATTAGCAACAACTAAAAATAATTTATGGTCGAAAATAATAAACAACAGTTGGCGATTAACTATAATCGAACTTAAATCAACCGGTTTTGCCTCGATAAATCCTACAATAATTACGAATTATAAGGTAAGAACAACATTTTGTTTACAAAAAGGTATCTCAACGTTAACGAGAAATTAGCCCGTGACACTTTTGATTGCTTGGTGGTAAAAATTATCTTAAGGGTGGACAAACGTGGACAAACGATGGACAAACGTATGCAATACAGAAATTTTAAAAATATTGATATAAGGAAGTTACTACCATGTATGGGCCATTAATCACGTTTTTTGGTGTTTTTAGTCGTTTAATTAAGTGATAAAAATAATCTAATTAGTGGACAAACGTGGACAAACGATGGACAAACGTATGGTGTGAACAAATTTCAAATCTGAAGTTTTCGAAAAAACGTGAAGTTAGCCCCGTAAACTTGTTTTGGCTGTATCTTTTGATTGCTTGCTGGTAAAAATGATCTTAAGGGTGGACAAACGTGGACAAACGTATGCAATACAGAAATTTTAAAAATATTGATATAAGGAAGTTACTACCATGTATGGGCCATTAATCACGTTTTTTGGTGTTTTTAGTCTTTTAATTAAGTGGTAAAAATAATCTAATTGGTGGACAAACGTGGAAAAACGATGGACAAACGTATGGTGTGAACAAATTTCAAATCTGAAGTTTTCGAAAAAACGTGAAGTTAGCCCCGTAAACTTGTTTTGGCTGTATCGTTTGATTGCTTGCTGGTAAAAATTATGTTATGGGTGGACAAACGTGGACAAACGATGGACAAACGTATGCAATACAGAAATTTTAAAAATATTGATATAAGGAAGTTACTACCTTGTATGGGCCATTAATCACGTTTTTTGGTGTTTTTAGTCGTTTAATTAAGTGGTAAAAACAATCTAATTGGTGGACAAACGTGGACAAACGATGGACAAACGTATGGTGTGAACAAATTTCTAATTTGAAGTTTTTCGAAAAAACTTGAAGTTAGCCCCGTAAACTTGTTTTGGCTGTATCTTTTGATTGCTTGCTGGTAAAAATTATCTAAAGGGTGGACAAACATGGACAAACGATGGACAAACAAGTCCATATAAAAAAACATGAAATTTTAAAAAATCGGGGTCAACTTCACACGGGTAAAAAGAGAACACAATGATCTCTTACCAAATTAAATGATGGTATGATGGAAAATATTCGTAGAAAAATTTATGAATTTATTCTAGAAATGATGAACCGTCTTTTCAAATGGTTTAACAAGAAGTTATGGTAGTTCTTGGTTATCCATATAAATCAAACAATACCTTGAGAAAAGTTTTGCACTCGTTAGAATTTAGATACCGAACCTTAAATAAAAGACAATCGATTATGGAATCGCAAATAATCATTATGGTCCGTAATGTGTACTTAAACGCAATCGATAAAGCACGCCAGAAAGGTAAGTTCATTGTCTATCTTGATAAAACTTGGTACGACACTTACGACATTTTGAAAAAAGGATGAAGCGACCAATATTTTAAATGCTGTGAAAAAGCTCCACCAAACAAAGAAAAACGCTTGATGATTTCACATGCCAGAAATAAGAATGGTTTTGTGCCAAATTGTTTGCTGCCATAAATATTTCAAGATCTCCAGCAGATTATCATGAAGACATGACATCTATATTATTCAAAAAATTGTTTGAACACCAACAGTTACCAAATTTACCTCAAAATTCAGTCATAGTGACGAAAAATGCTCCTTACCGTTCACGACACACTGCAGAAATTCCGAAAGCTATATCTCGAAAAAATGTTATTTCTTCCTCCCTAGATAGCGTAGGAGTAGCTTATTCTTCAGCATTTTTAAAAAATGATTTGTTTCTTATATTAAAATCTTTAAATGTTAAATCAAGTTATGTTGTCGATAGTATGGCTGAGAAATAAGGACATAATTTAATTCGTTTACCACCTAATTATTGTGTGTTTAAACCCATCGAGTTAATTTGGAGCAACATTAAAACAGAAGTTAGAAAAAGAACGTGACCCCAACTTTATCAGGAAGTGTGATTAATACTATATGGGAAGATGTTGCAGATATTTCGCATGAATTATGGTATAATTGCGTTGGCCATGTTCATAAATTTGAAAATAATTATAGAGTACTTACAGTTCATTCCTGTGTTATCGATTTGAATGAGAAATCTAGTGAGGATGTTACTTCTGACGAGCATTAGTTTTTTTATATGATTTAGAATCTAGATCTGTATCATTTGGTACCCATTTTCGTTGTATGTTTTTAACCTATTTTCTTTATCGAGAGATGTAACCTTGACGCGGTGGGAAGGCTTGCGTGCATTAATCATGGTACCTAATTTAAAATCAGATTAATACATCTCAGATTACAATTAATCTTTAAAAATATTTCAAATATTTGTTAAATCGTAAATATCGAGTATCTAAATAATACAAGTAAAGTCCGATCCTGCAACAAGCAGATAAGTAAATTGTCGACATGAAGTGTGAATGCAAAAAAGACAAAAATTAAATTTGAACGATACTGTACACATATGCCATTTATTCATAATCTTTTCATTCTCCCCTCTACGAAATTATAATTTTCTGTTTTAAAAAGGCAAGCGAAAGCGAAAGTAAAACATGCTTGTTGATCGTTTGCTAAGTATGAAAGTAAAACTTTCGTGCCCTGGACAACGAAAATAATTAAAATGTCAAACTAGTAATGTCAAACGTTTATTTAGAATTAAAGTTAAATGTAAAATTACAATTGTTATTGTCGTAAGCCACCTTCTACCCATTTTATTACAATAGATTTTCAGCATCAAATTTGAATGTGTTTTACGGAATCGAGAGGGGAGAATGAAAAGTTTAATACATTACACGCTGCAAAAGCCCTTTCAGGTGCTCGGAGTTTTAAATAGCCTCGGCTACGCTACGCTTCGCCTCGGCTATTTAAACACACCTCGCACCTATAAGTAAACTTTCGCAGCTTGTAATGTAAATAACTATATATTTACATAAGTAAGTAAATATAAAATAGTAAAATATTATTAACTAGTTCACTTAATATATATATATAAAGTTATGAGTGGTGTAAATGACAAACAAGTCCGTCACTGCCTTGAAAATGACCCTGAGTAAAACTCGACAGTTCTTTTTCATTGTTGAAATTTTTTATCAAAAAGTTAACAGATGTTTAAATATTTATATTATATACTTAAACACAATAATTGTACCTAGTGGTTGGACACCTTTAATTCCCCAATTCCTAATTACGTAATTTTATGTTTTTATTGGTATTTGAGGCTAAATATTATTCATATTTATAGTACTGAAATACCGTACCGTAGAATCTAAACTGGTTTTATATGATAATCTAGATCAGGTATATCTGTTTTGAATTAACAAGTTTTAATCTATAATACAGGGGGCGTAGCTCAGATGGTAGAGCGCTCGCTTAGCATGCGAGAGGTACCGGGATCGATGCCCGGCGCCTCCAGAAGTTTTTTTGAAGAAGCTCTGGATAAAAATAATTAAGTGAAAATTTCAAATTGATTTTTGTCTTCTGTTCTTCATTTTTTTTTCAACTTTAAATGGTAAATTGGGTTGATATACACGAGAAAAAATATTAAAATTAAGCTTTAACGTATTAACAAGATATTGGTCTTAAATAGACTTGCATAAAGTTACAACATTTATGATTAGAGGTAGGTAGGTACACCAAACAAATTAAAGGTTAACGTAACTAATCGATATTCTGTCACACTCGTTTTTATAACGGTTCATTAAAAAACTAATATTAATATTGCGTTATTTATTAGTGGCAATTTTTAAAGTAAAGTAAACAATCTCAACCTAGATCGATCCAAACCGGTTCAAAAAACACAACTACGAGGAATACAAATCATCTGAAATCGATTTGTTATGCAAAATTACCTATATAGTTATATATTCTCACAGCTAAATTGTACACAATATTTAAGGCTTTAAATCGGTGTATACCTATCCTTGATATAGATATGAAATCTTTGTTGTAAACACTTCATTTTTAAGAAACGGGATTGCAAATGCGTCGAAATGTAAATGAAGTAAAATCGGACTTCGGACTATGTTTGCATAAATGTAAAAATCGTAGAATACAACCTATAATTAGTTATCTAGATTGAATCATACCCTTCTCACTAATAACTTCTTGTGAATATAAACAAGGTTTTCTTGAAGGTGTAAATCTATTGTATTTTAATAGTCGAATATTATATTGCAAATTTACAGTTCAATTCATATCTCTGTTATTCTTATTGTGTTCCGTTTAGTTCACTGAATTTTGCAGGTCGAAGATCGAACGTGTAGTGTGGAATGAACAATAAAAAACCCTTCTGAATCTCGTTAGAGGTTAATAGGTGGCAAATGCAGATTACAAAACAATTTTTTTTAAATGCAATTAAGAAAATTTAAAACGCAAGTCAGAGATAATTGAAAATATAAATCCGGTTTTATTTGTTAACCAAAGTTTTCACTGATTTTTGGGTTGAGTGCCATTATATCAACTCATTTGATTTAGATTATGTTAAATTAAAGCCTATTGTTGGACGTGTTTGAAATTTTTATTACATGACTCACTCAATTTTCAATAAGAATTAAACATATATATTTTTTAAGGTTACATTTTATATAAAAGAAAAAATATGATGTAAATATTAACAATTCAACAATAAAATTTAGTATCATTTACCACAATACGGTTGTATAGATAAAACCAGTTGTATCACTAAATTCAAAATAATTTTCGCTTGCGACTATGGATCTATTTACCCATGCAAATAAATCAAAATCTGATATATCGAATATATCGCATCGTTGAATAAACAGTCCAAAAAGGTATATTTTTCCTGAGAAAATATGCTCGTTGTTAAACAATTGTTGTTTTGCTTCTAGTTTGATAATTCTGATGCAGAAAAATTCATATTTTATTCAACTAATTCAATCATCCGCGGAACGAAGGAAATATTCCCATTTCAATCAACCAACTGTCCGGACACACTGATTACGTTTATTTACTTCTTTTCGATAAGGTAACGGAACTCTACACTCGACTAGTTTCAGTATCTGCTACCTGAGCCGAACAAACAAAGACCGTCAGTGCTAAGAGAGGCGGAACCAAGTTTTTGTAAAAAAAAACAAACCAGTATATAGAAACAAAGTAATTATTAAAAAAAAACATTGGTGTGTTTGAGGTTAAAATATGAAAAATAAAGCAATTTTTTCAATTCTGGCTCTATTAGAGGAACATATCAAATTTAAGAATATAATAAATATAATTAAAAAATGTACCTAAAAAGGTATTATATGATTAAAATATTGTCTATAACTTCTTTGTGGCATGATTGTATATACTTACTTCTTTAATCTTGGAACTTTTGCCACTAAAATCAAAATAATAAAATATTGATTTATTATTTTATTATTGTGATTATAGTGGCATGAGTTCCCCGATTAAAAAGTAAATAGCTATTATTAGACTTTTGTTATTAATTAACTACAAATACAAATTTATTCTAGTGTGATAATCACTAATCTTTGCGACAGGAGTGGTTGCACAAACTTTTCGTCCTGTATGTAAAATGTTTTGTTGAATACTTTTTCTTGTATTATGGTGTATTAAATTTACTTTAACACAAAAGGATTTATATTTAAAATACAAAGTAGACTTTTGATTTCAAAAACAAAAGGTCCAACTGTAACTTTTTTTGCAATGGTCTTCGTTGAGCATAAAAAAATGATTGTTTGTCCTTTTGTTTACAATATAACCAAATTGACAATGTTTATACGACTACGGTTGTCTAGTAAGTAACCGTGGTACTTATAATGTTATTAAAATGGAAATGTTTCAGGTGTTTGCTATTTCTAGACAATGATAAACTTTTAAAAATATTGCAAAAGTATCATTATTTAATATCTTACTTATATTAAAGGCATGAAACATGGTTATTAAAAAGAAACGATTGTTGTGCATACCTATTTAATTTATTAATTTTGTTTTTGGTAGTAATATAATTATTTCTCGGTAAATTCATTTTGATAAAAAAATCCTTATATTGGACCAGCAGATGTCCAAATAGGAAAAATTATTGTACTAGTTATACGTTTATCAGGGCGTCGTATCCAAAACTCGTGTAAGGTATTTGGAACTAAACACTTTTAAGACACACATGTGTGTAAACAAGACACGACTAAACCACAAGACCGATTTGAGATCAAGAAGCTGCAACTAGAAGTTCTTAAAACTGCAGATGTAAACATTTTGGTTAAAACCCGAAGAAAATTGAGGATTATACATTAGAAAAGAGTTACAAGTATAACGATTATCTAGGTAGAATAAAAGAAATTAGCTTAATTGGTTCTTCCAAAACTATACAATTTTTTTTTGAGACCAGAATTAGTCTTAGATCAGATAACGAATAAATTCAGGTTCTCAGAGCTCCAGAAAAAAGAGCGAGATACCAGACTGCCAGATCTGTTTCATAATATTTAGGAGTAACTGTATGTTAGGAGAAGGTATTATGTTGGAAGCAAAAACTGTAGTGTTATCAAATTAACAAATTTTAACTGGCATGCTGATTAAGTAGGGCTTTAAAGAGCTTAAATTGAGTGTGATTGTATCTTCCTTTACGATAATGCACTTGTTCCCAAAAGTAGAGTGGCTAGAGAATGTGTTTAATCGAAAGTTGTTATATGTTCGCCAGACCCAAATTTATCTTAGAGCTCGTCGAAATAATGAAGGAAATAAATGAAGCTATAGTACACATACTCTTAGACAATGTTTAAACTTAGTTAGAAATATGTTAACGCAATTAGAAGCTCACATAAAGCTAGAGATCGCAACACGAATAATTAATAGTGATTTTTTTTTATTTCTGCTTTTTGACCATTAATTTATTTTTTCATTTGTAAATTATTTCCCTTTTATAGTCTTTGGTAAAGTTTTATTTATTATTATCAAAAATTTTAAAAAACAAGAAATAATTTCGTATAAGTTTCATTGTGTGTATTATAAACATTTGTGTTCAAATGGTTAAAACTATTTTTATTTTATTTTTATGTTTTAACTTCAGATATATGAAAGGTCAAATTAGAATAAATCACACCAAATCTGTTTACTAAAAGTCAAAAAGTATAAGATCACGATTATTACTTTTTGTGATGAGTCACACGACTTTCCATTAAAATAAAATTGTTCTCTTCCGCCGTAAAATATTATTATTAAACACCTACTTACGTTAAACTTGAACTCGTTATCAAATTTACTAAAAGTCGCCAATAATTAAACCGACTTATATAAAGGCGTCAGAACGATTAAACAGTTCTTAGGCGAGTCCTTAATATAAGTAATTACCATTTTAATTACAAGCAATTAAACAACGATAAATTATTTGTATAAAGTAATTGATAAGTGGGACAAATATTATATACATATACCTATGTTAATTAAATACAAAAAGTTAGTGTTCTTTGCATTAAATGACAGGTAGAATTTACTAAAAAGTGTACATCCTCTTTTTTTTTTGTAAAGAAAGCTTTTTTTATAATAGAAACTTTTTGGTAAGACTAACCAGAACAGATTTGGATGGTCTAATAACAGCGAAAGGATTAGAAGACAAATGAAAACGTTTTCGATTAACAAAGAAAAGTGTCAGTTTATAGCTTTATATAAAAGCGATAAACCATTATACCGCAGGCGCAGCACCGAAATTGTGAATTGTCGCCTATGTTGTTAAACTTTCGTCATTATTTTAACTATTCTATAAATATACTCACCACCGAAAGGCTAAGAGTTTTTTGTAGTAGAAGTTGTCTTCATTTGTATCGTTTTTGATATCCAGTAACGCCATTATGTTGTTATACAAATGAAAGAGTTATTTGTTGTAAATAATCAATCGTATTTTATCAAAAAACTATTAATCCATATGAAAATACTTGAGTACTTTCTTTAAAATGGTTAAAGGCGGAAACATACTATCAAAACGTTACACGACGCCACGCCACCCGACGCATGTCAGTACTTATCAATTCCATAGTTGTCTAGTTCACAAGTGCTTTTTTTTGCTCAACTTTTTTCAGCAGTCTCCGAAAATTATGAACGAGGTGTTATTCGTTTCGGAATCGCATCTAGATGATTTTTGAAAAAAATGATGTTCCGCATGCAAAAACTGCAAAAGTTATTAACAATTAACTAAAACAAAAAGAAGAGGGTTTGATTTTTAGCAAATATCTTAAAAACTAATAAAGATTTTTTAATTAAAAAAAAAAGATTCAAAAAGAGGAGGAAATTTCCTACAAAAAAGCTTGAACTCTCGGAACTGTAGTACTAATATTTATAATTTTCCCAGATGGTTGAAAATACGGCCGAAAACGGGTGCTCTGGCTTGCGTAAGCCACGCCTGCTTGGACACTTTTTTAATAAAAATTATTTTAACATATTAAATATCAAATTTAGGATATGAAAAAAATCAAGTGCTTACTGGATAGATAAATAAATAATTATCCGTCTGAATTTTTTTTTTTAACACAATTTATAAATTATTTATGCAATAATTGTTAATTACAATGTTTTTCTGCTCGAACATAAACATTGCAAGTGTGATAATTATTGAACTATAAATTTAAGATTTTTTCCCTTCTTGGAGCAATTCTTAAAAGGCTTTAGAATAGATCCCCGTTGGTGAAATTTAAAAATATATTTTTTTCAGTTTTTTATTAATAATTATCGTTGTTGCAAAATTAAAAACTTAAATTAATCATTGAAAAAAAGTTTTTTTTTTAAATATTATTAATGATCCGTTTGTATGTTATTAGAAGCTGCATAAAAATATTTTTTTAAATTTTTATCAGTTATTGTTTAAAAAATTGTTATAAACAAATGCGTTCTTTATTAGATAATTGAATTTTTTTTATGGAATTTCAATCTTTGATACAAATGATTTTTAAAAGAAAAATTATTTCTTAAAAAACTTTTTTTTATTGCTTAAAAAAGCATTTATTAATTACCAATAAATTTTTTCCACTTCTAATTATTAATATTAAGGAAGAAAGAAACAATTTTTTTTAAATCATTATTTGTTTTCTTTTCGATATAAAAAATTCGTTTTATTTAATTTTTCATTGTTTATTTAATAAACAATTTGTTATAAACAAATAAATTTTTACCTTATTTTTTTTTCTAATTCTACTTACTCAAATTTATAGTTCAACAATTATCACACTTGCAATGTTTATGTTTATGCAGAAAAACATTTTAACATTTAAACAATTGCATAAATAATTTATAATTTGTGATAAATAAAAAATTCAAACAGATTATTGTTTATTTATCTATCCAGTAAGCACTTAATTTTTTTCATATCCTAAATTTGATATTTAATATGTTAAAATAATTTTTATTAAAAAAGTGTCCAAAGCATGGCTTACGCAAGCCAGAGCACCCGTTTTCGGCCGTATTTTCAACCATCTGGAAAAATTATAAATATTAGTACTACAGTTCCGAGAGTTTGAGTTTTTTTGTAGAAAATTTCCTCCTCTTCTCGAATCTTTTTTTAAATTTAATAAATCTTTATTAGTTTTTAAGATATTCGCAAAAAATCAAACCCTCTTCTTTTTGTTTTAGTTAATTGTTAATAACTTTTGCAGTTTTTGCATGCGGAACATCATTTTTTTCAAAAATCATCTAGATGCGATTCCGAATCGAATGACACCTCGTTTATAATTTTCCGAGACTGCTGAAAAAAGTTGAGCAAAAAAGCACTTGTGAACTAGACTATATATTTAATCCAGTTAGAAGCACATAGACAACACGCTATGGTACCACACGCCGCAACATAAATATATGGATTAACATGCGTCGGGTGACGTGGCGTCGTGTCACGTTTTGATAGTATGTTTCCGCCTTTATTATTGAAGTTATTTTTACATTGCATTTTTATATATGCATTAACGATTTAAGTACAAGTAATTACAATAGAATAAACAAGTTTTCCTAATATTAGTTCTTTAAATCTATACATTTTAGGGGATACACTTTGATAACTGGTTTCAATTTTATTTCATTGTTTCTTTTAAACAAAACTTTAATTTTCCTTCGCAAACATACATATTTTGGACAAAGAACGAAACTGATATAAGAGAATATTTTTGGAAATGACCCACATTAGAACTGAAAATTGTATTAACAGGAAATAAGTAATATTTTTTGTAATATATTATCCCATACATAAGCAGAGTAGCAAAGTAGGTCACAAAATGAATATAAAAAACATCGTTACTAAATTCAAGGTTTAATAAATAATTACTAAACAAAAAACATTTTTTAAATTTTAAACATATAAAAAATAAAATAAAAGAAATTTTACAAAAAGAAAACTTAAAATTTTGTTTAACAGAAAGCTGTCTTGGGGGATACAATAAAATAAAATGGAAACCAGTTATCAAATTGTATCCCCAAAATGTATAGTTTTTAAGAACTAATTTTAAGTGTAATGTTTTTAAAGTTTCTTTAGTATAACCTCACGACTGGAAAATTTAAACATCTTTTGTAAATTTTAACAACTAATTGTTTTCCTTTTTTTTTATTCTTTTTGTAAAGTTGTCTTTATATTGAATTAAAGTAAATTCGAAGCTTGACAACAAAGTCAAAGAGTTTTTCTCAAGGCTATAAACTTGACTGCCACTCCACGATACACCTTCGAATATTACATCCACAGTCAAATACCAAAACTTTATATATATATATATATATATATATATATATATATATATATATATATATAAACGGGCATGTACGCAAAAGGATCATACGATTACGAGTAAGAATGGTAACCGCAGACATGCATGTTTCTGGCTCATTAGCCGTCATCAGTGCGGCATAACCAAGAAGAGTATTGCACTTGGCTAGCAAAAGTGTTAGGTACTTGGGAGCAAAGGATGTTGGGGAAACATGTGTCAAGAAATACAAAAACAACGAACGCTCTCACAGAAGTCCTATCGCCATTTTGTGCTTTCGGCCAGCTGTGCCAATGGGTTTTCGGCTAGCAACCAGCGAAAAACCTCTCGTGGTTTTTTTTACGAGCGTTACGATAACAACGACCGTTCTGAAAGCTTGTTAGTGTGGTAGCTGGAATGGTTTTGTAAACTGTATTTAGCTAAGAATATGCTGGGAGAGTTTCTGAGTTGTTTTTTAAATGTATGTATTTTTTTTTTTTTTTTTTTTTTTTTTTTTTTTTTTTTTTTTTTTCAGTAACAAATTTATATAAAATAAATTCTTCTTAATTATGTTAGCATCATACATTAAAAATTAATTTAAGATGTATAATATATTTTTATTTCCGTCCGCCACTGATAGAAAGACTCCGCCTACCTGCGCCGACTAACACGTGGCTGTCACAAACTTTTGTTGGGAGACCGATACTTTTGTATCTCATCTTCGGTGACACGAATCCTGAATCCTATCACCACCTTGAGGAGCTAGTCACAGGACTCAAGTCTCTTATCAAGGGAACTGCTCTGTGGCAACAGTAACTCAAGGAATTTCGGATACCTGGATTCTAGCCTACCTGAAGATCAGCGTGACGCTGATTTTAAGCTGAACAAACTAGAGTCCTACACGCATCAGGTGCATGTAAGGACTCTTGGTGCCGAACCTGGTCACAATATTCCCATAGGAAGCAGTGCTCAAACATGGGGCTCCACAGGAGAGACCATGCCAGGTTGTTTAGATTAGATTAGATTATACTTTTGTATCATCTCTTACATATTGTTATATATATATATATATATATATATATATATATATTCATTAAAATATTGTGTGTTAACTCATCAGTAAAATATTTTCTGATATTTACGAAATGTACTTTTTAAAAAACTGTCAGAATTAAATTTCGTGTTTAGAAAAATTTTAAATTACAATTGTATTAAATATTAATTTACAAAGTAAAAATCTTTGCATTTAATTGTTAAAATCAATGATGCCCTAATTACCTATTCGTAAAATGGAAAACAAATGTATTAGAAGTATTCTTCATTCTACACAGAGCTTTTTTGAACCAGTTTGATTAGTAAACTTTTTTATCTTTCCCACATTCGTCCATTTAATCACGCGATTAGCCTTAATATAGGTTTTCGACAGGCATTAGCTAAATTTAATTAACTGCATAACGTTTCCTCTTTTCCCAATACGTTTAATTTTCCTGGAACAAAGGTTCATTCAAACACTGAATCCAATTTCACATTTTGTCGTGAACATGCTACATTTAATTCTGAAATATATTAATTAAAATTTTTAATGTATATCTTAATCTATCTGATAATGAAATTTGATTGATCGATATGGAAATAATATGCGAATTTAATCTTTTTTAACATGCTCTATTTAATTTGTAAACGCTAACAAATTCTTTATTGAAACATTCTTTTAAAGTATAAATATGTGATCACTCTAATTATTAAATCGTAGTGGATTTCAACATTGATAACAATTTAACTTTTTTATATTGCATAAACAGTGTTATAGTTATAATACATGAAAAATGGATAAGTATAAATTGCTAGTTGGTTTAATGAATTGTAACTTAATTTACAAACAACCATATATCATAGTATGCTAGTATAAAAAATAATATATTCAATTTACTTGAAAAACACGAAAATAATTTACTATAAGATACCTGTTTAAACCTGGCAACCCTTGGATTGCGCCTCTCTGAAAGCTGGCAACCTTTTTTTGTTCGATTTCTTACATAGGAAATTTTCTTTTAAATTCTGTAGGTTTTTCTTAAAAGACATCAGTAACTTATTAACAAAAACTATTTACCATACCCTTGCGGTAATTGCGGCTTAATTCGGACAGGCAATCAAGCTGTAATTTTTTCTACTACAATGGGTCCTCATAAAAAATAATTTTCACTGAATATTTACTCTCGTACTATTACTCTAATTTTACTTTTCAGGTTGATATTTATGAAGATACCAAAGTAAAATTGACAAAAAATAAACTTCATTTACTGACAGTGACAGTTAGATCACGTAAATAAAGCTTAAAAATTGAAAATTCTACAAAAATCTAGATATTAAACAAAAAGGACTGGTAGAGGAAGGAAAAAATCAATTTTAAATAATTGTATTGCTTTGAATAAAATAATAAAATCAATGGGATACCTAAAAGTTCTATTTTACACGCATTTTTTAAAAGGGTGAGAATGGTAATTATTATTATTCGAATACTGACAACCTCTATTACAAAAGCTATCAATAGCAACGTTTTCCAAAATTGTATTTTTAAATATTTTATTTTTATTAAGTAAATGGAATATCTTAAATTTGATTAAAACACATATATTTATTATTTTATTATTTTGATTTTAGTGGCAAAAGTTCCCCAATTAAAGAAGTAAATAAATAGATTGATTTACCTACTCTATCAAATAATCAAAATTTTTTTTATAATATATATATATATATATATATATATATATATATATATATATGTATATATATATATATATATATACAGGGTGTCCCAGAATTAACTACGGAAACTTCGTATACGTATTCCTTGATGACAAATAAGTAGGGTCTTTCCTATAAAAAAATTTTTTTAGAGACTCCTGTCAGAGTTATAACCTACTTTGCAAATGTGCGCTACTTGATCGCGATACACGATACTCAATTGACATGGTCCTACTTTTTATTTTTTTACTCCAAACCGAAACGATTTCGCAAAAAACGACAAGGAACAAAAAAGTTTCTAAATAATTAAAACTTCCTAAAATAATTTTTTGTTATTGCAAATATTAATTGCTAAGAAAGTTACAAAAAAAATATTAATAGGGGTTCCTTGATTTGCACCCTTAGAATGGAGTAGGGCAGGTGAAAAGTGGCAGGAGAAATGCGTCTTTAAAAAAATGATGTTCACCCAAATTTTTAATTTTTTATCTTGGACCAATCAGAAGATATTAAATTAAAACCGTATTTTACCACCCCTCTTTAAAGGGTTATAACTCTGACAGGAGTCTCTAAAAAAAATTTTTTATAGGAAAGACCCTACTTATTTGTCATCAAGGAATACGTATACGAAGTTTCCGTAGTTAATTCTGGGACACCCTGTATATATATATAAAACGAGCAGAGTGTTTTGTGAAAGTCTAATATAACAAAATGTCAAAGATGATACATAACGTATCTAGTGCCATACTGTCAAAAATAATAATTCCAGTTTTGAACTGGAATGGTGTCGGTTAGAATTTCTAACACTTTAAAAGATACCTGGACGCTGCGATATAAATAGATATAAATATCATTCAACTCATATCAGGGCAAAACCAAACTACAGACACGTGTTTCGCTCTCATTTGAGCTCGTCAGTGTAGTATTGGCTATGTCTCTTCAGTCACTAATGAAGAGACATCCACATCCCTGCTATAAATTGAACGATATCTATAGATTTCAAATTGCGAAACTGATAAACAGTCGCAAGTGGCTCCATAATTATTTTTAACAGTATGGCACTAGATACGTTATGTATCATCTTTGACATTTTGTTATATTAGACTTTCACAAAACACTCTGCTCGTTTTATCATTGGATTTTGAATTGCATTTCTTACCAACATACGGTTCTGGTGAGGTGTTGTAATGGGTGCTGGGGGACCATATTATGGCCTTCTTACTACATCACCAGTTTCCAGAAACCTATTCCAAGTTTTTGAAATCACAGATTGGCTTACGGCGGCAATCTCACGTTGTGACTCTCCATCTCTAATACGATGGATAACAATGGATGCTTGAAATGTATTCAAATGTCTTCTGCGCATAATTCTGTACCAACTACTAATACTAAATAACTTCAAAATAAAACTGTTTATCATATTTTCGTAATAACTTGAAGAATGGAATTAAACTAAATTTCATCAAAATTCGATATTTATTTGGGTCTAGTGACCGGTTTATTATCAGCAAAACATATATTTTTATAAAAGGTGAATTTGATTTTTGTCAATCTCAATTTAAAGCCATATGTATAAAATTTATAGGTTATGCTTAATTCATTTTGCTTAGTATATTTTTAAACTTGGAATGATGATTATTTGGTAAAAGAATTATTAAAATTTCTTAACAGTTAAATAAAAGTAACGGTATTAGTTTTTAGTTATTATTATTTATTACTTAATAGTGTATTATACAAGGTTGTTCAAAAGCGTTTTACATACAGATAAAAAACTAACGTGTGTACTGTATAGCAACGAAAGCTTTGTTATTTGAGTTTTGTACTACATTTCATCTGCGTTTTTTTTATAACAGAAAAGTTAAAAAATTGATAAAGCATAATAAGAATTGCGAGTAATAATAGTACTAAAAATTCATCGTGGTAATTATTATTCGACAATAGTTACATTCTGTTGCATATAGATAACATATTTTTGGTATATTGGAATAATGCCATGTAGTTTATCTAATTAAAAATTTTAAAAGAATTTGCAAAATTATATAGATTAAAAGAGACGTATTTTTTTATTAATTTAGGATTTTATAAAGGTAATATTTTGAAAAGGAATAAAAACGTTAGAAGTAACTACCTAATTATAAAACCATTCTGCAGGTTCAAAACCCTCTCACATCTAATTCATTTAAAAACATCGAACGCTAAAATTCCTTTCTGATATTTTTACCGTACTTTATCATTTTAAAATAACGGTTATATCTTATTGTCATTTTTATATTTGTTTAAATATTATTATTAATTTAGATAAATAATATATAATATATATATAATTATTTTATTTTATCTAATATTAATGTAAATTAAAGATATTTAAGCAATAATTCGAGTTGTAGAAAATCTTAATATGTGCGAAAAGCTTCAGGTGATGATTCTAAATACAACAATAATCACAACTTCGATTTCAGAGGTGTTTTAATGCAAAACAATAAAAGAGCATAATTTTTATTTAAATATCCATTGTTTTACTTTTAGTATGGTCAAAAAATTAAATCCTTATCCCATATAAGCTTCAATAATAAACATACAAAATCCTTAATTGCATGTCAAAAAAATGTAAAATAACAATCTTTTAAAACCCAAAAAAAATTGTAGTTTTAGAGTAATTATTAAATCGTTGGTTTTTGAGAAATTGTATTGTATATCATCTCGGTAATCAATATCAAACTGTTGATATTTATTTGCAGAATCGCTTTTTAAAATTTCTTGCACATATTAACATTAAAATATACATACTCCTAAATACCTTAATTGCATGTCAAAAAGTGCAAAATAAACACCTTTTAAAAAACCTGAAAATTGCACATCATGATCTCTTTTAGAGCAATAAATAAATTGATAACTTTGATACGTTTATATGACGAAATGTTGATATTTGTTGTACAGAATTACTTTTTGAAATTATTTGCCCTTTTTTACTACCAACCTGTATATTTATCAGAATGTATATTACCAGCTTAAAGTTAATGTAATACAAGAGTTTATGATTTGTAATATCTTTAATCATTTTGGTGCATGAACCATTTGAACTTCAAATTGTGCTGTAAAAATATACAATTACAAATGTTAAAGTTAAAAGATATTTATGACCATGAATTTTGAAATAAAGGGCAAGTATTTGTATATTTGTTTAAACTGATATCTCTATCTTTTGTTCCAATTTCTATTTCTTAATATTGTTTATTTATAAGAAGACTCTCATAAATACGACCTTAATCTTTTGACAAAATGAAAAATAAACAGAAACACGAAAGCTGCCTAATTCTTAAATCATTGCTGTTTACATAACAATTGTTGATTTTGTGTCAAAATTCAAATAGTGTTTATTTTTCAACAATAATGATGAAATGTGTCTATAGATAAATATTAAAAGTAATTAAACTGAATTTAAATGAAATGTTGCACTTAAATAATACATATATTATTTCGTTTTTTAACCGACTTCAAAAAAGGAGAAGGTTATCAATTCGACCATATTTTTTTTTTATTTTATTTTTTTATGGATGTTACCGAATATCTCTGGCATTTATAATCCGATTTGAAAAATTCTTTTTGCATTCAAAAGAGTAAAGTTTCCCATTGTTCCCATAGAAATTTGGTTAAGGTCTGGTCATCAATGTGAAAGATATTCCAGGAAATACCACAAAAATTAACAGAATAATCTCGGCAGTAAAGTTAATATGTAAATAATGATGTATAACATAAAAACATATTAATTGGCACGTTACTGTCCCACTACAACCGATTTTAAACAAGAGAGGATTCTCAATTCGACCATAGTTTTTTTATGTTACCGAATATGTCTGGTATTTATAATCCGATTTAAAAAAATTGTTTTGCATTCAAAAGAATAGAGTGTCCGTGTGATCCCATGAAAATTCGATTAAGGTGATATACTCCAACATTTTGGCGCGAAACCTAGAAAAAACAACGATACTCAAACAAACCCAGTACAGAGAATAAATGTAAAAATTTTGTCAGGTATAAATTAACCCCGACATTTAAAACAGATACTGATTCACCGAACTGTACTCGGAAGTTCATAGTAGAGGGCGCTTTAAATCAACGAATAAGTAGAATATTTTAAATCTGTATTGCTTTTTTCTCAAAAATTTCAAAATATTTTGATATGAAATTTTAGGCATTTATTCTCTGTACTGGGTTTGTTTGAGTATCGTTGCTCTTTCTAGGTTTCGCGCCAAAATGTTGGAGTATATCACCTTAAAGTCTGGTTATCAATGTGGAAGATATTCTAAGAAACACCACAAAAATCAATAAAATAAGCTCTGCAGTTAAGTTAATATGTTAATAATGATGTGTAACATAAAAACATAATAATTTCCCGTTACTGTCCCACTCTTAAGCCAAAGACCTCGTCTCACAAGGAGGAGGAATGAGGATTTCATCAATTCTCTTGCCCACTGCGTGTTGGTGATTTCAGACAATTAAGTGCACGTTTTATCACGATGTTTTCCACGTGCTTCGTAATTCTAGGTGTTAGACAATTTACTTATGTCTCCAAAAAGTCACATTGGTACATGTCGGGATTGCTGGGGATCGAACTCAGTACCTCTTGCACGGTATTTGGAAGGTTTTGAAAATAGAACAACATGCATCAAGTAACAACTAACAATGGTAAAATAAAAACTTTTTAAAAAAAAATTAAACCTCCTTCAAAAAAATGCCCTAAAAAGCCAGAAATAAAATCTTTATTTCTTAAAAAAATTAGAAACAACTAGGCATCTGATTTCGATTTCCTTGAAGTCGGCTCCAATGGCAAATTACAAATTACCCTCTACTTTAATCTTAGCTATTAATTCTAGATTTCGAATGTTAGTAACTCAAATCGTTTACAAAGATATAAAATATAAACCATTGGAGCCGACTTCAAGGAAATTGTTTCTAATTTTTTTAAGAAATAAAGATTTTATTTCTGGCTTTTTAGGGCATTTTTTTTAAAGGAGGTTTAATTTTTTTTAAAAATGTTTTTAAGTATTATACATACCTATCTATAAATAAAATAGTTGAGGACCGTGTTTTTGATAAATTCGATGAAATTGACTAAAGGGAATAAAAATAGGAAGAATCAACCAATGACTAAGAGACAAATGAGCTAGTAAAAGATTTATTTTCGTACATTATTGAGGAAAATATTATATATTCCAACGAAAAAAAAAATTATAGATAAAAAAAATCTATATACCGAAGGATGTTCCTATTTTAAAAAAACAAAAACTTACTGTTTTTCTATAGACCATTTTTATAATATACTAGCTTTTACCCGCGGCTTTGCCCGTGTGGAATTGGGACTTTCACAAATGATTTAATGACTGTCTATTTTACATATAAAAATTTAATTTTAATTATTCTGTAGGTATGTCTTTAGTAAAATAGTTCTGGCCTAACTATTTTTAATTTTTTTTTTTATTTAAAATTGTATGTTTGCCAGTCAATCACGCTGCAACCACTGAACAGATTTTGATAATAATAACATCGATTATGACTATCTTATAATATTGGTCTATGATAGTTCTACATTGGACCCAATCATCTGTAAGATATAGTAATTTGTGAGTCATTTTTATATGTACTTGCGATAAAAAACAACGGCAGCGCGTGTTTTAATAACCTCATTGCGCCATCTAGTTTCGAATATCAAAACTAAATTATAGCGCGTATATACGCATGTTGTGTATTATTTTATTAATATTTGTAAATATATCAATGAGATACTATCATACCAAATCTGACCCCCTCTATTGCATAGTAAAAGGGGTGGGGAGAGAAATTTTTATACACCAGATGTTAAGTTGAAAGAAGACAAATACATCTGTAAAAACCGCATTTGAATCGAATCAAAAGTTTCCTGAGATGCGCGCACAAATATACATACAGACAGACGGACAAAAAAATCTAACCACATTTTTGGGTTTTATATCGATTTACCCGCAACGTCGTTCGCGTGGCGTGTTGATTATTGTATAAAAAGTAGCATATGTCACTTTTCATGCTTTCAACTATCCCGAAACAAAAATCATTCCAAAATTTGTATATGCCAGATGTTAAGTTGAAAGAAGGCAAATACATCTGTGAAAGCCGCATTCGAATCGAATCAGTAGTTTTCATAGTATACACGCACAAACATACAGACAGAGAGACAGACAAAAAAATCTAACCACATTTTTAGGTTCTAAATCAATGTACCCGCGACGTCGTTCGCGTGGCGTGTTGATTGTTGTATAAAATGTATCCGACTCCCATTCAACCCTTATAAAGGGGGTTAATTTCTAGAAAAAAAATATAAGTACACCTCCACAACCTGTCAAGAGCACACATTTTAATTTTCTAGACTTTAAAAACATAGGACTTTCATACAAATTTTTAACCCCTGTTTTACCCCCTTAGGAATAGAGTTTTGTAAAATCCTTTCTTAGCGAACGTCTAGAGCCCATAAGGAACCTACCTGCCAAATTTCAGGTTGGTAGGTCTTATGGTTTCTGAGATATGGTGATGAGTGAACTTTCGCTTTTATATATATAGATAACAGATGAACTTTTTTAAACATTGTTTAACGAAGCAAACGCAAATGCATCCAAATATTCTTTTATACTACCCATAAAATCGATATGATATGTGAATAGAAACGCAATACTTTACAGTTTAACAAAATTTAAAATTTCAGAACTATTTTTGTTGTCAGCCGATTTTAATGATTTTATCAATTATTTGCAGCTAGATTATTAAACTTTATAACCTACTTTTATGGTAGAAAGAAAAGTCCTTTTATGCCATTTTATACGAAGGAAAACAAAATATTGTTTTTTGGGCATAAGTTTGAATCATTTTGTAGTCATTTATCAGGGTATGAAATTTAAAAAGCGTGAATCGTTAAATTTCTAGATAAATTGTTTTTTGTTTAAATTCAAAATCATAATTTTAATTCGAGATACACAATATTCCAGAACACGCTATCAATTTAAATTAATTTATTTTAATCAAAAAATCAAACCTAACTTTTAATTAAACAATAATACCTACATACTAAAAAAATAGGAAGCCAAAATAAATACCTGGTATTATCCCTTCGAGCTTAGGTTAATTCTTTTTGGAATGCTTTCCAGTTTCCACTAAACGGCTTATATTCACCTATATGTTCAAAATATTTAACTCCAAGACTTAGTAAAGCACAATAAAGGATGTGCGAAACGTTGCAAAAGCATTGTTACTTATTCATTAGAATAACCTCTACCCAAGAATAAAAAGATCGAAACATATATATATATATATATATATATATATATATATATATATATATATATATATATATATATTGTTATGGTATCACTGTGTCTGTTGTGTAAATTAAAATATCTTACTGTATAGTGTGACGACATAGACCAGTGACTATTATTTTTTTTATGTATATAAGCGGTGAAATGCGATGGAAACGAGAATTGATTGCTGATTTTGGATTGTTTTTTTGAACTTGTCATTTTGTATTTAAAGTTGATCTTAATATAGAGTTATAATTAATTGAATAGTGAATTTTTTTAAATAAAACTAAAAAAGAATAAAAGAAATTAGAAGGAACCCATCCCAGAAAGCCGGAGTTAAGAAGTGAAACCAATACAAAATTGTCGAACCAACGTGGGGCCCAATACAAGTCAACTACTAGCACCCAGAACTGAAAATTCGAGTCCACTGCAAGCACCTGAACTGCAAATTCGAGACACCTACAAGTACCTGACCTGCAAATCGAGACACCTACTAGCACCTAGAACTAGAAATTCAAAATTCGAGACACCTCCAGGGACTTTGACAGACGGGACTGACAGATAGGTAAGATATTTGCATTTATATAATAGACGCAGTGATTTGCGGGGAAAATTTTATTAAAACAATTAAACATAAATTATAAAACTCAAATTATTTAATTGAAAATTAAAAATAAATTTTAAAACTAAAATTTAAAAAAAAATATATATATATATATAATTATGGAAACAAGAAGACAAAGACAGGATAGGGATAATGCACAAAAAGGAGATCATCAAAAAGATGATGATATAAACATTATGGAAAATAATGAATCGGGAGATGAAAAAGAGAATACTACAATTATAGAAGCAATTATAGAAAGTAGTGGTAACAAACATGAAGAAAGTGACATGGACAGAATGTTTAAATTTTTAGAAAAAATGAATGAAAAACAGGAAAAAATGAATAATAACTTAAGAGAAGATATGAATTCAATGAAAAAGAATTTACAAGAAAATCAAGAAAAACAAGAAAAAAATACAGAAGCAATAAAAGAAGATATGAATTCAATAAAACAAGATATTAACAAAAATAAAGAAGATATGAAAAAAGACATGACTGAACAAATTAAATTAATAAGATCAGATTTACATGGAGTTAAAGAAGACATGAACAAAAATATAGAAGCATTTAAAGATGAGATGAGGAACCAAATGGAAATGTATAGAGAAACAATAAAAGATATGAAAATAATTTATAACAAATCAGTAATTAATAAGGACTATGAAATTAAATCTCCTGAAGAAAAAGATATGGGGGAAAATAAACTTAAATATGAAGATAAATCTGAACTAATAGAAATGTATGAAATAAATATAAATAAAAATAAACCTATGAGAAGATATAAAGAAGAATATATTTACGAAGACATTTTTCAGAATGGAAAAAGTAAAAATAATTATTATAAAGAACATGTTACATATAAAAACAATATGAAACAAGAATATGAAATTATGAAATTAAAATTAAATGATGAATATGATGATGATAAGAAGAAAGATAAAGATAATTATTATACAAATGAAGAAGCAAAATGTGAAAATAAAGTAAATGAGGGTGATAATAAATATAAAAATAGATTAGATAATGATAATGACAATAAAATTAAACATAAAACTAATTTGAATTACAATTATAAGAATAAAAAGAAGTTTAAACATAAAACATATAAAGAAGATGATATAAATTATTTTGAAATAGATAACATTAATAGAAGATTAAGGAAGATTTGGAAGAGCATTGTATATAATTATAAAACGAGAAAAAAATAAAATAGTTGAATAAAAGTAAATAAGATTAAAACTAAATTAAACGTAAGATTAAAATTAAAAATATGGATGAAAATAAATAAATAAAGCTTTTATAAAATGTTTAAAACAAAATGTAAAGGAACACTGAATAAAAAGGTTTAAAAAAAAAAAATAATAATAAAAAAAAAAATTAAAAGTAAATTTAAAAAAATTAAAATATGTCTTTGAAGAAAATTTTAATTTTTTTTAATTGTGGGGAAATTGTTATGGTATCACTGTGTCTGTTGTGTAAATTAAAATATCTTACTGTATAGTGTGACGACATAGACCAGTGACTATTATTTTTTTTATGTATATAAGCGGTGAAATGCGATGGAAACGAGGATTGATTTCGGATTTTTGATTGATAATTTGAACTTGTCATTTTGTATTTAAAATTGATCTTAATATAGAGTTATAATTAATTGAATAGTGAATTTTTTTAAATAAAATTAAAAAAGAATAAAAGAAATTAGATGGAACCCATCCCAGAAAGCCGGAGTTAAGAAGTGAAACCAATACAAAATATATATATATATATATTTATTTATTTATTTATTTATTTATTTATTTATTTATTTATTTATTTATTTATTTATTTAGTTATTTATTTATTTATTTATTTATTTATTTATTTATTTATTTATTTATTTATTTATCTTTTATTATTTATTATTTGTTCCTAAAAAATAAGTGATTTTTAGTTTTGGGTTATTTTTAATTTAATTTATTTTAATTTATTTTGATATGATTTCATTCTGTTTGTTTTATTTTAATATTTTAGTCTACAAATAAATATGACTTCTAAAGTTAAATTTTTTTTATTGCAAGCATCTACCTACCTATCTCCAAAAAAATAAAATAAAAAAACATGATCCAAAATGCCTTAAGACGCGCCAAAATCATTTTTTGCACACAGGCGCCAGTACCCATTACGAGGTTCTTATTATCTATGAATTTTTCAAAGTTTTCATTATGTCTCTTTTGTTAAAAATCAAATTAGAAGATGTTTGAAATACTTTTATAATTAAAGAGATGTAAAAGCCCATGGGCCATATTTTTGTCTAAAAAATATGTTTTTTTATTTTTATACATATAAGTTTGAATCAATTTTGGTCATATTTTCTTAGATTCAGCAACATTACATTTTAAAATTGTTTGACTTTTCACTGCATTAATCAAAAAACTTTTGCTAAGGAAACATAATAATTTCAAATTCTATATAAAATTTACTTGGTTTGTTAAATTAAGTTATTCTTATGCAAGAAGTATCAAACTTGTTGATTAACATCAAAAACAGTTTTAAGGAAAAATACGATGCATTTATTTCATTTCTACGCTTTCTTTGTACTGTGACACGCTTAACCATTATAATCATAATTTATACCTTTAGTCCAGATTACCTTAGTTCTGTACTTAACAAGATTATAGACATTTAAACAATAGTAGTTTACGTAACAAGTCCCGAAAGTGGTCTTTTACTGGACGAGTGGGCAAATTGCAGGGCGATTTTTTTTAAAACGGGCATTGTTGTACATTTCAAAAATAGTTCTTAACTTGACTAGTTAGTACCTACGTTAAATTACCTTAACTGTCAGTTACTGTCAAATATTTTAATTTTAAAATTTTGTATTAAATTGTTAATTTCTGTTTTAAATTAAATTGAAATAAAAAGTAATTTTAGGTAGATGTATATCCTCTAATCCTCTGGTATTGTATAAATGGACACTTTTGTTAAAAGAAACGAACTGTTGAAAATAATGGATTTACTATTTTTTTTCTATTTTGCTTTGAACAGTGTAGTAGTGTCGCGACTTTGTTAAGTTTATACAGGTTTTTTGTAGATAATAAATATTAAAATAATAGAAAATAAAAACAATAATGTATCCTGACAGTGTTTCTGCACAAGTTCCGGATATTGCTGATAGAGTTAGGTAAGTAGAGATTTTATACAGACGATAATAAATGCTTATGTATGTACAAACTCTCTGTTGTGTTTACAAATTACAATTCCTTCTTCCTTCACTAATTAATCGAAAGGAACTTCGTTCCATCCGGGTGTCCCTTGACACCTCTCACTTTTTTTAATAATTGCCTATACAACACTTCTTTTTTTTTTTTAACAAACCTTGCTTGGGTGGCCGCCTTAACAATTTCATCTGGTATAATTTCATCTTCCATTAATTGACAATCAAATGCATCATTTTAAATATCCATTTTATAATAAATTTCACATTTTCAACTAAACGTCACAATATGTCAAGTTATTTTATAGTTTTAAATATATACAAAACTCGGTTACCATAGAAACCAATTGACCGCTATCTTAGACTAACTATTTTATTGTTTTTGTCATTAAAGATAGGCCGGAAAGTAAATAAAAATGAGTCCGGTAAAAGCTTTTACCGGACTCATTTTTATTTTCTGGCCTTGTCCGACAAAATGAGATTTTCTGACCTAAAAATAAACCGGAAAGTATTAATTTCTGGCCGGTTTTAAAAAAATATTTTTTATTAGGTATTTGTTTGTCGTTTAATCAAAATAAATCAAAATCTGGTTGATAGTAATATACCGATATAATTCTTTTTTATATCCCCCACAGATGAACTACAGACTTAGAAATTTCTATAAAAAACAGTGTGCTTAATTGATTGTATGTGCACGAAAGGCTATTCCGTACACGCGAGGTAAATTAAATTAATAAGTTTCTTGTCTTCGGACTCCCTCGTCTGCGCCTATCCCCAGTCGCTTATTAGCCTCTTTCTTATCCCTCATATAAAAAAGAAAAAATAATGAAAACTTTAGCTAGGAAATATAAAGCTGGATTTAGGGTTGGCATACACCTTTATGTAAAATTAATATAGTATGTGATTACGTTCGCCTTATTATTATATAGTTATGTTTTATAGAAGTATAGAAATAAGTTATACAAAATTGCTTAGACGTAAACAAATTTGAAGTTTCTTACTATTTCCATTGGTTTTATTGTAACGACAGAAAAGAGAATAATTGGGTAAATAACATTTATTGTTCTGTGGCTCCGCTCATACGTCAAATTTTGGCCCTCTTTGAATCTACCCAGCTTTCGGCCATTTTGAATTTAGACTTTTTAAAGGTCGAAAATTACTTTAATTTAACAATGTAAAACTATATGAACGTTTTATTACATTGGTTGTGTTTGTGGGACAAATCAAGGTTAAACAGACTCTCGCGTCACCCCTTACCTGAGCCCAGTAGGGTGCTAATAAAAGAGCAATAAAAGAGACCTTTTCGCCTACCCTCACCGCATGTGGTGTATGAATTCACGATTTTACAATCTATTGTTTATATTTAACAAATATATGTGTTTAATTTTTTATAAATAAAAATAAATAAATATCAGAAACGTAAAGATATTTTTTTTCTGATTTCAACCATATATAATACTTAGGCAAAATTTTGTAGTTTACAGATATGACACCAAAATATTCTAAATTACACTGAGAAACAAACAACACCCAATATAACATAAAATACCTTTAGCGCCTGTATCTAACAGGACTTGTCAATTAATATTAATACTATTAATAGTCATAAATATACCCATCACCAACATGCAAAAAGAAATCAAAATAGAAAAGAACCTTAAATTCCCCAAAAATGCATATCTAAATATTAATAGTAATAAATATACCCCTCACCAATATACAAAAAAAAACCTCTAGCAAATGTATGTAATAGTAGTACTTACTTGTCAATGTAAAAAAGTGATTAGTTGATCAGTGGGTGAAAATGTTGTATCGCATTGGTAATATCCGTCCATTGCTCTTCATGTATGGTGCATCGACTACGCCAAACATACTCCACCAAATATGTTTCAAATCTAGTTATGCACATCCTTCCCAATCGTCGACGAAGATTCCTCTTAATGACAGACCATTTACTTTCGATATTTTGGGTGTGAATAAGTCGATTGTTTGGATCCACAAAATGTCGTTGGTGATTGACTTGATAGTGATGGTATCCAAGGTGGTTTAAACCAGTATATCCTCTCTACGAGTCAGTCATTACAATGGATCCAGGCAAAACATTTTCCTGAATAACACGCTGTAATGTAATAGCGTTTCTGTTAGGCACAAACGTAAGAAAAATTCTCTTTGTTTGTCGGTCTATTCCTCCAACCACCCACCGTGTCCTTTGCAGACGTCCGCGATGATACTTTCGTTTTCCGTAAGCACTTTTATCAATTTCCACTATGTGTCCAGGACCGCCTATTTGCTCATCGATTTCCAGCATCCAGTGAAAAAGAAGGTTTCTGAAATGTTGAAGGCAGCGACCCACAAATTTCGTGAAAACTCCAGTTTCCGCTGCTATTACTGTGACTGGATCCTCCTTAATCCACAGTACTAAAATAATCAGCAACTGAACTATAGGAAGTGTCGAAAAATCTAGAAATGAATTTGTCCTACAGGACGTTTCAGTACAACAGTTCCGTCTGCGACACCGATAACTTGGTTCTCTTCCTTGCCTTTTTTGTTGGCCAAGTTGGATTCTATTCCCACACACACATGTCCTGGAACGTGAAACAAATCCATGTACTATCAAAAAATTTACCAAACCCAATTCCTTTATGTGATTCTTAAAAGCTTTAGAACTGCGGAGGAATTCCATCATACACAAACACATATATTTTTTATCACTACCGAACAATCAATAGGATGATGTATACCGTGCGTAAAACAAGACAAATAATTGTTTGTGAATAATGGCTAACATTTTATATATTTTCTGTTATTACCGAACAATACAAATTGATATTAAAAAAACATTAGGATGTTTTGTAATGCAATAGCATTTTAATTAGGGTAAATCTCTTTCAATCTGATTGTTATTGGAATTGTTAAAGTTTATCTATTTTCAACATCTCATTATGAGATTATCCCTTGCTGTTTTGGATTTAAATTTGATAATTAAGCATTTTTGTAGTATTAAGGTATTCTATTACTTATATATTATTTTCAAAACATTATTATGAGATTATCCCTTGCTGTTTTGGATTTAAATTTAATAATCATTGGGTATTTTTGTACCACATTATGAGATTATCTCTTGTTTGTTTCTCAGTGTAATTTAGAATATTTTGGTGACATAACTGTAAACTATAAAATTTTGCGTAAGTATTATATATGGTTGAAAAATATCTGTACGTTTCTGATATTTATTTATTTTTATTTATAAAAAATTAAACACATATATTTGTTAAATATAAACAATAGATTGTAAAATCGTGAATTCATACAACCACATGCGGTGAGGGTAGGCGAAAAGGTCTCTTTTATTGCTCTTTTATTAGCACCCTACTGGGCTCAGGTAAGGGGTGACGCGAGAGTCTGTTTAACCCAAATCAATAATGTCTTTTAATTTTTTACATAACCTAAATATAGAAACATACCTACATAAAAATATTATTATTTTTATAAAGCAATATAATAAAAAAAAGATGTTTCTGTAACATCTAAGAGTCACCATCAAATAAAAAGGTGTTGATATTTATTCTGTATAGTTTGTATGTATGCGTTTATTTTTGATCTTATTTCTTTGTAATATTTTATTTTGTACAACTCTAAGACAAACTGTATTATTTTTAAATTACCTGTTGCCGCAAATTTATTTGTTTGTGATAAAGATAAAGAAACTGCCTGATTTTACTGATGCTGTAAAATTTTAATATTCTACAAAAATATATTATGTTGTGCATGTTACCGGCAATCTATATAATCCAGGTATTCTATACAATTCCTAGTCAATGTATAGAATACCTGGGGTGTTCAGGCGATGTACGAAATATTATGACTAATATTTTCCATTACATAACTTACCTAGGTAATTTATACAATGCCTAGGGATTGTATAGAGTACCTACCTACCTGTTGTTTCAAAGGCAATGTGTAAAATAAATAGATCTTGGTCTATATTTATCAATGTTGTAGCATGTCCAAAAAACACTATGCAAAATTTTTATTCTTTTAATATATTTCCTTACTTAAGCCGACCCTGATCATTTTATCTTCTAGAAAATTCTCAGCTTTAACGACTTAACCGTCAAAACTATCGATTTTTCGAGCGCGACCAATCAAATTGGTGGAATAAGATGATGTACGCAAGAGGGGTGGTTTAAAGTGACGCAGTTTTAATTTGGACCGGCGATCTCAGAATCAGTCTAGCTTGGGTACTTGTGATGATAAGTTGATCCCGTATACACCTAGATTCAAATACCGGCAAATTTCTTTTAAATGTGCAAATAATTATTTGCAATTTAGTGTTTCTAAGTAAAGTAAAGTCAGTGAGAAAGTGTAGAACCTCTCTGATGGAAAAGCTGTCTAGTAGTATCGAAGAATTACCAGATTTTATGGTAGCGTATGAATTGGGTGTGGCCCCATTAAGTTCTCTAATCTAGGAAACAAACTGTAAGTCTTTCAATATAATTACTATCTCTTAATTACCAGAAATTTGGGATACCATTTTTTTCTTTGGCACAAAAACTTAATTGTGACTCACCGGAATAATATCAGAGTGTGGGTAATTAACGTAAGAAGTGCTCATAAGATCCACAGTGAAACCGGTTTTTATAAAAAAAAAAACCTATTACCTTATCAACAGATTTCTACAGTGTGCAAATTCTTAAAAAAAAGTTCGCAGCATACATGCTTTAGTTAACAGTGAAAGCGTTACGCAGGGTCTGACTAAATATTTTTGTAACACCTTTATGATAATTTTTTTTTGTTTCTTGATGTTTATCTTAATTTTAATGTTTTAATATTAAATTATTATATGGTACCCCCAATTTTTTACTCGAGTAAAACATCTTTTAAGCTAAAAGTGATTTACAATTTTTTATTAAATTTTGATACTTTTCATTTCCTTTTTCATATCACATTCTGCTTAAATGGGTACACAGAAATAACAATATAAAGATACTTAGCTGTTATTGAATGTGTAATATTGTTCTATATGTGATTAAACACTAATGTGTTTTACTGTATTTTACTTTATTTAATTGTTGATATGTTATATGTCTATTTGTTTCGTTCATCTGTTTGACTTATTACTACACAAAGTAATAAATATTGTTTATTGTTTATTTATATGTTTTATTTTCTGACCTGGTGTAAGTTATTCTGATCTAATCTCATCAATAACACGAATGAGACGTATTTCACTCATAAATCTTAGCTTTTGAACTGATCAAAATATATAGAGCTGTTGTGATAAGTAAGAACAAAAAGTAAGTATAACTTTCTCTTTCTAGTTTTTCTAATAAAAGTGTTTAATTTAAAAATTTTAACCAGAACATCTACCGGTTTACTCAATATTACTGCATCTTATCTTACGTCCCTTATATCTTTCTAATTTTAACTCTATCTATAACATCTGATGCATCATTTTATCCAACATCTAGATTTAATATTTTTTCCACCTGGGTTTCTTATATTTCCCCATCCTTATGATAAAAAAATAAGTGGCGCCCATTTACCTTTCCCTTTTCCATCATTTCTCTCATTTTCTCTTTAGTCCCTTTACATTCTTTTATCTTATATTTTTTCTAGTAAATATATCCCCTATATCTTTCCAACACAATATCATCTAGCTCGTTCGAATCCACGCTCGCTCTCCTCCTACCCCCTGAGTGCCGTTCGCCTTGGTTAACCTCCATAAAACGAGCATTTAACATCACTAGAGAAAAAAGAGGTTACACATAATGACGCCCACGACGTGGGGCTTGATGATAAAATCCCTATTTTTCCGACAATAAAATTACACACTTTTAATATCGACAATTTCCGTTACTTTTTCTTATCACAATGGCCAATTTTGAAGTAAATTTCTTAACTGCGGTTGAAATTATTTAAGTACCTAAGATCAGAAGAACAGCCACCACCAGGAAAATAGAGGATAAAAGAAAGTCCTCAAAAGAATGTTAACTAAAGAAACAAATGGTACAGTAACATCAGTAAATATTTTTTTTTCGTCTATCTTTTTCGTATCGTTAACAAACAAATTAAAAGACTGGCTTTAACATGGAACTACTTATGTCGGCATATCTTTTCTTTCGACCATTTTCTTCTTCATTCCTTTATCGTAATTTTTCTAGAAGAAATTTTTTTTGTTTTTTCTACTCTATATCGTATTTTACCTAAAGGAAAAATAATTTTTATTTTTCTATATTTTTTTTGTATTTTATCTAAAGGAAATTTGTTATTTTTCTACTCCATATCGTATTTTACCTAAAGGAAAAATAATTTTTATTTTTCTATATTTTTTCTCGTATTTTATCTGAAGGAAAATTTTCTTAATTTTCCACTCTCTATCGTATTTTTTCTACAGGAAAATATTTTCCATTTTTCTACTTTTTCCGTATTTCATCTAAAGGAAAATTTATTTTATTTTTCTACTTTTTTCGTATTTTATCTAAAGGAAAATATTCTTCATTTTCCTATTCTCTACCGTATTTTATCTAAATGAAAATAATTTTTTATTTTTTTTCTACTTTCTACCGTATCTTATTGAAAGAAAAATATTTCTTATTTTTCTACTTTCTACCGTAGCTTATCTAAAGGGAAATATTTTTCATTTCTCTAGATTTTTTTTCTGCATCCTATATTAGGGGAAATAACGTTTCGTTAAAATTGTTGTTTACCGTTTACCATCTATCTCTATCCATCTACTTAACCAATGTTTCTCTGTACGGTTATAAAAGTGGAGTCCGCACGACAAATATCTCTGTATTGTCCCAGCGTGGAAAATTTGTTTTTACTTGAACTGTCGTACCGTTGTATTTTTTCTATAAGAGAATATACAAATCACTTACCTATCGTTTATCGTACCGAGGATTCACATTAAGGATTCCAGACAGCGTTTCCTTTATGCTTCCTGGGTTTTCTACGTAACAACAGCATGACCGCTATTGTTATCGTTTACCTACCGTTCAAGTGAATTAACACTTGAAATTATCTTATCGTAAGTGAAAACTTATTTCACTTAACTACCGTTTACCAGCTCAAGTGTATTAACACTTGAAAATATTGTTTTGTAAGTGAGAACACACTTCGCTTAACTACCGTACCGTTCAGTAAAAACTATCACTGCTGTTTATATGTCTCGTTATCTCCCCTAGTTTCTTCATCAAGCTTGAAATTGACACTCCAAAGCCTTATGTCTCTGATTCCGATGATTCTTCTGAAGATGAACTCTCCGAATAGAAACTAATGTTTCTCTGTTTTCTCAGAATTATCAGTATAAGCTTTCCTTTTCCATTTTCTTTGACTTCTCTATATCGCAACCCCTCGCTATGACTCAACACTAAATAATTTTCTCCATGCCTCACTTTTATATTTTTCGTTTAAGTGTATCCAGACTTATAACTATCGCTTATCTGTCGTTTAAGTATATTACCACTTGAACTTTTCATCTCGAAAGGGAAAATACTTTTCTCTTACCTACCGTTTACCTACCTAATAAGTACCTTAATACTTATCCCTATCGTCTCGAAAGTAGGATTTACTTTCCCTCATTTACCGTCCATTTACCTAATAAGTGTATTAACACCTGTTTTTATCGTACCGAAAGAGAAAAGATGTTTCTCGTAACTACCGTTTATCTACCTTATGAGTGTTTTAACACTTGTATTTTTTTTGAAGGAAAAAATAGTTTTTCCTTTATCTACCGTTAACCTACCGTATAGGTGCGTCTGCACTTGTAAATTAATTATCGTATCGTTCAGTAATATCTATTACTGTTTTATGTTTAGAAAACATTTTTTTATTACCTTATTTCTCGTTCATCATCCATAAACTTCTTGTTATCTTTGATATGGATATAAGACGGTTATCGTACCTTAGTGGAAGACACATGAAAACATTTTTTTTTAAGAAATAATTTTTTTTGAAAATTTTTTTGAATTTTTTAAAAAATTATTTTTCGTTCTTTCATACAATTTTATACCTTTACGTATCGTTGGTTTAAAGAATTTTGATCCGTAACATGACTACTATTGGAATCACTTTACTTTTTTGACTAACAAAATTCAATCTTAACTACTTCTTCTGGAATTTTATTTTGACCTTGCAATTCGTCACGAGAGATAAGCCTAGGAAAGCCGTAGGGAATTCTTTCCGGTAGTGGGTCTGTTGAGATTGTAAGGAAGACAGATAAAATTTCTTTCTACTCTCCTTCTTTTCCTCTTTTACTTACTCTATTTTTTTTCTAGCTAGGATTGAAGACTGTTAGGATAATTTGTTTTTAAGATTTGTTAGATTCCTGTTAATGTCTTAGTGTGATCTATTACCTTAAGATTTTTTTTATTAAATGTTCTCAATGAGAACTATATTTTAAGTAATTACTGTTTTCTTCTCTTCCTTACTGCATATTTGGTGATATCCTTAATATCAACCAAGCAGGACGGAACTTTTCCAAACATCTTTTCAGATGTTAACGTATCACGTACTTACCTTGACTGTCGGATCTAATGGAGCCGGTAGGCTTATTAGATTCCTAATTATAACTATCGTCCGTGTTTCTTTCTTCCTTTTCAAAATTAATATTAACAGTTTGGTTTAAATTCAGCTTTTTTCTTTATAGGAGTTCCTAAAAATGGAAATACGCGTTGTGCCTCCTATGGGAAATTTTACTTATGGGAACAAAGCATTCTTTACCTTCTTCCTTGTGTGTGTGAATGTAGCGTGTGTCCTGACATCTTATGTCAAGGGCAATATAAATACTTTTTTTGTCGATTTGCATTAAAGATACCACTTAGTGCTGCCCGTCTAGGCCGAGCTGTACACTTTTTTGTTTCTGTGCAGAAACTTCGGAGTAGACCTGTTCCCGATCACTTCGTGATCTTCCGGTTGGCCGGTACCGTTTATAAAAATCTGGTCACTTAGTATCAAAGATCTACGGATCTGATACATTTTACCTACCTTGTGGTTCTTCAAACCCTCGTGCAGTTTCACTTGTATATAAATGCACTAAAGAATAGTGTGATTATTATATCACATTCAATAACTGACACTATAACCCCAATTCTACCTAAATAGTTGTCGTTCTCATTAAGATCGCTTTTCTACACCTTGATGTTCACTACCTTTATCAGCTTCAGTTTTTTAGACACACTACTGTTGTCCCAACCATAGCTTACCTTTCTTTAAAAACTGTCTTCTATCCAGTTTTTTCTCTTCGGAAGGGGCTGTGTAGCATGTCCAAAAAACACTATGCAAAATTTTTATTCTTTTAATATATTTCCTTACTTAAGCCGACCCTGATCATTTTATCTTCTAGAAAATTCTCAGCTTTAACGACTTAACCGTCAAAACTATCGATTTTTCGAGCGCGACCAATCAAATTGGTGGAATAAGATGATGTACGCAAGAGGGGTGGTTTAAAGTGACGCAGTTTTAATTTGGACCGGCGATCTCAGAATCAGTCTAGCTTGGGTACTTGTGATGATAAGTTGATCCCGTATACACCTAGATTCAAATACCGGCAAATTTCTTTTAAATGTGCAAATAATTATTTGCAATTTAGTGTTTCTAAGTAAAGTAAAGTCAGTGAGAAAGTGTAGAACCTCTCTGATGGAAAAGCTGTCTAGTAGTATCGAAGAATTACCAGATTTTATGGTAGCGTATGAATTGGGTGTGGCCCCATTAAGTTCTCTAATCTAGGAAACAAACTGTAAGTCTTTCAATATAATTACTATCTCTTAATTACCAGAAATTTGGGATACCATTTTTTTCTTTGGCACAAAAACTTAATTGTGACTCACCGGAATAATATCAGAGTGTGGGTAATTAACGTAAGAAGTGCTCAAAAGATCCACAGTGAAACCGGTTTTTATAAAAAAAAAAAACCTATTACCTTATCAACAGATTTCTACAGTGTGCAAATTCTTAAAAAAAAGTTCGCAGCATACATGCTTTAGTTAACAGTGAAAGCGTTGCGCAGGGTCTGACTAAATATTTTTGTAACACCTTTATGATAAATTTTTTTTGTTTCTTGATGTTTATCTTAATTTTAATGTTTTAATATTAAATTATTATATGGTACCCCCAATTTTTTACTCGAGTAAAACATCTTTTAAGCTAAAAGTGATTTACAATTTTTTATTAAATTTTGATACTTTTCATTTCCTTTTTCATATCACATTCTGCTTAAATGGGTACACAGAAATAACAATATAAAGATACTTAGCTGTTATTGAATGTGTAATATTGTTCTATATGTGATTAAACACTAATGTGTTTTACTGTATTTTACTTTATTTAATTGTTGATATGTTATATGTCTATTTGTTTCGTTCATCTGTTTGACTTATTACTACACAAAGTAATAAATATTGTTTATTGTTTATTTATATGTTTTATTTTCTGACCTGGTGTAAGTTATTCTGATCTAATCTCATCAATAACACGAATGAGACGTATTTCACTCATAAATCTTAGCTTTTGAACTGATCAAAATATATAGAGCTGTTGTGATAAGTAAGAACAAAAAGTAAGTATAACTTTCTCTTTCTAGTTTTTCTAATAAAAGTGTTTAATTTAAAAATTTTAACCAGAACATCTACCGGTTTACTCAATATTACTGCATCTTATCTTACGTCCCTTATATCTTTCTAATTTTAACTCTATCTATAACATCTGATGCATCATTTTATCCAACATCTAGATTTAATATTTTTTCCACCTGGGTTTCTTATATTTCCCCATCCTTATGATAAAAAAATAAGTGGCGCCCATTTACCTTTCCCTTTTCCATCATTTCTCTCATTTTCTCTTTAGTCCCTTTACATTCTTTTATCTTATATTTTTTCTAGTAAATATATCCCCTATATCTTTCCAACACAATATCATCTAGCTCGTTCGAATCCACGCTCGCTCTCCTCCTACCCCCTGAGTGCCGTTCGCCTTGGTTAACCTCCATAAAACGAGCATTTAACATCACTAGAGAAAAAAGAGGTTACAATGTTAACCGGCCTACCTATAAAATATGAAAATTATTATTAATTAGGCTGCTCCCTAAAAATAATCATTATGAAACCTTTTCATGGATAAAAAAGCACCTAAATAGTACTTTTCTGTTACTACAGTAAAATCACAATTTAAAAACGTTAAACTAGAACAATCTTCTGGCTTTATAGCCTAACGTAACGTAATTTGCTCACCGGTACTCATGTATCATGTACCTATGTAATATGTACAAAAAAAAACAATTCTGTTAAAATAATAAGATCCAAATTTAAGTAATATCAAACTTTAAGTAAATTAATGAAGCAAAAATTATTTGTTCTTACATGAGGAACTTTTATGACATTTTGAAGTGCAAAATAACGTACTTTTGAGACAAGAACACTTAAAGAATCGCAATATTTTTTGCAACTACATTTGACATGATTGCAAAGTTGCCACTGTACGGAGTGTCGTTTATAGATTAAGGCCGTCTTCTTTTTTAAGTAATTCTTGATGACAAACCGTAAACTGCTGTCTTGAATATAATGTCTTAATAACGCCTTGCTTTGTGCCTAGTTGATAAAGTTCGTCATCAAATTTTTGTAAGACTACAGCTAGTATATTGCGAGCATCACCGCGACCTCTGTCAACTTCTGGAACAGGAATTTTTACAGTAGTACCCAACTCTACAGAGGGATTTTTTTTCAGAGGTTTTAAGCATTTTTTGATCTTGCTCTATCAAATTATCTTTGGAGCTGATTCGTTTTCTATTGCTAAGGCGTTTTTAGGACATAAAGGGCAAACAACTTTAGAACCAAATCCTTCTGCCATATTTTTTTCCGGAGCAGCACAAAACGCATGAATATGTCTACTGCAAGTTCTACATGAATAAGCACCTGTTGTCTGCTCTAAACATACACAGCACACGTGTACATATTCTAATGGTGCCTCGGGTTCTGATACGAAACTCGGTAACTGTTGATCATTTACCTCAGAAGGAAGATTTTCTGTATTAGCAGGCTTATCAAAAATCTCGGAACTTGAAATAGTTACATATATCTTCATCATGTGCACTTTGAACATTTGAAGCTCCGTCCTCTTATTCCTTGCTCTCGTCTTTAACACACATAACCGGCTACGCATTCGGTATTGTATAACATACCTAGGCAAAGAATAAAATGAATAATATTCCATACATTACCTATATGTTTTAGGTATTCTGTATATTGCCTAGGCAATGTACAGAATACCTGATTATACAGATTGCCGGTAACACATAGACTAAAATTGATTTTGATAATTACATATAAAATAAGCTACAACTTAATTTCCTTCTAATTCAAGTGTCAGAAATTCTTTAATGTCGTTTACATTTATTTTACAGATATTTTTTATAAAGAATTATGTATTTTTTTGTATAGCTACGTAGGTATTAAAACTTGTTTAATCCATTTGGAAACGTGTAAAAAATCAATGTTATATACCTTAAATAAATTGTTTTAAGAACGGATATTCCAATGTTTTAAGAATTAGTGACATTACTACAGTCGTTTTTTAATTATATAAAACATATTTTTTATATTATATGCTTAAACCTTATAGTTATAATAGTTCTTAAAGATACATCATTAGTTGCATCAAGTCAATTTCAGTCTTATTGGTCATATAAAACTAATTTCTTAACTTAATCCACACCTGCTTATATTCCATCTTGCGCGATGCTATTGCTAGTCATTCAAGTTGTCTTGGTCTATTGTACATTGTACCTGAGCTTCCGTTCACAAGTGTCTCGTCTCCTGCTCCTCGGGCCCCTTTTGGCCCCACCCTCCTAACCCCAGGGCAGAGGTTACGTCTTAGAACTGTGGGCAGAACAGCCGTTACACTCTTGTGCTCCCAGTGTGAAAAACGAAGAGTCCCACGATTGTGTTAGACGAAACAATAAAAGATATAGATTATGTTTATGTATGAGTCATTAAGGAAGACCGGAAAGTCGGCAGAGGATGTGAAAACAACAGAAATAAATATAAAGCCAATCTCAGCAGTTATAGATGTCAGGTCTACAGTTTGAGATTATAAGATGATGTTACTTTACGGATATATCCTCGTATTTTAAAAGTAATATAATTTAAAAAATCTAGACTTTAGCAGTAGAAGATATCCTATTATATATTATATAAACTAAATTTCAGTTTTTTATGCTATATCAGTCAGTATGATTATGTAGGTATATTTAAAACTGTAATATAATTATATGAATACTATTAATAAGTTTTAGTAGTAACCTCCATCTACATACAATATGCAATAATGTAGCAAGAAATAGTTTTTACTTGTATTTTTTTTCTTGATATGTAAACGAGTTGCATATAACAATAAATTGATTAATGATATCTTTTTATATGTATGTTTTTAAAAGTGTTGGTTCAAACCATGCAGTATGCAGGTATTAATTTCTTATTCTGTCTGCAGAAATAGCTGGTTTGATCCAATCAGTAAATAATTGTGTATTGTTATCAAAGTATAATCATTGTCGGTATTGAGACTATTGAGTTAATAAAAAAACTATTATAATTAACAGTGATATAGTATAACAAAACGATCCGCCACGGACTCAAAGATATGCATACCTTAAACTTTATGGGTGATTTGTTTCTATTGTAGGTATTAAAAAACATGTTTTTGTTTTAAAATTTAGGACAAATACGTTAAATATTGAATTGAGGTCGCCTTCACTTGACGAATATCCATAATTATAGAATATGTAATATCTAAGAAAAAAGGTTTAAAAGTACTTAGAAACTAACATGTGTTTGATCCTTAAGTAAACCAATATGTTTGTGTTTATTAATTTCCATAGTTATAAAACATATTATTTTCGATTAATTTGTTTTATGTTGGAAAGTAGCGTTAAAATTGTGGTTTTCTAATATTAAATGTTATGCTCAAGTAGTATATTTTTTTATATTTTTTTTATATTACGTTTTGTAATTCTAATTTGAAAATTTCTTTAAGTTCTTCCTACGTAAAATTTTGAACAAGATCCACAATTTAGTTTATAGCCTCCTTATTATTTATTATTTTTACCTAATTTAAATCTATTATTTTTGTTATATTGATCTAATATATTTGTTGTTTTAAAATCTACAGCAGTATTAAATTTATTTAAAATATGTTTAATTTTGACACTGGTTTGAACATTAAAAAATGTATTAGAGCTAAATTTTAACTAATGCATTATCTTGTATTATCTTTGACTTGTTTAATAGCTTTTCTATAAAGTTTTTTAGAAAGTAGGTTACCTATCACCTCCATCAAGGTGGCTGACCCAAAGTGGAGAAATTTGTCGAAATTTATTTCAAAATTAGGTGCATTTTAGGTGCTATTTAGGTGCGCAAAACAAAAATTAGGTGCACTAACCGTTTTTGAAATATTTACGAAAAACCATGGGCCAGCCAGCCTTTAACAACCTAGCTGACCCATAAGAAAAAAAAAACAAAAAACAAGGATTAAATAATCTTTAAATTAGGTGCTAATTAAGTGCTTTTTAAAACACGAAACATAAAATAAAAAATTTAAAAATTAAACGTCTTAAAATTGAATATATTGATTGTGTATGGCAAAATGCCACATTTCTTCTTGCACTTTGAACCAAAATGGACATCGGCAGTTTAAGAACAGTTAGAAATCGGTAAAAATTTCTTGTCCTGTAATTTTTTTAATGGATAATTCGGAAGGTCACCACAAATTTTTTTTTTTATTTTTTTTAACTCGGACCGCTGAGCGAGACTTGCAAGTGCAACCGGTCATTTCCGGAAATGATGATTAATATAAAATTCACTTTGTCAGAGATTTAAGTGCTTATTAAGTGCAATAGTTTCACGAGCAAAATAAACTGCTAATGAGCAATTTCAACTGAAAATATTTGTCCAAAGTTTTCTTGCGTCTCAACTAAGAGTGTCAATCTGCACTTTTTAAGCACATGATCAAGATCAAGATCATTAAAATTTTCTTGTAATTCTATTACTTAATAATTCTCTCGTCCGAAATGAAATAATTTTTTTTTAACTGGGACTGCTGAGCTTGTTACCGGTCACTTCCAAATATAATAATTATTATAAAAAACTTTTTGTCAAATAGTTAAGTGCTCAGTAAGGGCAACAGACTCAATAACAGAACAAACCGCTGATGAGACAAGTCAACTTGAAATTCTTAGCCTAAGTCTTAAACCAAGTGTGTCATTCTGCACTTTCTAAGCACTTAAAAACTGGTACAAATACCTACGAAATAATCCCATAAAATTTCCATAGTTTTTTTGCGCGTAGTTTCGATAATTAATTGACTTTAATCTGGACTTAAAACTTCTCTGCCGTTTTTTATCTGTACTCAAAATGAAGCGCACCTATTTGAATTACTCAAAAATTATTTATACCATTACTTTTCTCCTCCAAGACATTTCAACTAAAAAATTCGAACAATTAAAAAACTTCTCAATAGGTAATTATTTTTTTTATTTAAATTTTAGCTAGAAATGTTTTATCAAAGGTAATACCACGAGTCCTTAAAATTTTATCGATAAATTTTTAGTTTCCACGAAAACTTTTTTATTTGGCAAAAATACGAAAACAAACTGAAATGTGATAAAATCACGAGTCCGTAGGACGAGTGATTTTATCATATTCAGTTTGTTTGATAACATGCGAAAACGTTTTGCAAACGTTCAAAAACATAGGCAAAATGAGGGTCTCCTGTTCAAACTACCTGAGCACATCCTACGAACAAGCAAAAATATAAATAAAGGTTTGATATCGAACAAGAAAGTCGAAAATTTCAAAGAAAATCCTGATTATTATCATTTTCATCAAAAACTTTGCATTAAAGTTAAACAATTTCCTACAAAAGATGCAAACGAGAATTTGATCGACGCTAATTTAGATTTAAAGTTGACAGAAAAAAAAAAACAGAAATAAACCGAATAAAAGAAAAATTATTTCATTTCGGAGGAGAGAATTATTAAGTAATAGAATTACAAGAAAATTTTAATGATCTTGATCTTGATCATGTGCTTAAAAAGTGCAGATTGACACTCTTAGTTGAGACGCAAGAAAACTTTGGACAAATATTTTCAGTTGAAATTGCTCATTAGCAGTTTATTTTGCTCGTGAAACTATTGCACTTAATAAGCACTTAAATCTCTGACAAAGTGAATTTTATATTAATCATCATTTCCGGAAATGACCGGTTGCACTTGCAAGTCTCGCTCAGCGGTCCGAGTTAAAAAAAATAAAAAAAAAAAATTGTGGTGACCTTCCGAATTATCCATTAAAAAAATTACAGGACAAGAAATTTTTACCGATTTCTAACTGTTCTTAAACTGCCGATGTCCATTTTGGTTCAAAGTGCAAGAAGAAATGTGGCATTTTGCCATACACAATCAATATATTCAATTTTAAGACGTTTAATTTTTAAATTTTTTATTTTATGTTTCGTGTTTTAAAAAGCACTTAATTAGCACCTAATTTAAAGATTATTTAATCCTTGTTTTTTGTTTTTTTTTCTTATGGGTCAGCTAGGTTGTTAAAGGCTGGCTGGCCCATGGTTTTTCGTAAATATTTCAAAAACGGTTAGTGCACCTAATTTTTGTTTTGCGCACCTAAATAGCACCTAAAATGCACCTAATTTTGAAATAAATTTCGACAAATTTCTCCACTTTGGGTCAGCCACCTTGATGGAGGTTTACCTATCCTATTTATATTATATCCTTTGTTATGTGCTATTTGTTTTATAATAGGTATATAAACACTAAGAAAAAGATTTTTAACGTAAAGCGAAATTAGTTTAGAATATTAGATAAATTTATATCTTTAATTTTATTTATCGATTCATATGAATTAATAACACTGTGTTTAGCTTAAATTTACAATAATTTTTTTTAAATTTTTTTATAAACTGCAATTTGATGATGTGTCGTTTCTACCAAAGGAAAAGTCCAAATCTAATCAATAAAGCTGTTTATTTTTACCTTTGAACGCATTGTTCCAAAAATTCCATTCATCGAAAAGCAATTTTAAACATTAAAATTTTGGTCTAGATATATTTTTATTTTTTAATATTCATTTGTCGCTGCATGCTGCCAGAGAGGAAAACCATGAATCACTCTAAGTTCTCAAAAACAGAGGAAGAGTTTTTTTATAGAATTTTAAAAGCTAATGTATTACAACCTGAGTTAGACTTTAAATATTAAATCAATATATGGAAAATGACCCTTGCTTATTTTTTTTGATAGGTAGATAGCTTTCGACAACCAGAAGTACATTTAAAAATTTTTTATCTTTAAAAACGATTGTCGAAAGCTTAGAAAGGAAAATTATTTTAATTTTTGTTAGGCATTTTCAGTTTTGAAAAAACGACCCTTGACAAATTTGACATATCTATCAAGATAAATAAGCAAGGGTCATTTTCCATATATTGATTTGTTATCTTATTATTTTGATTTTAGTTCCCCGATAAAAGAAATAAATTTAATCAATACTGTTTTTATTTGGCGCCTTATGCCATGAATCAGTGAACCTGGAAAGCAGATACTAGATCAAAACTCGTACCCTGGGTAAATTATTTTTAGTTATTTGCTTATTAAAATTTCATTATGTACTATAAATGATTTATTGGTAAAATTTGAACATTTAATAAAAATTTTTAAATAAGTTAATTATTGTATTTGTTGTGTTTCAAGTAAGGTAAATAGTTAATAACAATGTGAAAATTAACAGTTTTTTAATTCTTCTAAAGCTTTCAAACGAAAAAATTTTGAAAAAGATAGTAGTTTAGCAAAAATCAGACATCTTTGGAGTGGTACAATATTAAAAGGGCTTAAAGATTTTAACAATTATTAAGGAAAGGAAAAGTTGTTGCGTTTAATGGTTTACTTTAATTGAGCTCTTCCAGGTTCTTTTTAAGCCGCGTTCACAGAGTGTTGTGTAACGCATGCAGGAGTACGATTAACTAACCGCTAACCGGCCGATTTAAACTTTTGCTCATTTATTGATTGGTAATATTTAAATTAATTATATCGGAACTAATAATTTAACCGTTTTCGTTATGTCCAGTGATTTTACTGGTCTATGTAAAAAATAAAATACAGCCTCTCGTCTGATGATCTTCGCTAACTGGTTTCCTTCTTCTTATAAGAACAATAAAATATAATTTAGGGGAGATAGGAGCAGATTCTAATTAATGTTATTAAGTATAATAAGTATAATAACTAATTTTAAAAATATAAAATAAATTAACTAAGACGGAACACATGCATTGTTTGTATTTAAGGTACATAAAATTATTGTAAACTAACTAATCGCGAACAAAATTTCTAGCAGACGGATTATATATTCGTTAATCCATCTTAAACGTTCCCGAATTCTTTAAATTAAAACAATAATATTTAATATGGTTAAATGGTATATTTTGTTGAAGTGCTCAAATGTGGCATGACTTGCGCAAACTTAACTATCCATTTCAGATATATTTTCAAACCTCGGTAAAAATTATATACATTGGTCTTGCAATTCCAGGGGTTGAACTGTCTTTTAGAAAATTTCTTTTGATTTTTAAATCTTTTTATAGAATTGAAATATCTGAAATAGTTATTAAGTTATCAGCAAAAAGCCCATACCCTGTTTTTAGTTAATTGATTAATTGAATTTGAAATTTTTGCGAGTGCATCTTAAATTGTTTTAAAAAACTTTCTACATGCGATTTCGAATATAATGACATCCTAACCACATTTTTGAGAGCCTGGAAAATGTTTTGACGCAAAAGGCAATTGTTGACTAGTCTTTCTATTTTTCGTCTAATTTGTAAAATATAAGCAGCATATTATTAAAACATAATTTATTTGTTTTTAAAATGCTATTTCTATTCCTATTTTAGAACTCGAATATTAAACCAATTTATTTTTTACTAGTTGTACCTGCGACGTCGTTCGCGTGGCTTGTTCATTGTAGTATAAAAATTTCTCCCCTCACCAAGTTAAGGAGGTGGGGGGGGAGAAACTTTTATACACCAGATGTTAAGCTGAAAGAAGACAAATACATCACTAAAAACCGCATTCGAATCGGATCAGCAGTTTTCATGTGATGCGCTCACAAACATACAGACGAACAAAAAAATCTAACCACATTTTTGGGTTCTATATCGATGTCCCGCGACGTTGTTTGCGTGGAGTGTTGATTTTTGTATAAAAATTTCTCCCCCCACCCCATTAAAGGTGAGAAAGGGGATATTTTTTTAAACCAGATGTTAAGTTGAAAAAAGACAAATGCATCTGTGAAAACCGCTTTTAAATCGGATCAGTAGTTTTCATGTGATGCGTGCACAAACATGTACAGAATTTTCATTTCTACAGTTTTATTATATGTATAGATATAGATTATTATGTTGTTAGGAAAACAGTATAGTACCTACCATAACTTTTTAACCTATTGCTAACATGAATTTTGTTAAATTTCTCTTTTGTAGCGGGGGCAATAAGGGTAATGAATAAAGTAATTTAAAAATGAAAACAAGCTTGTCCAATTTCACACTCGGCGGATGTGATTACAAGTAAAATAACTTTTTCTTTTATACAAACAAGAGGATTCTAATAGGCGTAACACCTGTATATCCACTCTATATGTTTGTTACTCTCTGGAGATCCGTTTTTGTTTCAAAACAACCATTATGTAGGCAAATAGACATTAAGCGTCAATGTATACAAAAAGGACGTTTAGAAAGTACAACTTAAAAGTTTTTTACTATATAAATGAATATAGCCTATTTAGTATATTTTGTTAGAAACAAAAGTGGAAAATGTAGCGAAAGTTCTGTTTTTGCACCCAATAGTCCAAGCTAATAATGAATATAAATTGCATTTTTCGATTACGAACTCCCAATGCGCAAAGCATTTCCTAGAAAACTAATAAATAGGACTATAAACTCTTAACGGTCTAAACACCTTTAGTTACTCCTTCATAAATAAAAAAAGATTATTGTTTTTTTTAAGAAATTGCGTTAAATTTTTTGTCTTTAAAATCACTTTCTTTAAACTGAACTGCCTGGACAATTTTTCTCGTAAAATTTTATTTACACTAATAATAGTAAAACGCAGTATGGAGAAGGTTCTGCAAGGTTTTGTTGTGGGGCAACGAAAAATCATTTCTGAATATTTTCTTTACGTAGATTTTCATCCTGTTTGTAAAATTTATTTATTACGTCATGATTCTGAACTTTTATGGCTATTTTTTAACTTAGAACCAATTTTAGGATTTTTTTTATCAATCTTTATATTATGTAATACTTATTAATCTTTAAGGAGTTAAAATAATTCGTCAGGAATAAAAAGCTTATCTGCGAAAATAGGCAAACTTTCGTTTGTGAAATTATGTTAAACGATTTTTACGCGTTCACAAACACATGCAAGAAATTGATAAAAAGCCACGAGTGAGAATAGTTGGTGCAAATACTGCTCTGATTCCTTGCTTCATTTTTTTTCTGTCTAGCACCGAAAGAATGGACTTAAATTGGAACGTACAGTTTAGGTATTATATGTCTATAATGCTGGCAGATAAATATTGGTGTCTTCAATGTGATAAGCTACACTCACGACATAAAAAGAAGTTTTAATAGAAGATCAATGACAAAAAACAAAACAAGTTTTATGAAATATAGATTATGACTTTTATGTCTAGGCAAAGACTGACCAACTGACTGATCGACTAACTGACTAGGTGACTAACTGATTGACTAACTAACTTAGTGGCTAACTAACTGAGTAACTGAAGAACAGCGTGATGTTGATTTTCAGCTGAACAAACTAGAGTCCTGCACGCATCGGGTGCATGTAAGGACTCTTGGTGCCGAACCTGGTCACAATATTCCCATAGGAAGCAGTGCTCAAACATGGAGAGACCATGCCAGGTTTATTTAGATTAGATTAGAACTGAGTAACTTACTGACTTACTAACTGACTGACTAACTAAGTGACTGACTCACTTACCGAACAATTAAATAATTAACCGATCTGTGCCAAATTTATTACTCATGTATTGAGTGCCTTCCTAAGGAAATAGGAAAAACGCTTTTATAATAGAGTACCAAAGTATGTACTCAGGACGAACAAAAAGTAGCTTAAAGTTTAGTGTCTAGGGTATAAGTAGTTACTTTTTTTCTGGTCACCTATGACTAATAAATAGGTTTATTTTACACTAGCGGCCGCCCGCGACTTCATCCGCGTGAACTTTAGTTTTTTGCCACCCAATTTCATACAAATTTTCAACCCCTATTTTAAATCCTTAGGAGTTAAATTTAAAAAAGTAATTTCTTACTACACCACTACGTAATAGAAAAAAAAATATTTTCGAATTTTCAAGACTCTACGCGTCTATCGACAGTGTCATGTCGGCCAGCAGCATGGTGCTACCGCCTTACCGCTCCACACACCCCGCACATTAAAGCGCGAGTGGTATTAGACTATTATTATTTTAAAACTATAAAAACTTGCATGCTATATGCAATCAAAATCTCAGCCCGATCGGTTTGAAATTCACAAAGTTTCATACAAACTTTCATCCCCTATTTTATCCCTTAGGGGTGGAATTTACTAAAATCCTTTCTTAAGCAATGACTACGTCATAGTAGCTATATGCACGCAAAATCTCAGCCCGATCGGTTTGATATTGGCAAAGTTTCATACAAACTTTCATCCCCTATTTTATCGCCTTAGGGGTAGAATTAATTAAAATCCTTTATTCGAGGATGCCTACGCCATAGTAGCTATATGCATGCAAAATCTCAGCCCGATCGGTTTAAAATTGACAAACTTTCATACAAACTTTCATCGCCTATTGGATCCCCTTATAGGGATGATATTTATCAAAATCCCTTCTAAGGCATGCCTACGTCATAGTAGCTATATGCATGCAAGATCTCAGCCCGATCGGTTTAAAATTGACAAAGTTTCATACAAACTTTCATCCCCTATTTTATCTCCTTGGGGTTGGAATTAATCAAAATCCTTTCTTAGGGGATGCCTACGTTACATTAGCTATATGCATGCAAAATCTCAGCCCGATCGGTTTAAAATTGACAAACTTTCATACAAACTTTCATCATCTATTTTATTCCTTTAGGGGTGTAATTTATCAAAAATCCTTTTTTAGGGGATGCCTACGTAATAGTAGCTATATTCATGCAAAATCTCAACCTGATCGGTTTAAAATTGACAAAGTTTCATACAAACTTTCACCTCCTATTTTCTCCCTTTGTGGGTGGAATTAATCAAAATCCTTTCTTAGCGCATGCCTACGTTATAACATCTACCTGCATGCCAAATTTCAGACCCATCCGTCCAGCGGTTTGAGCTGTGCGTTGATAGATCATACAAACTTTCATCCCGTATTTTATCCCCTTGGGGGTGGAATTAATCAAAATCCTTTCTTAGCGGATGTCTACGTTATAACATCTACCTGCATGCAAAATTTCAGCCCCATCCCTCCAGCGGTTTAAGCTCTGCGTTGATAGATCACTATATCAGTCAGTCAATCAGTCAGTCAGTCACCTTTGAGTTTTATATATATAGATAATGTCATGTTGATCTTTAAATTATGAACTCAGACAGGTACGTAATTAAATACCTTAAAAACTTTCGTGTACTAGTTTTGGCGTAAATAAACCAGTTCATTTGTGAATATTTTAAAAACAGCATTTTCTATTTAAGTATTATCTAAGTGGGCAAAATTTAAATACTGAGATTTAGATTTATTTGGTATTGATTTAATCCAATTCAATTTGCGTATAATGTACCGCGTTGACAATATATAATCCATATCAACTCGCCAACGCTTATTTGCTGTCAAAAAATTTGGTCACTATATTCTAACTCTTAAATATGTTAAACAAATATAAAAAGGATTTAAGAATATTATTGAAACATCTTTTATATTTGTTATATTTAATATGATACCTCCATTATTTATTCAACAGCACAATCAACTGCTTTTCTTTTGATACCAAAATTTAAAACGTAATTTCTTTTCCATTAGTAGAAATTTACCTGTGTTTATAATTTAAAAAAGAAATATAAAAAATTTAAAAGAGAAAAAATAACCTTAACATTAATACTTCTGAAGTTTTGGTAACGACGTCTTAAAAAGGGAAAATAATATTACAGAAACCGTTGCAATTAATTTGGAGAGCATAAAATTTCCACCAATTCAGCAACGTACAAAATTAAATCCTTTTATAAAACAGAGAAAGCCGTCTTTAATGTTGGAAAATTAATTTGAGAGTTTTCAGACTGGAAATAGAGTATGAGATAAATGAATGCCTTGTACATATTTTTTTATGTATAAAAACCACAAAACGTCTTCTTATGTCTTTCGGCAACACAAAATTATCATTGAAACAATAGGGTGGGTTTAGTTGTTAGATTGATGGCTTTGATCTTGATCATGAAATCTTTTCACTACATCTCCTAAGATGCATTCGTCCTGTTTCTTCACATACCAATTCTTCTACAGCTTTTGACACATACCTCTTTTCTTTCGAGATTTCTACATTAGTCTGAGGACCAAGGAAAGTAGTTTTCGTCTTACGAATACACAGTTTTTTTGCAAACTTCCTAAAACAATTTGCTCTAAAAATTTGTTTTTGTTTTTAGTGTAATTTAAGAGGCACACCAAATCGACTTATAAGCTGGTTCTTTAAAGTTGTTGGATAACGAAGATTTATTTATTACCAATATTGATTTCCGGTGATGGTTCCATAATATCGACAGAAAATCTTTCAAACGAATCTCCCATCAAATATTGTTGCTTGGCAGATTTCGTCTGTTATATTGTTTATTACTTGCAAAACAGAAAGTAAATTTTCGGCACAATAACTTGACGTTATAAGATTAATCCATCCAGTGGAACCGTTTGTAATATCTATTTTACACCAACGTGTCCGCATACCTCTTATTATAAGCATAATGCAATAATTTAACTACACACGTTCATGGAATTATTGGTTGCTTGCTGAATTTGCTTTCTTTAGCATTTTCAACCGTCTTTAATGGCTTAAAAAGTTTACTGTATTTAATACGACTTTAAGTTCCGGAAAGACGAAAGACGACGAAAGCTCTTGTCCAGTTTAAACGACCATCCATCATTTTCCAATTCGGGATTTGCTTACTTAAAGCTGCTAAATTCTTTTCGTAGTCCACTCGTCACTAAAGATCTCGATCTGACACAAAGTAGCGTCTTTCTATTCCAAGCAGTCACAATGGAAGCAATTAAAGTCTCAAGGAAAGTATGCTGACATAACCATTTTTTAAATAAAAGAGATGTACAATCCCAAAGTCATATTTTTAAAGGGTTTGAATTAATAATGCCATTCTTAAACCCACCTTTTATTGTGTTCGTGCTAATCCGCAAAGCACCATTCCTCTGGTTTCTCCTTTTTGGTAACCATAGTCTTAAAAAGGTTTATTAATTTTTGTAGACTCTTCTGATCCAATACGTTTTGTTTTACCTCTTTGCTATTCACAGTAGTAATGTATTAGTTACGGACCAAAGCATAAGCAGATGCTTTGGTTGCTGCTTCAAACGCCAGTACTACCAAGTCTTGAGTGGTACTACACAAATAGTTCTCTGCAAATCTGTGTCTCTCAAACCGTTAAATAAAGCTAGGATTACTAGACATTTTAGAATAATATCGGTCACAGAGAGATAGGCAAAGCATTCTATTTTGGCGATGTTAGTTTTATATTTTTGATTTTGTTCATTAGATTTTTGCCTTCTGTTTTTTATCTAAGATTGGTATACAAGCTTCCAGTGAGCTTGACCACATCGCATTCTAAATCGCTTCGCCAATTGTTTATAGTCTTCAGACCTAAAAATTAAATTGCTTTGTACGCAGAGGTGGGTGGCTTTATTATGTTTTTGTGGATGTTTTTATCTCCGGGACTTGTAGAAATAACCCATATTTATGCATCTACAGCAGCCTGATTTTATGGGTCAACTCATTCAAATGACTAACATGTTTAGAAAGTGATTGCGCAACTTGTTCCTGTAATCTTCGGATTATTTTTTTTGCTTGAACACATGGCTATCGATGCCAACTAAGAATACTGACTCCTTATGTATTCGGTTGTATATTTGGTGGTAAAATGTACATTTCGGTGGACAGCTTGGATATTTTCTCATTTACTTGCATAGACAATTTACATAATATCTTAATAAAAACTGTAAACATTTCAGTGTAAAGCGCGTTTATCTTCTGTTTCATTTTCTTATCCATTCGATGGGAATTGTCTTAGGCATTTAGCGCTCTTTAAGTATTTTCAAATTTAATATATCAGTGGTTTTGAAACTTAGTTGTTGGTTTATAAAGACAGAAACGCAAATGCTGTAATTCATATCTTATTTGAGGTAGACCAAAAAACCAAGCTAATAACAAAATTTTAAAAAATAATACATTAGTTTTGGTGGTAGCTTAATGGAGTGGTTAAAATTTATTAATTTAATTTGATAATTTGTATTTATGTAGATTTTCTGCTTCAAGAAAATAAGGAGCCCAATAAAAACTTTACTAATAAAAAACTAATCTGGACACAAGCAATTTATTGGTTAAGGTAAAAATTTACATAAATTAAATAAGTATAAAAACGTAAAAATTGTAATAAAAAAAAATTTTTATAGTCAATTTATAATTTTCTTAAATCTAGATTCATTCTTAATTTTCTTCATGTGCAGAGGCATTAAAGTTACGTTCAAAATAGCTTTAAACAACAGCGGTCATTAACACGAATCCAAACTAATTTGGTTCCATACATTCTACTGGATGTTTTGCTGATTCCAGGTAAATTATCCTAAACTGGCGCAAAATCCTCAAGTAGTTTAAAGCTCTCTAACAAGCTCTTATATGTTCTAAGTAAATCTATGCTATCCTTAGAACATCTAAGGAGATCGAATAGATCCAAGGAGATCATTTTTAAACAGACGTGGATTTTTTCTTCAAAAGAAACAAAGCAAATCAGAAAAATTAAATACCTACTAAATAACTTTCATGTGTAGCTTTATATAACTAAAAACAAGGCACCACGAATTTAATAGAATCTAACTTTACAAAAAAAAAACGGGTGTAGCAGTCAGTGGGACTGCCTTTAGAATTCATACTTCTATGCACGCGCCCGGGTTTAGAAATTTTTATGGAAATGATTTAGCATAATCAGTATATGCTTGAAGCATACTATACTATAAATTATAACGTTCGTGTTTAATTTAATAGGTACAAATCCAATGTACAGTCAAAAAAATTCTCTTCGTATAATAAAACTCTCCATCTTTATAATAGTATGTTACAAAATATCGCGTATCAATCAAATCTATAAATATTTATTGCGAAAATATATATCGTGTGTATATAACTAAAAACTGTATAAAGTAAAATGTTAATCAGTGCTCCAACATGTGCAGTGTCAAATATTTTGACTAGAGTATAGGTTGGCAACAAGGTGAGGGGGCCTCTTTATTAAGGAAAGATAGAAGAAATAGAGTTATCTAAAAATAGCATAAGATAGCAAAACTTTAAGAAGAAGTCACGTAGGTAGTGTATTTGTTGACCATTTGCACCAGGTATTCATGCCAAGTCATAAAAAGTTAAATACGAAAATTACGGAAGATGTAAAATATACGCATATATATATATTGAGATGAATAACAAAATATTTATAATAATGTTTTGGAAATAATGAAAGAATATTTATAAAATTCATTAAAATTTCCCAAAAACTAAAATACATTTGTTAAAAACTCTGTTTATACCTATATCCAACGACCTTAAACCTCAACAATGTTTACAGGGTATACAAAGGACTTATAGTTAAGACTAATAACATGTGGTAAATATTTCATCTCTGTTTTTACCGACCAATATACCTTATATGTGTTTCTGTCTCTCTCTTACTCACTCCATTACATATGTAATGATTTTTCCCATTTACGCCCCCCTACATAAATTTCTTCCGCCGAGTGCACGAACAGAAGTATAACTTCAAAAAAACGTAACACTCTTAGGGGAAAAAATTACATTAAGATTGTTTCGTTTAAAATATATGATTAATTTTAAATTTATAGACAACTTCAACAAAAACCAAAGAGAGCAACATTTGTTATTATATTTTGCAGAATTTCAGTTGTTTTACGATTTATCCCTTTAATATAATGTGACATTCATACTAAAAATGTTTTGTTTTTTGTAAAATCATCTGTATTAAATTTGTAAATGTAATAAAGATTATGCAAAAACTTATCAATTATATATATATATATATATATATATATATATATATATATATATATATATATATATATATGCATATTTTCAATCTAAAAATTTTGTAATTACACTAAACAAATTAGTTAAATATGCATCAGATAGAGCTACATTGGGTGCCATTAAAACATTAAATTCATTAATTTACAATAAATTTACATCCTTTTACAAATGTGTTTTGGGATATATAAAATTTGATATCGAAAATTATATTGCTTGGAAATTAGTCTGTCGTTTTATGTATTTCACTACACTTCATCAAATTGAAAAGCAATTAAAAACTAAAATAAAACTGCAGTCTATTGAATGGAGGGTTATTAATTATTTAGATATTAAATTTTATTGAAAGTTATAATAAAACCAAAAATAACGCAGGCAAGTTTAGAATACAATATGCTAATATTTGGCAAACAATAATGATATTTAAATTTTATTATATTGATGTTTATTTTTGGGTAAAATTCCTTTGTAATTTCAGCGAACTGAAAAAAATTTATTGACTAAATATCAATATTTTCTAAACCATAAAGTTTATATAAAAACCACCATACATTTTACGATTGAAAAATATTCTAAATATAAATGAGAAAGCCTTGATTCTGTAATATAATAATAAACGCATCAAATTAAAAATTGAATAATTAGAGTATAATTTGAATAATATTAACAAAATTAAACCTCGTAATTCTGTTATTAAACTCTATTCAAATTAAACTAAACTTATTAAAAATTTCATGGGTGCTCAAGTGCCCACTTTGTAGCTAAAAAGTCAGCAGCTAACGTGAGAAAGTTACATATTATCAGATGATCTTATTTAATAGTAAAGTGGCTTTAAGGTACTAGTTATTTTTTTACTTTTATATAAATAACAAGGAGGTTCAATGGAGTAAAAGTCCCTTACCAAATTTTTTTTAAATATTAGAATTTAATGAAAACCCTTTCTGCTGCTTTCGACAATCTAAATATTGTTTTTTTAAATGCCGAAACGATTTTATAAAAAATTATTATTTAGATGTCACTATTTGGTACAAGTTAGATAGTATATTATTTTTACTAGGTATTTTAATTTAACTTTGACAGTAAAATTCCACTTATTTTAGCTAGCGAATTTAATATCAACTTTTCTATAGAAAACTTAAAGCCATTGTAAGAATTTCTTTTAGATGAATTTGATTTAAGAATTAACAATGATATCTATAATAAAATACAATACTACCATCAATGCAATTTTTTCAAGTACCTTACATAAGATTGAATAACAAACATATATGTGTTTTATTTTCGTAACCATAAACCAATTGTTATTAAGATTGAATTTACTGATTAAATTTATAAGTTGATATTTATATAATGATTAAAAGTAAAACAAAATATTTATATTCCTAACTTTAAAAAAATATTGATTACAATTTTATTAGCATTCCTTCACATATTTCATTTATCATTTAACTTCTAAATATTGTTAATTTATTTAATTATTATACCTCCTATAATACTTATCTCAAAACGAAAGGAACTTCATTCCAATCAGGTCTTCCACATGTCACACCTCAGACATTTTTTTATTATAAATTATATTGATATGGTCCTACCCCATATTTCTTGCATGTAAAGATAAACCTAAACATCTTTAACTTTTATAAATAAAAAATATGTATTTAAAATCAGTTTTCTTGAATAAAATAATTTCATTCCAATATAAAAACCGATATTAATATATCGCAGTCTTTAAAATCTCATTGAAATAAATGTTTTTTTCAACGGACAATTTAAATGAATATCACAACGAATTTTTAAATTGTTTAGAATCTAGAGATATTTAATTAGCATTTAAACTCGTACAGAGGATTATTTACAAAATTTTCGTATAAGGGCATCTCAGCGCTCTCTGGTGTCAAGTGGCAATGTAACCAAATATTACAACATGAATGTTAATTGTTATCAGATTAGTTGAAATTTTCAATTTTATTACATATTACAAAATACCGCTATACCGTTGATTACATTAGTAAGCTTTCCATTAAAACTAGAACTATTTTAAGCAAAACCAGAGTAATATTTGTAGTACAGTTATATTAAAAATATAATAACACAAGTATAAAGAGTGGGTCAAGGATGGGCTTCTAAAGGATGTAAAAAAATGCGGGAAATTTTGGAACGAAGTTCCTTATCGCGCCGTACGCTGGCTGAGGGGGCTAGGCGTGCGTCACGAAAAATCCTCACCACGACACTTTTGCTATAGTGCGTAGCGCTCGGTGAGGGGACAGGCCGAGTATAGGATTCGACTTATTTGTTCTCTCTCTCTCTCTCTCTCTCTCTCTCTCGACAGTGACACTTTCCTATAATTTCAGCTTGTGCTATGACTATCACTATTCATAAGTCACAAGGTGGGAATTTTGATCAAATTGTTTATGAGTATGATAAAATACATCCACAACAACTTGTTTATGTTGCACTCTCTCGTGTAACAAGCATCGAGGGATTGTTAATTGTTAAATTTTGATGATGATGATGCAACTTAATTTCGATTTCTTTATAATTAAATACAAGCTTTATCAACTACATCTTTGTTACAAGAGTTTCAGAGGCTATCGTTAAATAAACTATAAACCAAAGCACAATCCATTATTGATTTTATTAGTAGAGATAGAGGCATTTCATTGTATATTCTCAACGTACGAAGCCTTCGGAAACATTCGACTGATCTAAACGACAGTATTTGTAACGTTCGTTATGGGACTTGCTCCTCGCCTATTTATTTTTATAAATTTCATAGTCATTTTGCGTCGACGCGTCTACTTTATCTGATATGAGTAGGAGTAATGTGGTTTCTTGATGAGTTTCGACGCTATATTCTTTTATTTCATACTGATATTTAAAAGTCACCAGTTGGCTTCTTAATTTTCTACACCCTTCGAATCGGCTAGTGCCATCTTGTGAAGGGTCCTACCTTGGACAGTAGAAAATATTTTGAAATACCTCTCACAGACAGCTGAGACTGTACCAATTAGCAACTATCTCGCTGAGAAAACACCGGTGGATTCCAACAGCATTTCCTCTTGTGGTACCACAGGAAAAGAAAACGTCAGTTCCTTCACTCCGGAGAACAGTCCACTCCGATAGAAATTTCAAAGTAGAATCAACGAAGAAATTCTACCACTCTTAATTCAGACCACAGCAGTGACAGTGACCCAGTGACCCGATCAAAACTCCGTCCGAAGACCAAAAGAACACAAAGATAAGAGTTAAAATTATTTATAAAACTAATCATTCATTACATATATTTATTATCTTAAATAAATACATAAAACTGATTTTTGCAATTTTATTTGTCTGTCTGTACTTTGCGCCCTTTATTTATTGTTTGGGGAGAATTGAGAAAGAACCAGAAGGAAGCCACGAACCCTGGAGCTAGCGAAGGGTAATTTTTACGCTACATATTACACAAAAAACAAACATTTTATTACTCTTCGAGACATGGTTGGACAATAAAGAAAAGTGATTTGGCTAATATTGCAACACCAAATATGACAGTAATAATGAACAATATTCAGGACTTCCATATAAGGTGTACAAGTATTGCAGACAAAAGATAGAAAAACTAAAACTCGGTAAGTATTGCTAAAAATGGGTTCAATTTATGTACTCGGGGTTTTTTGGGGATGCTGAACACGAATATCATGATTCCGAAAGTCTCCGCGGACTTAGTGCCTAGGGTATGTACCTCTTCTCTTGGGTTTTATGTAAACTCTGTACAAAATCATTCCACACTTGCTACTTGGTGGTTTTTTGAGTCGCTGAATACGAATATCATAATGGCGATGGTCTCCGAAACACCTGGTGCTTAAGACGGACCTTGTCTCCAGGAATTTTATGCAAATTCGATACAAAATGAGTGTGCACTCGGTACAAGGTGGTTTTTGTAGGTCGTTAAACACAAATATCATATAATGATTTTGCCAAATCATTCGCATACAAATTTCTGAATTCGGGCGCGTGCATAGAAATATAACTTCTGCCGGCAGTACCACTGACTGCCACATCAGTTTTTTTGTTTTGATAAACATTTTTCACCGGTTATATACTTTTCTCAAACCTGTGAATTTGGCCCGCAATATCAATACGATATATTATATATTTAGTAAAATGATACTTTTAGATATCTCTCATGAGATTTTTTAAATTTAGAAAGTATACAAACAAATAGTTATTTGTGACACAAGGACGGAAAATGCCATTTTGCAAGAGCAAGTAATGTTGTGTAGCCGAGGGGCGTAGCACCGAGGCGAAACAATACGAGCACTTGCAAAACATTTTGCGGACGTGTAACACACACTATTTTTTGGTCCGACCAATTTTTAATATTTTCAAAAGTTCAAAAACTGTTTACTTTGTGACATACAAGATTATGTGTACATTGACAAAATTGACATCTATTGCACAATTAAAAGAATTAGTAATAAGGAATGATTTTCTGATAATTGATTTCACGATCCTTAATTTTTATACATACGAATACTGTGCTAATAAGCAGCACAGTAAAAATTGTTATATTGACAATATTAATATTAATATCTAATAATTTTATATAAAAATAGCAGAGACAATGAACTATTATAGTTCAATGAGATATAATAAAATCGAGATATGTATTTTCATAATCGAATGATAAGTAGTTGTAAATTGACATAAATGTCAAATTTAAAATAAAAGTTGTGAGAGAAATTAAATGTAAGTTTGAATCCTGCTTACCTTTAGCAAAAGTTATCAGTTTAGTATATTATACAGTGTTTAAAATAAATTTAATTATAATTTGTAGTATTCATTATGTATTTTTCATAACTCACAGCGCCATCTCTTTAGATAACCTAAAAGCTACTTTGCCGGCCTAGGCCGGAAAATGTCATTTTCTGGACGATTTTGAAGTAATTAATAGTATTGTTTCTGGACGGAGGACCAAAAAATATATTGAATGAAAAAATATCGCAATAAAGGTTGCGGGTTTGAGTCTTGCCGGATGCAACATTTTTCAATTTCTCTGTATTGTCATATATTTTTGTTTCTATACTTTCTAAATTTCAAAATATTACATGTTTACTAAAAAATCTTGTAAATCATGTAAATAGTTAAATAAATAATCAATATTACAATTAAAACATAATTAAAAATTAGTATTAAATTTATGATACCCACTAATTAAATAATAGTTAAATAATTTTAAAACAAAAACCAATGGTGGTTACAGTTTTTATTTTATTCTTTTTTTTTGCTCTTCGGAAAATTTTTAAAATTTGGTAACATTAAATTGACCCGCTTAAAAAAATTTGGGAACCTCTGTTTTAGTTATACTAATTGATTGTTCATAGTTTATGTCATTGTCATTACTTTACTTTTACTATCTACATCAGCTTTAGATTCTTTCGTTATTTTATTTTTTTATGGAGTATGGAGTAAGTTTGTTTTCTTCTTTCTTCTTTCTTTTTTGGTGTGTGTAAATCTTTTTGAGCTTTAACTCGTGTACCAAGTACTAGTAGTTTATTCGCAGTAGTTTGTTTAAATGATTTATTATTGATAAACATTTGACTTCTTCCTAGGGATCACACATAAGGGACTTGTATGAAACGTAAGTATATTATCACGATTCGTAGCTACCTCTACTTCCTTCACGACTAAAGGTGTTTCTTTGTTCTTATTTTACCGGTTTTCTCTTTCACCTTAATTGTGGAATATATCTATTTGTTTACTTTGCATTCTATTCCTAGTTATACTACTATAATTCGCGTGTTCGTAACATTTAATCGTTTATTGTTATTAACCTACATATTAACAACTGATGTTTTCTGAATTTTAGTAAATGTTTTTTCGCATTTATTTATGATAAGCATTCTTAATTAAATATACTTTTTAAAATTACATTTTTTTATCATTTAAAATTTAAAACTTGCAAAATTTTCTAAAAGTAAATATAATTTTTAATATTAAAATATATGTAGTGTTTTTTTCTTAAATTCATATTGAGAAGATGTAAAGTGTCACACATACAGGAATCTCTTTTAGAGTTGTTATTGTGAACTTCCCATATAATACGGAACTAAAATTGATTCTCGTTCTTTTTAACCTTTTAAATAAGACATAAAAATCAAGCATGCCTAATAATATTTACTAGCTTTTTTTAGCAAGCATTTTGGGCATAATATAAATGCGTTAGAAAAAAGTTTGTTCATCTAGAAACGACGTAATGTTCTAAACACATACCTTAAGTTAAAAACGTGACCAATTGTTCTAAAAAAAATCACTAATGAATAAACCATAAACAAAATAAATTTTAGGCGAAAGCAGAAAAAGATGAACACTGTATTCACTAAAAAACTGTTCAATTTTAAATCTCTTAGACATATGTCGTAGTCACTTGGCGATTCAGGCACATAGCTATGTGACTGGGCTATTTTAGGCACATAGCTATGTGCCCGTCACTTAGAAACTCGCCTAGTATAGATCCATCACATCTCTATGTGACCGATTTTAGCCCGTCGTCACATAGCGATTCCGGCACATAGCTATGTGCAGAGGACAAGTCAGTCACTTAGAGATTTATCAAATTCAAGACCATCGCATCTCTATGTGACTGATTTTAGTCCGTAGTCACATAGCGATTTCAGCACATAGCTATGCGCGGAGAGAAAGTCAGTCACTTAGGATCTACCAAGTTGAGGGCTATTACATCTCTATGTGATTGAATTTTAGCCGCAATCACATAGCACAAGGAAGCTTGGAGAGATTCGGAAAAGTTCATTTATAAAATAAAATTGATTTTTTTTTATATATTTTTTAATACTTACTTTTTATTAAGAATAGTTATTATCCTAACAAGTGCGGAAAGTTAATTTCCGCAAGAGTTACGATCAATATTATTTCTACAAGCAAAATCACCTCGAAAATTATTTAGATATTTGAAAAAATGCGATTGTGACAATTAAATCTTTCATAGTGTCAATAAATACACGCAACCCTACTAAAACAGGTGAGTTTGTTGTTGCTTTGAGTAAGGTTTACAGGGGTGATTTAATAAATTATGATTTTTTTAAAAACAAAACATTTTAAAAATCCCTATTTTCATGTAAAATAATCTTAATTTTTTTACTATTTGTATGTAGTCCAACAAGATAAAGGTAATAATACAATAATTGGTCAAAAAGGTTATCGGAAAACATATTCAATTAATTAAAAAAAATGCGTGCAGGAAAATACCTTACCCGCAGTCCGTGCGGGAAAGAGATATTTTCTGAATTAAAATGCGTGCGGGAAAGTGTTGTTTTACACATGCTTGTAGAAATAGTTATTTATGCAACTAGTGCGTAAAGTGACCTGTTGTGAATGTTGTCGCATGAGCCGCAGGCGAATGCGACAATCACATGAGTCAAAAAGGAACATTTACGCACGAGTTGCATACAATATTTTTTCTACAACCGAATTTCTTTACAAGAAATACAAGTATAGGCCTGATTTTTTTTTACGCTTTACTGAAAAAAAAAATATTATATTTAAAACATATTTTAGATAACAAAATATTTATTTTCTAAATTAATCTCACCTTATAATACCGGTACGTAGAAACGCGAAATGCTTGAATTATAAATTAATTGAAATGTCAATCAGTCATTTAAATAAAAATACTCACCCTTATTCATGAACTGATATTTCTGTCATATTAAAAATCAAATTAAAAATTACTGAATATAATATCTAGTTTTGTATGTATTAAACTGCAATAATTTAACAATTAAATATATTTACACAATTAAATAATAAAAAAAAAAAGTTTCCTTACCCGGAATTGAACCCAAGTCATCTGGGTAGAAGCTATATACCTTACAACCTTGGCCACTAACACACATAAAAGTATTTGCATAATCTTATACAAAACAGTGCTTATTTTACTTTTTTTCACTAGTGAAAAAAAGTTAAACTTTACGAACCTTAAACCGTGCGTAAAGGTAATACTTTACGCACGGTTGTAGAAAAAATACTTTTTTCTCTACAGTTTACAAAATCGTTGAGTCTGAGATTGGACAATGGATTCGACATTTATTTGGACTATCTTTTCTAAATCCAAAAGTCGGCGATGCATTCGCGATTGATTTTGCCGCGCAACAACCGGATTGTGAAAAGGCAACAAAATTTGCAGACTATTTAGAAGAGACCTACATAGATGAGGAATCTCCTTTCCCTTCTATGACATGGGCAGCGAACACAGCCTCCCTTTGGCGAACCACAAACACTTGCGAATCATTTCGTTCGAAATTTAATTCCTACTGCGGCAGTCCGCATCCAAATATACACATATTCATTGAGGCTCTGAAAAACATGCAGGCAGGCTCGTATATACAAATAAATACAGCAAAAATTTGCCAATTAAGGCCAATTCGTAAGAAAATGTACAAAAAACATAAATTTACAAATGATAAAATACAAGAGTACAAGAGTGGGAAAATTTCTCGTTTACATTTTGTTAAATGTGTCTCTGGCAAATTTTCATCGATGTTTGTTTAACAGTTGTAATAAGTTGTAGTTGAGATTTAGATAATATTTGTATTTTTGTAATTAAGTAAATGTTGTTTCCATAAAATTTGGGTCTATAATAATTACATAATTTTAATAATTTAGTAGTTAGTTATCACCAAAGTATTCGTATCTACTGGTACCATATCGGAATTATCTGTTTTTTAATGCTTTTCATAGATTTGCTTCAATTTTATTTAAATCCGCGTATTTCTTACCGTACCGGAATTCAAGAAAGGGATTAATTATCCCCAGCCCTTAAAAATAAAAAGCTCTGACCGTACCGGAATTCGGGTGCGTCCATATTATCATTGAATTAGTTAAATCATTCGTATACGTCATGCAAAGAATTTTTTTCATAAATGTCGTATAATATATATTATTACACAAATTATGTTTATAATAATTTTCTATTTAAATTTATTTAACAGAAAAAAGTATTTCTTAATAAAAAGTATGCATTAAAAAATATATAAAAAATTTAATTTTAAATTATTAATGAACTTTTCCGAATCTCTCCAAGTTTCCCTGTGCTATGTGCCGGGATCGCTATGTGATTGCGGCTAAAATTTAATCATATAGAGATGCAATAGCTCTCAACTTGGTAGACCCTAAGTGACTGACTTTCTCTCCGCGCATAGCTATGTGCTGAAATCGCTATGTGACTACGGACTAAAATCAGTCACATAGAGATGCGATGGTCCTGAATTTGATAAACCTCTAAGTGACTGACTTGTTCTCTGCACATAGCTATGTGCCGGAATCGCTATGTGACTACGGGCTAAAATCAGTCACATAGAGATGTAATGGATCTATACTCGGCGCGTTTCTAAGTGACGGGCACATAGCTATGTGCCTAAAATAGCCCAGTCACATAGCTATGTGCCTGAATCGTCAAGTGACTACGACATATATAAAACTCAAAGGTGACTGACTGACTGACTGACTGACTGTCTGACTGACATAGTGATCTATCAACGCACAGCCCAGATGGCTAAGTGGCTGGGGCTGAAATTTGGCATGCAAGTAGATGTTATGACGTAGGCATCCGCTAAGAAAGGATTTTGACTAATTCCACCTCCAAGGGGATCAAATCGAGGATGACAGTTTGTATAAAACTTTGTCAAATTTAAACTGATCCGGCTGAAACTTTGCATGCATATAGCTACTATGACGTAAACATCCTCTAAGAAAGGATTTTGATTAATTTTACCCCTAGGGGGATGAAATAGGGGATGAAAATTTGTATGAAACTTTGTCAATTTTAAACCGATCGGGCTGAGATTTTGCATGCATATAGCTACTATGACGTAGGCATCCCCTAAGAAAAATTTTTGATAAATTACACATCCAAGGGGATAAAATAGGGAATGAAAGTTAGTATAAAACTTTTTCAATTTCAAACCGATCGGGCTGAGATTATCCATGCATATAGCTATTATGACGTAGGTATCTCTAAGAAAGGATTTTGATAAATTCCACCCCTAAGGGGATAAAATAGGGGATAAAAGTTTGTATAAAACTTTTCGACTGATTGAACCGAAACTAAAAATTGAAGCTACTATGATGAAGACGTCCGCTTAAATGGGATTTTAATAAACTGAACCCCATGGGGATAAAATAAGGGTTGATGGAGGATGTAAATGTATTAGTTAAAACCTATTAGTAACTAATGGAACGAATAAATAAAGACGAACAAAATAATTTTTTGTTCTTAATGTTGACAGTAGATGGCGTTGGTAGTATTTTAAAACGCGCTATCGTTGTGTTTTCACTGAGTTACATATACCCGATGATGAGTGGCCGCCGTATCTTATAGTACCTACATACTATACCTAAATATTTCTAGCGGATTATATTTGACGTATTCTTGGCATATTTTGGATTGCATCTGCTTTGTTTCGGTTTACTAGTTTTGGTTATAGACTCTGCTTTGTATTTGTTCTGTTTTCGTTTGGTTTAAGTATACCGAATGATATCCCGTTCGAATTTAAACGATTACAATTTTCCCTAAAAGTCTGCTTTGCCATGACAATAAACAAGTCTGAGGACCAAACTCTCAAATTTGCAGGTATTAACTTGAGAGAACATTGCTTCTCTCATGGACAGTTTTATATTGCTTGCTTACGAATAAATTTACATAGAAGCTTGATAGTTTTAGCGCCTAATGACAGATTAGTTAAGAATATTGTGTACAAAGAAGTTTTGTAGGCCTTAATTTTTTACACACGCTAAACAAAAGTAAAGCCGCAAAAACTATATCTAATTAATAATAATACTTCTTAACTTCCTTCTCAATTCTTATCCAAATAAATAAGTTATTTAACACAGACACATATTTTTGAACAAAATTACCCTTTACAGAATTTTTTTCAACCAAAATTTAAGAAGTTTTTATAGTTTTTAAAATAATAATAGTCTAATACCACTCGCGCATTAATGTGCGGGGTGTGTGGAGCGGTGAGGCGGTAGCACGCTGCTGCTGACCGACATGACACTGTCGATAGACGCGTAGATTCTTGAAAATTGGAGAATAAATTTGTTTTATTACGTAGTGGTGTACTAAGAAATGAGTTTTTTAAATTCCACCCCTAAGGATTTAAAATAGGGGTTGCAAATTTGTATAAAACTCGGTGGCAAAAACTAAAGTCCACGCGGATGAAGTCGCGGGCGGCCGCTTATTGCTTATAAAGAGACAGACAAGATATGTAAAAATAAAGCATTAAGAAAAATATAATTTAAAAAATACAAAACAGAGAAACAATTAGGGAAAAATTAAATAATATGTATTGGAAAATTAATTTAATCAATAAAATTTTTATTTATATTGCTTGTTTTGGATCAATCCAAAATTAAATTTATTTAATTTGAACAACACAATTATCAACGTAACATTCCTATTGTTTAGTAAAAACTCAATTTATAATTAAAATTGAAGCTAATAACACTAGTAAAACAACTAATGAACCTGCACGTGAAACTTAAGTTATATAATTTGGAGTTCGTTATTGATATCCATGATACTCACATAACACGTTAATTAATTGCTTGGGTGAATGTGATCTTGACTGTAATTAAATAAGTTTAAACAATACAATATTTAGGGAGGAATTATATTTAGGTAACTAATTAAAGTGTATATCAGCTTATAAATAAAACAGAAAATATTAAATTTTTAATAACAAAACTACTTTTACTATATTTGTTCCATTAGTACAGTCTCTTTTGCAAGTTGTGTTTTTAAACAAACTTTATTATTTTGGTTATTTTTCTGACTTGAATTTATTTTTTTAGCTAAATTATCATCGTATCATTCATCTTATACCCTATGCCTCGTTTGCTTTTGCTATTGTTCGTTTGGTTATTAACACGCTTATTTCGGTTAGTCGTAGACATTTGTTAATTTTTTTTATATAGAGATATTTTGTTAATATATACTTGTTTGCATGCTTAATACTGGCTTTGCAGATAATCTCTGTTTAGTGATTCAGAGAAAGTTTAGTTTTTTTATAGACATAAAGTTTTATTTGTTTAAACTATGTTATTTTTGAAATCTAGTACTTATACAAATAAAAGATAACATGACATCAAATCATCTAAAAAAACTACTTAATTCGTCTTTAAGCATATATATCGGGCTTATGGGAAAAAACATTACTGTCAAATCGACAATTGATTCTGAACTATACTAAAGATGGAATTCAAGGACGCGTGATCAGTGACTGGCTGACGTAATCCTACTATGCCACGCCTTCCAAACTGAAATAACGAAGAACAGTTTACACTGTAGTCATACCAGAGATAATATAAACTGTAAGCATCGAGGGTGGGTACTTTTTTGTTGAGTGGTGTAAATCGGACTTGTGGCGTTGGTTGGGGAGAGTAATATTTAAACAGTGCGTGCCGTTCACGTGATCATTCCATCTTTTGGACGGCTGGAGTATAGAACATCGACTTGTGTTAATATACTTAAGTGGAACTATATATATGCTATTATAGGAAAACCAATGTGGGTTGCATCAATGCTTTATTTTAAAATTCATCTACTATTTTAAATAAATGAGTAATACATGGCAAAAGTCAAAATTAAGAAGAGAACACAATGAAACTGAGAGGAATGTTTAATTTTGTGCTTGTAGTATAAATTATGACATTCTTATCCTTGTAAGCACAATTGTTTTTACCTTTTCGATTACCTGAAATAGAGCATATATTTTAAGGTGATAAACATAGAGAAAAAATTTAAATTTTAGGTATAAAGAAAATAGTCCATCCTTATCTAATTTCTTCCATAAACACATATTTTGCCTTCTTCAGTGCGTAATAAGAAAGAGATAAATTAATACAAAATCGAGGATCACTTTTATATTTTACTTTGTTACAATTAATCAATTTTATGTACATATCTTTTAATATCTTAATCTTGTTATTAATTATACGTTAAATTCAATTATAATCAGACGTTACATATTTGACTGCATTTGCTCACAAGTCTTTATAATTAAAAGAACAATATTTTTATTCGTACTATTCAAGGGATAAAATTTCCGATATTTGATATTAATATATGTTAGTTTACGAACATATCGTGTTACAAACAATTGGAAATTATATTCTGCTTTCCTTTGGGCTTTATATTTCTAATTGAAAACTATGTTAATTTAATTTTTAGTTATACAACTAATAAATATTTCTTAACTGTTGTTTAAAAACTAAACTAAATTCTCAAACGCTTATTGTTTAAAGTTGCATGGCAATATATATTTATTGAATGTAAAAAAAGCATGTCATATATTTTACCTAATGTCATAATAAAAACTTTTTCCCTAACAATCCCAAAACGTACCAATGTAAATTTTTCTCTAACAACTAGAACCACCATGCACCTACGGTGAAGAAAAACATCGTGATGAAACGTGTACTTAATTGTCTGAAGTCACCAACCCGCAGTGTGCATGCGAATTGATTAAATGCTCATTCCTGCTCCTTGTGAGAAAAGTCCTTTGGCTTTAGAGTGGGACAGTAACGGGCTAATTATTATGTTTTTATGTTATACATCATTATTAACATATTAACTTAACTGCAGAGCTTATTCTGTTGAGTTTTGTGGTATTTCCTGTAATATCTTCCACATTGATAATGAGACCTTAACCAATTTTCTATGGGACCACACGGACACCTACTCTGTTGAATTCAAAACGATTTTTTTAAATCGGATAATAAATACCGGAGATATTCCGTAATATATATAAAAAAAATATGGCCGAATTGAGAACCGCCGTCGTTTTTGAAGTCGGTTAAAAAATAAATAAACTAAATTTTCCTTAGTATTTATTTAATTTTAAAAGAAATAAATAAAATATTTGTTCTAACACCAGAAAAGTTCTTATTTAAATAATAGAAGAGATCCTGGTCCAAATATGATTGAATCCTTTATAAATTTATTTTTTCTAGCAGAATAGTGTTGGTACCACCCTAGGTTGATTGCTTGTTAGAAATTAAAAGATTGTCTTTTTCTGCGGTTCCTAAATATGGCCCTTAAAGCCTTGTGTGTAAGTAGAGTCACTTGTAAAAAAACTATGGAAGAAATGTTAATAGAGCACCTTAAAATTTAAATCAAAGTTTCAAGAAGTAATATTAACTGAATTTAAAGTTGGACTAACAGAGAATTTAACGATGGTAAATATTTAACTAATTGAACTAAAAAGACAAAACTTACATCAAGCCATAGCTAAGTTGGATGAGATCCAAAAACGGCTAGATGTGCTTGAAAAAGGAAGTGAAAATAATGGTGGAGCTAGAGATGAAATGGGTGAACGTTTTTGCAAAAGCGCATGGAAGTCCTTAAGGGTGAATTCTCCTTTACAAATATAAATATGGTTGCCCAGTCGATTTCAGGTGTTAAGTCAATTCCAGCTGTTCATTTGACAAATTTTAAGGTAAATGACTTTGGCGGAAAACCAAGTAAAAGGATTTCATTTTTTTAACTTTTTGATGCTCTTAATATAAAACATTATTCAATAAAGTAAATATATATATATATATATATATATATATATATATATATATATATATATATATATATATAACGTCTTTCCTAACAGGTGAACCAATAAAATAAATAGGAATTGTACAAATAACATGTAAAAATTTTAAAATATTATTAGATATTTTGCGCAAAGATATAAAACTGTAGTATTATACATTACAAGGTCGGTAGTTGACTTATTACAGTACCAGTTAGTTTAAGGACGAGGCGACGTTTTATTTACCAATACGCTGACGACCTGATCTTATCATTACCATCAGATAAAATCGATGAAACCTTAAATATCTTTAACAATTTTAATGAACATCTAAACTTTACGGTCGAGAACGAGACAGATAGAAAAGTATCTTTCCTAGACCCACATGTATACAGAAACTGTAATAACATTATCCAACTGGACTGGTACAGAAAATCAACTGCCAGCGGTAGGTACATTTCCTTCTTTTTGAACCACCCCATCAAATATAAACTAAATCTTATCAACGCACTTAAAACTAGGATTATAAAAATATGCCATCAGGACTTTAGGGAAAAGAATCTCCTTCTTTTAAGTAAATTGCTAATAGCTTATGGTTATCCAAACTATCTAATTACTAAACTCCTATTTTCTAACACTTTTCACAACCAAAGGACACCACAAACAACCCAAGTAACTAACGACAAAGAACAACAAGCTCCCAGCAATGGTTTACAGAAAATTGGATTACATAGAGAACTTGACACCCCAAATAGTGAGAATTTTAAAAACAGAAAACACCACAATAGCGGTATCAAATCCTCATACACTTCGACAACTCTACACTTACATCAAAGATAAAACTCCAAAACTCAAGCAACATGGGGTGGATAGATAGATAGATATTTTTGGGGTTGGCTGTTAGCCTATATCACTGCGACCTTTGCAGATCTATTGTGAACACCCATTATCTGTGGAATAGGATTAGAGCACTTTGTCCAGCTCTGCCCTCTTAATGAGACTTAATAGCCTTGACAGTGGCCACTCCGCATAACTTGGAGCAGCCGGTTTCTCCTCTCCCAGTACTAGATACCGCGTCCTTGCAAGGCCTTCACATTGGCATAGGACATGAAATGCGGTTTCCTCTTCCTCTTGGCAGTATCGACAAATGTCTTCATCTGCCAAGTTTAGCTGACTCATGTGTTTTCTGAGCCTACAATGTCCTGTCAAGAGACTGACAATCATTCTGACATCATTTCGCCTTTGTGATAGCAGCTCTGCAGTAAACTTCGCCGAGTATCCCTTTATGAAGAGTTTGGCTTGTCGCTTGCCCGGTGATGTTTCCCACCACTCCTGGGCCTTTTCTAGCCTCCATTTCTCAATGGCTGCCTTTCTGAATGTATTAGCAACTCCGCTGAATGGTTCCGGGCCAATCATTGGAGTGTTAGCTCCTGCACGGGCCAATTCATCAGCCTTCTCATTGCCCCGAAACCCTGAGTGTCCTGGTATCCATGCCAGTGTCAGAGAATTTTGACTAGCGGCATGTGTCAGGGCCCCAACGCAGTCCCACACCAGCTGTTAGCTTATTTGTGCTGAGACTATCGCCCTGTAGAGCTGCTTGGCTGTCCGAGTATATGACTACGGTTTTACCCGTTATACCCTGACTTACGATCTCCGTTGCACAGTGTTGTATGGCCGTTACTTCAGCCTGAAACACTGTGGCATACGCACCTAGACTTAGTTGGATTTTTATCCTGTGTCCTCTACTGTATATACCTGACCCTGTGCCTTTCTTAGTCTCCCCTTGGATTGGGGGGCCATTGTTCCATGAGTCCCTTTCCAGTATTTCTACTCGAAAGTTTCTCACAAAGTTATACCTGGGGACTATCCTGTCCTGAGGCATACTCATTATTTGATCTGCCTTAACCCTATTGTATAACTCTGCTTGCTTTTTGCCTTTTAATAAGGTAATGGAGGCCTGGCCTTGTAGCAGTCTGTGAGCAGTTGCCATAGCCTCGCCCTGAATGTAAATGTGCAATGGTGCTAGGTTGAGTAAAACCTGTAGTGCGTCCGTTGGGGCGGTTCCCATGGCACCTGTAACATTCAGACATGCCTGCCTTTGAATGCTTTCCAGCTGCCTGATCACCCCGGACTGCCCGGACTCCACCACACCACCGAACCATAGGTTAACATTGGTCTAATGACTTGTGTATACAACCATAGGTTCATTTTGGGGTTCAATCCCCAGTTCTTGCCACACAATTGTCTACACCTACCAAGGGCTATTGTAGCTTTATGTGTGACCTTTTGAATGTGTTGCTTCCATGATAGCCTCTGGTCAAATACCACACCTAGGTATTTGGCCCCTGTGGCCATTGGAACCAGCACGTTGTTGAGCGTTATTGGTTGTAAGCCTTGTAACGCTCTTTTATTAGTGAATGGGACAATTGATGCTTTTTGTGGATTGACTGTTAGGCCTTCATCCTTGCACCATATTCATTGCGGACTGCATCCGCTCTGAGACTGTACCCAGAAACTTCCCCTGAATGATTATGGCCATATCATCTGCGAAGCCTAGGCAGTGAAGGCCTTCATTGAGGAGTTTTTTAAGGAGGTCATCCACAAGTGCTGACCACAGCAGAGGTGACAGTACCCCTCCCTGCGGACAGCCCTTTCCCACTGTTGCCTCAATGGACGCCTCACCTAACTTGGACACTACGATCCTATTCGTTAGGTTGGCATACACCCATTGGCATATTAGTGGGGGGACTCCCCTCCTTGAAAGTGCGTCGGCTACTGACTCGGGTCCCACATTACTGAAGGCTCCTTCAATGTCAATAAACGCCGCTAGGGCTACTTCTTTGTCCTCAATTGACTTTGACAATAGCCTGTTCAAGTCATCCAGCGCTAGGTCTGTGGATTTTCCCGGCTGGTATGCATATTGACGATCACTTAATGGGTTCTCCGTTAAGATTTCGTCCCTTATATATCTATCGACCAGTTTTTCCAGCGTTTTTGCTACGAATGACGATAGACTTATTGGTCTGTATGACTTGGTCGATTGGTCCGCCATCCTCCCCACTTTAGGGAGATAGAAGACTTCCACCTTTTGCCAAACAGATGGTATAAATCTATAGGCCAAACAAGCCTTAAAGATTTTACACAGTTGTGTTATAATTACATCCAGCCCTTTTTGGAGTAGGGCGGGTATATTCCATCCGTTCCTGGTGTTTTGAATGGACGGAATGTGCTGATAGCCCATCTGATTTTTGCAGGTCTGGTTATTTTGGTAGCTAGCTTCCAGTCATCCCTTGAGGGCCTTAACGGCCTTTGACCGTGGCCTGCGCTATCCGATCCTGCTTCCATAAACCGTGAGCCAGGAAAGTGTGCCAATGTTAGCATTCTTAAACTTTCCTCCAACGTTTTGGTATATGATTCGTCCTCCTTTTTGAGGAGGCCGACCTCTTTCGCTGTACCATCCTTAGCCAGGACCTTGTGGATTCTTGAACATGCGGGGGTTGTTTGGACTTCCTCGCAGAACCTCCTCCAGGAGCCTCTTTTGGCTTTTCGGATTTCTTTATTGTACAGCGTTAACTTTTGTCTATACTCTTCCCAGTTATGAACGGTTTTGGCCTTGTTAAACAGCCTTCTCACCTGAGCCCTAAGCTTCTGTAGGTGTTCGTTCCACCAGGGAGTATTTCTCGTGTACTTTCTTGTCTGTTCCGGGCAGTTTTTACGATAAGCCGACCCAATAGCCTTGCTTACCCTGTCCACCTCCCAGTCCAAACTGTACACATCTCTTATTGACACCATTCTGTCCTCGAGATTCTCATTGAGGGAATTTACATAGTCCTCCCAATTCGTTCTCCGTGGATTTCTGAACGTGGTCTCAATAATTTTAGGGGTGATAATATTAAACCTTACATGCCTGTGATCCGACCCAGACGGCTCGTCCGAGACATGCCAGTTTTCAATCTTGTCGTAGATGTTATTTGAGCAGAGGGTCATATCAAGGACCTCCCTGCGCGTAACTGTTACAAACGTTGGCTTATTGCCTCTGTTTAATATCTGTAAACTATTACTAAGTATAAATTGTAATAGATACTCACCTCTAGGGTTGACGTCCGTACTACCCCACGCTATGTGATGAGCATTGGCGTCGGCCCCCACGATCAACGGTAGGTTTTCCCTCCGGCTGTAGCTAATGATGTCCATTAGGTGACCTGGAGGACATACCTTGTCCTCTCCAGGAAAGTACGCCGAGCAGACTATTAGCCTTCTGATGCCTTCTTCCGTGGATATTGACAGAATGGCTGCAACAAAATCCCCAGTGCATAGCACCGGAATCAGCTTACATCCAACTGCCTTAGAAAACAATATACAGGCACGGGGCTTTATAGCCTTGGTGTCATATATCAACTCGCCATGGTGCGGTTTTAAGCCTGCAACCCTACCTCCGTATAGCCATGGCTCCTGCAGGAGGGCTACCTCCACGCCTTCTCTCTCAACATGGGGTGGGCTGAGATTCCTTGCTCAAAGTGCCCACTCAGATACCAGGGTCAGACAAACCAAAAGTTAGAGAAACGACTAAGGCAACACAAAAGTTATATCAACAAGAAACCCAGAGCCTGTGGGCTCTCCATCCATGTCAACGATACAAAACACACACCAAACTTTGAAGGTGTTACTATACTAGAGAGAGAAAACAACTACGAACGAAGGCTTTTCTTGGAAATAACCCACATACTAAGAGCAGGGGAATTATCCATGAAAAAAAAAGGCACAGAAGAACTAAGTGCCATTTATGCTTTCATCATACAAAGAGAAAATAAACAATATCAATAACACAAAATAATCCTTACCTTTACCTAAACCATTGCTATAGAGATCAAATCAATAAGGTCGAACTTCCTTATGTCAACAAAAATGACAAGACACATGTTAACCTAGAAATAAAAATACGGTGCATAAATTGGATGACTAAAATTTTTTTACAAATATAAATGTTAATTAACTCATAGTGTAATTTTAGATGTTAAAAGACAAAAAAATCTCTGCAAATATCCTATTTAAGAACATAACACAAACCTTCAAGGCCTTAATGTATGGTAAAAAAAAATTGCTACTAGTAAGTAATAAATTATATTTATAACACCAAAATATACTAACACAATTCTTTTTTATTGTAGTTTTTCCATTAAAAATGTTACAAACCTGTAATAAAATATCTGGATTAAAATAAAACTGCATTTAGCCATCTTCGCTTCTGTTACCTATAATACCTACCAAGACTCGTATACCCAAATAATATTTGTTCCACTTACCTGCTAACTGAGTCAAAAAAATACGCATACCATTGTAATATATATATATATATATATATATATATATATATATATATATATATATATATATATATATTTCTAAATTGGCCATAATAGTATTTTACGTAGAAATAAAATTATCGAAATTTTCTTGATTCAATTGAGCTGAAACACATTCAGAACCAGCGTTAGCAAGGCGTTAAAACTTTCGGATAAAAAATTGTTTTAAATTTAAACTTAAGCAGATGATACAAATTGAAAATAATTAATATTCCTTACATAATTCCGCGCCGTGCTCATTTCAGATATTAATTAATTTAGTAGAATATCCTAAAAGAGCAAAACTTCGTAATCTACCTTTTCTTGCAGCAGGCATATTACTTTTAAAAACTAATTTTACTTGTTAAGTACTTTTTGGTGTTCGACTGCATCTCAGAGGTTTAAGCTAAGTACATTTTTATTTATTTTTAGAATATTGTAACATAAAGATTTTATTTATTTCTTTATTCGGGGATCTTTTTGCCACTAAAACAAACTTATAAAAAATATAAATCAATAGGGTTAAATTTTTCAATAACCCATAAAAAGATTCCAAAATTAGATTTCATTACATCTATTGAGGAAACAGCTCAAAAATTACCATTTGATGAAGGAAATGAGTACAGAATTCGGTGCAAAATTGAATTAGAAAAAGATATTAAAATAAAACAAAATCTATCATCATATGAATTTAAGGCTCTAAATTCTTTAAAAAAATATGATGAAATAAAAATTTTATCAGCTGATAAAGGAAATGCTACAGTTATCTTAAATACAAATGATTATGAGATGAAATTGGAGAATTTACTGGAAGACCCAACTTATACCAAAATTAATAACGACATAACAAAATCGTTAGAAAATAAAATATATAAATCTCTTTTTAAACATAAAAACGAATTGAATGACTTACAAAGAAGACAACTAACTCCACATTATAGTAAACCACCTCATTTTTATGGTTTACCTAAAATTCATAAAGAAGGAATACCACTCCGTCCAATTATAAGTTCAATCAATTCTCCTTTCAGTAAATTATCAAAATTTTTACTCAATATCATCAATCCTTTATCTAATAACACTGACTCATTCATTAAAAACAATAAACATTTTTTAGAAAAATTATCAAACATTAATATAAATAAAAATCACCTTATGATAAGTTTTGATGTTGTAAGCCTTTTTACAAACGTACCTGTTGATAAAACGTTACAAATAGTCAAACAATTATTAGAAAATGATAATAGCTTAAATCAAAGAACAAATTTATCCGTAGATACCATTATGAAATTGTTAACTATGTGTATCGAATCAACTTATTTTCAATATAAAAATAATTTTTATAAACAAAAAACAGGAATGGCAATGGGAAGTTGTCTTTCACCAATATTAAGTAATATTTATATGGAATTTTTTGAAAAGAATTTTATTGAAACATCATATTTTAAACCAAAAATATGGTGGAGATATGTAGATGATGTTTTTGCAATTTGGCCTTACAATCTCAATTTATTAGACAGATTTCTTGAAAATATTAACAATAAAGTACCATCTATTAAATTTACTATTGAAATTGAAAAAGATGAGAAATTACCATTTCTTGATATATTAATTACGAAGGAAACCGATTATTTAATTAATACTAACATTTTTCGTAAAAAAACACATACTAACAGATATTTGAATTTTAATTCCAATCACAGTATGACAGTTAAAAAAGGAATTATAAAAAGTTTATATGACAGAGCTAAAATAGTATGTTCAAATATTGCTTCTTTTAAAGACGAAAAAGAAACAATAAAAACAGTTTTAATGAATAATGGGTATCCCGAAAAATTAATTAAATCAACTTTCAATAAAATTGAAAACCCTCAGAGATTGGATAACCAAATTGACCATACACAAAATTTAAAAACAACAAAAATTCCATATATAAAAGGTATTTCTGAAAAAATTCAAAAAATTGGTAATGCTTTTAACATAAGGACAATTTTTCAAACAAATAATACAATTAGATCACTTTTAACCAAAACAAAACCAGTTAATTTAGATCAAAAAACAAAAAATTGTGTATATAGTATACCATGTGATTGTGGCAAAGTCTACATTGGGGAATCAGGAAGACCTCTTGAAGTTCGCCTCAATGAACACAAAAATTATCTTAAAAAAGGAGATATAGATAAATCTAAAATTTGTGAACATGCTTTTAATTTTCTAAATCACAAAATAAAATGGACTGAAACAAAAATTTTATGTAAAGAAGAAAATTCTATAAAAAGAAAATTAAAAGAAACAGCACACATTTTATTAAATCCAAATGAATGTATTTCAAATTTTACTTTGGATTTATCTAGATCTTGGCTAACCACCTTAAAAAAAGAATGAGTTAATAATCTATATATCTATAGTTACAAAAAAACAAATCAAAATTTTAAAAATCTAAACTGCATAAAGAGTATAGACTGAAAAAATTTTTATCTTTGAAAACGACAACCGATCTGGTTGTCGAAAGCTCAGAAGAATTATTTTTAAACAAATTATTTTCATTTTTGTTAGGCATTTTCAGTTTTAAAAGACGACCCTTGACAAATTTGACATCTATCAAGATCAATAAGCAAGGGTCATTTTCCAAATATTGATTTATATTTTTTATAAGTTTGTTTTAGTGGCAAAAAGATCCCCGAATAAAGAAATAAATAGACATTATTATGCCACAAAGAAGCTATCGAGAATATTTAAATATATAAAGATTTTAGTTTCTCCATTTTTTTATCCATAAAACATTATTTGTTATTAAAACAAATGCTTGAAGGATGGAAAAAGACTAAACATCAAGACGTTTTTTTGCCATAAACATTACTTGGATTCTCAGTAAATAAAAACACAAAAATAATAAATGAAAATAGATATTAATTAATTAATATATATATATATATATATATATATATATATATGAACAGTAGTGGTGTTCCGGGTTTCAATCCGTTGGTTGTTTGTGTCTTCACGACGTTTCGCCAACATCTCAGCTGGCATTTTCAAGTGATGCTTCCTTTGCGGCTGCTCAACTTGGGATTCCAAGTTGAGCAGCCGCAAAGGAAGCATCACTTGAAAATGCCAGCTGAGATGTTGGCGAAACGTCGTGAAGACACAAACAACCAACGGATTGAAACCCGGAACACCACTACTGTTCATTCTACCATCCGTGAAACACTACATCATAACATATATATATATATATATATATATAACGTGAAGTCAATAGTGGAGTTGCAGTCAATGTTATGGCCAATGTAAATGAAGAAAACTCTTTTATTTTTGTCAAGCTTTCGAATTTATTTAATTCTTTTTCAGGACATCTATAGTGAAAAAATTTTTTATATAATAAAAATTTTTTTTATAATGTTTTATATGTGATAACTTACTAATACGTGAGGTTATGAAAAAAGCTGCGAATTCTGTTTGATAAAATTAAAGTAAATCATATTATTAAAATACATAAAAACATATACGTTTAAAACTTATTATTTGATTGACTTTTAATATGTCTTCAATTTCTTTTTTATATATGTATGTTTTTTTATGTATCTATGGTATTTATTTTAACACAATAGGAAAGCAAAACATTGTAATGATTAATTTATTTAGATTTTATTATTATATCAAGTAACTTATTATATTCGTGAAATACAGAACTTTAATTTCAAAAATTTTTTATAAAAAATTTTTTTTTTTTTTTTTTTTTTAAATGTTAAATTTAATGAAAGTTGTTATTTTTTATGTTTTTATTTTTGTTTATTTTAATATTATATTAATCTTTATGTTTGTAATCCTGTTTTAATTTAATAAAAGTTTTTTTCTATTTATAAGTTAAATTTATATAGAAGGGCTGAGTAATATTTATTGTTACATTCTATCATTTCAAAAATAAATATAAATAAATTTAACATATAAATTTAACTTATAAATAGAAAAAAACTTTTATTAAATTAAAACAGGATTACAAACATAAAGATTAATATAATATTAAAATAAACAAAAATAAAAACATAAAAAATAACAACTTTCATTAAATTTAACATTTAAAAAAAAAAAAAAAAAAAAAAAAAAAAAAATTTTTTTATAAAAAATTTTTGAAATTAAAGTTCTGTATTTCACGAATATAATAAGTTACTTGATATAATAATAAAATCTAAATAAATTAATCATTACAATGTTTTGCTTTCCTATTGTGTTAAAATAAATACCATAGATACATAAAAAAACATACATATATAAAAAAGAAATTGAAGACATATTAAAAGTCAATCAAATAATAAGTTTTAAACGTATATGTTTTTATGTATTTTAATAATATGATTTACTTTAATTTTATCAAACAGAATTCGCAGCTTTTTTCATAACCTCACGTATTAGTAAGTTATCACATATAAAACATTATAAAAAAAATTTTTATTATATAAAAAATTTTTTCACTATAGATGTCCTGAAAAAGAATTAAATAAATTCAAAAGCTTGACAAAAATAAAAGAGTTTTCTTCATTTACATTGGCCATAACATTGACTGCAACTCCACTATTGACTTCACGTTATATTGAACCAGTCACTATACCATTATTCATATATATATATATATATATATATATATATATATATATATATATATATATATATATTGTTATGGTATCACTGTGTCTATTACGTAAATAAAATATCTTACTATAAAAAAAAATGTGACGACTATAACCAGTGACTATTTTTTTTATTTGAAATGTATATAAAGGGAATGAAATGCTATAGAGATGGTTATTAAGATTTTGAATTGATTGTAAATTTTATTTTGAAAGATTTGTCATTTGTGAAAAATATTTTCGAAGTTAAAAATAAAAATAGAATTCTCAAAACATCAATATTTTAATTAAATTAAAATAATTCTAATACAAGAGAAGAACCCAACCCAAAATAAACCGGAGCAGTTAAAATTCAATTTAAAATATAAGACGCAGAAGTAGATTCAATAACAAAATTGACGATCCAACGTGGGGCAACAAGAAGACACCAAGAAGACATCAAGAAAGCACCTAGAACTTCAAAATTCGAAGTATCTGAAGGCTGCACCAAGAACTTCAAAACTCTAAGCACCTGAAGACACCAAGAACGAGAAAACGAAAAGCATGAAAGATTAAGAGGGAAGACAAGGACTTTGACAGACAGGACTGACAGATAGGTAAGATATTTACATTTATATAATAAATTGTTAAACCAAAATTATTAAAAAAAAAATATATAGAAACAAGAAGACAAAGACAGGTTAGAGATAATGGGCAAAAAGGAGATTATTAAAATGATAACGGAATAAATGTGATGGAAGAAAATGATTCGGGAGCGGAAGAGGAGAATATTCCAATTATTGAAACAGCAATTATAGAAAATAATAGTAACAAAAATGAAGAAATTGATATGGAAAAGATGTTTAAATTTTTAGAAAAAATGAATGAAAAACATAGAAGACATTAAAATAGAAATTAAAAATGAAATAAAAAATATTTTCAAAGAAGTGATGAACAAAAAAAAGATGAATTTGAAGAAGATATAAAAACAATGAATGACAAATCAATAATTTATTATGACCATAAAACCCAATCTCCTGAGATAAAAGTTATGGGGGATGATAAACAGTTTAAACCTGAAAATAAAGACAAATCTCTATTAAAAGAAATGTATGACAGAAATATAAATAAAAATAACCCTATTGGTCGATGTAAAGCAAAATTTATTTGTCAGTACATCTTACAGGAAGAAAAAAATAAAAATAAATATTATAAAGAATATGATACATACAAAAACAAAATAAAACAAGAATATGAAATTATGAAATTAAAGTTAAATGATGAATATGAAGATGATAAGAAGAATGATAAAAATAAATATTTTAAAGATAAAGAATTAAAATATGAAGTTAAATTATATCAAGCTTAAGGAAATAAATAGGATATGAAACTATCTTATGTGGATACAATGAAATTTGAAACTAAATTCAGTTACGATTATAAGAATAAAAGGAAGTTTAAACATAAAACATATGAAGATGATGATATAAATTATTTTGAAATAGATGATAACATTAATAGAAGATTAAGGAAGATTTGTATGAGCATTGTATATATTTATAAAAAGAGAAAAAAATAAAATAGTTAAATAAAAGTAAATAAGATTAAAATAAAATTAAGATTAAAATTAAAAAATATGGAAGAAAATAAATAATGGGGAAATATCAGAAAAGGGATGAGAAAATAAAAAAGATATAAAATAAATAAATAAAACTGTTATAAGTTGTTTAAAATAAAATGTAAAGGAACACTGAATAAAGAGGTTATAAAAAATAATATAACAAAAAATTAAAAGTACCTAAATTTAAAAAATTAAAATATGTCTTTGGAGAAAATTTTAATTTTTTTAATTGTGGGGAAATTGTTATGGTATCACTGTGTCTATTATGTAAATATAATATCTTACTATATATATAAAAAAAAATGTGACGACTATGACCAGTGACGATTTTTTTTATTTGAAATGTATATAAAGGGAGTTAAATGCTATAGAGATGGTTATTAAGATTTTGAATTGATTGTTTCAGGTTTTTACTATTATTTTTGTTGTATTTTGTAATTTAGCAATAAAATATATTAGATATTAAAGCGTCATGGTAAGTACCTAATTAAGAAAGTTTTGGTAGTTTAAATATACGAGATATCAACTGCACCACCTTACGGTGTCGTCATAGTACTTAAATACTAGTTCCTGATTTAAATAAATCAGATATAACCTTTGCCACCTTACGGTGGCGTAATGGTATTTAATTTAGTAAGAATTATCCGTTGGAATATACAAGATATCAACTGCGCCACCTTACGGTGGCGTCATAGTACTTAATTTGGTAAATATTTTTTTAGTTTTTTTTCCGCATTTTCTGTAGTTTCTCGTTATTCTAATTATTAAAGAATTAAAATATAACGCCAACTCCCGGTATCTGTAACCTTGGTATCCAAACAATTTAACTTAGATCATCATCTGTTTAGCATTCATTAAAATAAATAAACACAATAAATACATTATTTATATTGAAATCTTAAAGGAACGAAGTCGAAGGGGACAAAAAGTATCTTATACCCGTCTTCTGGTTCCAAGCTACCTTTGCACCAATTTTCAGCCAAATCGGTTTAGCCGTTTTTGAGTTGTAAATAGTGTAACTAACACTACTTTGTTATATATCAATATTTAAATTAGCCTTGCTTACTTTAAAGTAAATATTAATGTTTGACAGATTTGTCAAGACCAAGTCAAAATGCAAAGATTAAGTACAAAATAGTATATTGTGTATCTAGTAGGAAAAGCGATACATTCCCGGACGACAATGTAAATTGTTGGCCAAAGCGTCTAGCCGAGGCCAACAAACATTGAGAGTCCGGGAAGTTGCTTTTACTACGAGATACACATACTATTTTTTCTAAAATCGCAATAAATATAATCGTAAATTAAGAAAGTTTTATATATGCATAACTGTTTTTCATATTATCTTATTTTCTATGAAACCATTTCGTTGAAATTGTTTGTTTATCATTGTTGATTAGTGTCACAAAACTGTCAGTTCGGTTAGTTACATATTGCTTAAGATATTTTAAATTATATTTAAAATGGACAGTGACGATGATGTCCAGAGGTGCAAAACGCCTCCAGAGTTACTAAAACACTACTACTAATGTTGTTTTAAATTTATTGCCAAATAAAATCAAGGCGCTAAATATTCCCGTACACAGGTACGGAATAGTATATTCTGTAACAAGGTTAGAATGAAAATTCGATACGAGTGGAGAATTCCGCACGCGAGCGTAGCGAGCGAGAAGAACCACGAGTAATCGAATTTTCATTCTAACCGTGTAACAGACTGTATTTTCTCCACGACCATGTAATAATTACGTTTATTTAAATTAAAATATGTAACAAAACAATTAGAACGTCGCACTGACAAACTGAGTGACAGTTTTGAAATTCGCATGGCAATCTATGTTTTTTGTTGAGCAATTACAGAATGTTATTCCGTCACTAGTTATAGAATGGAAATACATGCAAAACACATAAGAAGCAAGTGTTTCAGAATGAATATTCTATCTCAAGAGTGAGAATGAACACTTTCTATTTTTAAAAGTCGGAATTATTACATTCATTAATGGTCGTGGAGAAAAAATATTCCCGTACAGTTGGTTGCCCAGTAACGGACTAAAATACAAAAATAGTGTATTTTGCGGCTCGAATTTGATCCGAGAAACTAGACATTTCCAAGCGATTTCAGACAAAAAATATTTTCCTATGTTTTCGACAACCAGTCGGTCGTCGCTTTTAATGATTTTTAAATAAAAAATTTACAATATTATCATGTTTCTTTCATTACGACAAATATATTAAATCCTCTTTTGGTTTCTGTGCCAAAGCTCTTTTTAGATTTAGACTAATAGCATACAAAAATATATTGATTTTATTTTTTAAGCCTTTAACGACAACATGGGTTGTCGTTTTTAAAAATGTAAGTGTACTTCTAAATACTTTTTTAAATTCTAAAGTGTTTGTTAAAACTCTGGTGACGACGGTAAATATATTATTATTTTTTAACTTTTAATAAACCTTTAAATAATAAATCATAATCAGTATGTACATAGAAAAAAGTCTACTATGATCTTAAAAATCATTTTGATGGTATTTTATCAGCTTATTCGTTATATGAAGAATATGAAGATAAGAAATTTAACAGTTGAACAAAGCTATTGAATAATAAAACAATATTACACAAAACTCTCACGTTTACGTTTAGCTATTAAAATTAAATTAACTAACTCTATTAGGATTCTTTTATATTTAAAATTATTTTTTCGTAAAAAAAAACATAATGTACAGAAATTTAGGTTAAAAATTTAACCAAATACATTTGTTCACTTAATTTCTCGTTTAACTACTGTGAATTTACCGTAATTTACATGCTTGGGATTTTTCGTTGCTGCATAGAGGTATGTTAAACGTTCCCTAAGGAATTTTGTTATTCGTTGCATATATTCCAAATATTTCACAATAAAGAATTTATTATTGCAGAACTCTTAAAAATTTAGTTGTAACAATTTCACCAATGCAATAATTCTAATAGTAATAGGAATTATTATGTTAATTAGTATTCAAAAAATTAAATAAAATATAGTTTTCCAAAACCAAATATGCATTTTTTATAATATACATCTAAATTTAGGAGCAACCATTTCTCACTGCATTTAATTTTTAAAACAAATGCTGAAAAACTAACCAAAACAAAACAGTTTAATACAGACATAGGTAAATAATTTTGTGTCAATAAAATTTATGTTTTTTTATAATTTAATTTATGTGTTTATAAGTACAGCTGATCCCTTACTCTTTCCCATCTTTTCAACACGCTTATATCGCTTTGTATATATTTGTTTGTTTGTTTCTTTGTGGGTACTGAGTTGGACTGTTCTTATTATCACTAGACGTCGCTACTGTAAATTTTTATTCAGGGCGCATTTGGTTTTAGCAAACAACTGATCAAAATTCGAAAATAATTTTAAGTTATTAGTTTCAAAGGCGTGTTTTGTAGGTTTTTTTTAAACCATGTTTATTTTTTGAAATTCTTAGAAAGTGTACAAAAAAAGAATATATTAAATGGCATTAAGGAGAAATTGAAAAAATGTCGCATCCAGCAGGACATTGGCAACGGTGTAACAACTAAGCTATGAATTCATAGTAATTCGCTTTTTGATAATTAAATCAACTCTTTCAAAAACCCCATATCCTAAATAATCGTTTACTAAATATATTTATTCTTTCTTTCGCACACTCATTTGTTCTATTCTTTCTACAGAGTAGCATGACATTTCAGTTAATTTACTTTCGTGCGAAAACTTTCGATTTATAGAACGATAAGAAAACTTAGAAAAAAAAAAGAAAAAACCTTCAAGACCAACCAGGAAGAAACACTATCCAGAATTTTAAGTTAAAAATTATAATATTTATGTTTTATATTATCGATATACAAAACTTGTTAACAGTTTTTATTTAAAATAATTAACTTTAATAAGTATCAAAAAATTAAATTCAAGATAAACTGGATGTATTACGTTTTTGTAAAGCAAGGTTTTTAAGCAGAACAAAAAATATATTTTTTAACTTTTCAATCAATAGAGACACATCAAGAAAACATTAACGACTTCAATTAAAGTTTATTTATAGGTCCGTTAGATCAAAGAGTTTTTATTAGGACTCGAAAAGATCATTTAATACGTCGACGAAAGAGCACCAAACATTAGGAATCTTAACGAGAAGCAGTTGAAAAAGATAAAAGTAAAAAAGATTCATTACTGCTGCGAATCGATATTCGATAGTGTATCTGAGAACTATAAATATTCTGCAATGCCAACATATTTACTTGTCACTTGTATCTTCCAACTATTCGCTAGTGCTATTTTGGCCATTTCCTGAAAACAATTTATTATTGTAAGTACGAAGTGGTTATTGTTTTTGTTTACTTAAATATTCGATACGGCTCAATTCTTTTGGAATGCAATTCTACTGGAATGAATATTGTATGTTCGTATATATTTCCAGAAGCAGCTGTTAACACAAATTGAATAATAAAATTTAATTGTTAAAAAAACAAAAAACTACGTTTTTTCAGTTATTTTATATATTTGTTTATATAATTATTGTTTAATAACCGTCCTACATATATGTACTGTTCAAAATTGCATTTATGATTTATACCTGTCGCAACGAATGACAAGCCAACAAGAAGAACAGACGTAACAACTTTCCCAGCTGTCGCAACGAATGACGAACCAACAAGAGAAACAGAAGCAACAACTTTCCCAGCAGTCACACTGAATGACAAACCAACAAGAGGAACAGAAGCAACAATTTTCACAGTTTTCGCAACAAATGACAAGTCAACAAGAGGAACAAACGCAACAACTTTTCCAGCAATCATAACGGATGTCTACCCTACCAGAAGAGTTTATCCAGTTCCTTCTCCCAGCAACTATCGCATTTGAGCTCCAAAATGTACACCCTTCGTGACGAACAAAGTGGCTAACTTACAAGACGAGCAAAATCAGCAAGTAGCCAACTTGCGAGACGAAATAGGGGTGCTTAAACAAAAACTGAAAGTTAATCGCCGAAACCAAACCAACCACAACGGCAACGGAGATGCAGAAAGGATGAAAAACTACCACGTAGACATCAATTGACAAGAAAACAGGGAGGCACTCTAGGTACAAACGACAATGAAACCCCCGACATTCGACGGGAAGACTTCCTGGCCAAATAACCTGAAAGAATTCGACACAGCGGCCAGAAAAAATGTAGGGTCATCCTAGGAGAAGGCGTTGTTCCTAACCATAGTTCTGCGAGGCGATGCTTTAGACGTATTGCATTCATTGACACCGGATAATGCTTAAAATTTCTAGGTATTGGTAAATAGTTTGGTGATGCATTAAAACCAAACTCATCTACAACCGGTGTACCGAATGCAGTTGAAGAGCCAAAAGCAGGAAAAGGAAAAAAACTATCCAGAAGTTCGAGGCACAAGTGGCAGAAATGGTACGGTTTGCGTATTCAAATGCAGCGGAAGATTTCCTAAAGTGCCTGGCGGTCAAAACCTTTACCGATGGTCTTCGAGATGCCGAGTTGGAACGGGAGTTTAATACGGCGTTAAAGGCGTCACGTGGAGTTGCTTAACTAAAAAAAGTCACCGGTGACTACGACCATGCCGTTAATTCCGTCAGCGACTTAGTGACGTAGTGGAGAGGTTAGTAAAGGTATTTCCAAAAAGAAGGCACCCAGTGAGATGCTGAACTTTGAAAAACATGGCCATATAAGAAATACTGGCCTATAAAAAAAATCTCCTGCCAAAGTCTCCCGAGCAGCAGGAACACAAGAGCAGGTCGACTCTTGGGAGGCGGCATCGACCCCAAAAAATCTCGAAGCCCTTACACCATTAAATTGGCAACTCTGCGTCACGTAAGCTTCTTATATGTAGATGGCTTCATTGATAAAAAACTTCAGCATGCTTGTATACACTGGAGCTACGAAAACTATCGTCTTACCAAACATCACTATGCAGAAAAAGATGTTGCCTACCAGTTTTAGATTGATCAGATACAAGCGACGCTACAGTTTGGTTCAACCTCTCTTCTTCACTCGGTGCTGGTGGCTGACGTTGACGGTGATATTGTTCTGGGCATGAAAGTTATTCTTTATTGTGGTTTGCATTTAAATCTTGGGCAACGTATCCTTCGTATTGATAATGAAACAATTTTTCTGCATCGAAGAAAAGTTGACGATGCCTCGATTAATCTAATCGATGATATCAAACTTTCGACGAACTGCGAATGTGCGCGGTTTTATGGACTGAAGTCAGATAAAGCCCCAGCCATAATGTAGTCAAGGATAATGAATTGGGATAAGGACTCCTTGTGGAAGACTCTTGTTAGATCCGACAAAGAGGTACCTGAACGATCATCCAGTTCTTCTCCGAAAGGACACTACAATGGGAACTTTAGAACCGGTAACGGCCATAACTCACAAGGTAAACGTTATGAAAACAGATAAGACCAACAAAATAGAACAATTAATGACGAAATTAAACCTGGTTGTAAACCTGGTAAAGAACTTGCCCGTGGAGAATATGTCGCCGATATCCAAAATCGAATAAACACAAACTGGTGCGTGGAAAACTTCAATTATTAATGATTAGATAAAAAGATACTATGACACGCAGACAATAGAACAGAGTTACCAAATTTGAGATTTAGTTATGCTTCATAACACCCGAGAGTGTCGAGGCATTAGTACCAAATTACAGAAGAACTGGGAAGGTCCATACACCATCAAGAACAAGATTAACGATGTCGTTTATAAGCAATGTCTCTCGAAAATACAATAATATTTGTTTTTACTATATAAGGAGATGTATTAGCAATTAGGGGAGTTTGAATAGTTCATTGTCAATGTAGAACTGTTTACAGCAGAGTTTTTGTGAATCTGTTACATTTTCGATAAATTAATTGTGATAAAGTCCCCATAAGTGTTTTCATATTTTAAAACAAAATTTCCATAGTTTCACATTTGGTGTGCAAGGAGGAACGCTAATCCTGATACCCAAGCGAGCAAACACGTACAAAGCTTTATTTTAAAGTTTGTTTTATTTTGTTATTTACGTTTTTGAAGTAAAACTTCTTTAGCGACACTATGGGTAACTCAGTAAATCTAACGGACGTGACGTCATTCTAATGTACCGCGTACCGGAAACAAAACCTGATTCAAAATACCTAACACGATTCTGCATGGGCGCCTGCAGCAGGGTGCAAGAGGGTGCGCTTGCACCCCCCTGCTATGAAAGAAAATACCTGAATTTACCAGAAAATTATATATTTTTTTAATTTTTTTATTAAATTATTGTTTGAATAAAAACTAAAGGCGTCGCGGTTGCTGTCCAAATCATTCTACATTCTATATATATTAGATCATAATAGTGTGTAGATGCAGATGCACCTCCCTGAAAATAATCCTGGCGGCGCTCATGCGATTCTGCCTACTATATTAAATAAAATTTAATCTGTAATTGTATGAATTGACAGCTTGTCATATTGTCAACCAAAATATATTGCTGGTAAATAGGTTAAATTTGTGTATAAAGTGTTTGTATTAAATATAAATAAACAAAGTGAATTTATTAATGAAGAAAGTGATGAAAAAATATTGAATGAAAATAGTGAGTACCTACTCTATATGCATACATTTTATTTTTGGTGTGTAATAACACTATTTATACCTAATTATTTATACCTATTATTTATACCTAGCTATTTTCGTTTTATAGACTTAAAGAGCTAAAAAGAAAAAGAAATTGTGAACGTCAAAGGGCATATTATAAGCGCCAGAAAGATTTGAAGAAAAATGAAAATGAAAAAAAGACGAGACAGCGACATTCATTATGATTTGATTAAGTAAGTTTATATACATACATACATATTATGATAGTAAATAATTGTTTATACGGAAGCTTTACGTTAAGTAAAGAAGCCTGTTGCACGTTTTTGTTCATAAAATAATAATATTCGAAATGTTTATACACTTTCTTATACTTATTTTAGGTTTGGTTAGGTAGCCATAAAGGCCATAAAACCACTAGTCAGGATGGCTGATCTTTTACCAGCAATAACAGATCCTTCGTAGACGTGAAGAAAACAAACTCAACTCAGGATTTTAAATTTTATGGAATATGCTATAAAATGCTACAAAATGAAATGGTTATCTAACTATCGAAGGTTCTTGTGTTTTATTACAATAAGGTAAATACCTACAGCTACAAAATCACACATTCTAAACGTAATGTGTGTATATTTTTAATATTGTTTACCTATTATTGAAGCAAAACTTCTTTAGGCGCGACTAGGGGTAACTCTAACGTTAGATTCTAACGGAAGATTCTGATGAAAGTAACTGTGTAATTTCAGCTATGGGAGGAGTTTAAATTTTCGAAATTTATTTATGAAATTTTCAAACGGTTTCAAATACAATGGTATTTAGAGAGTAAAATCTATGTTTCACAGTTTAGTTTTCATAAACCTATTATTTCATATATAAAAAATAATGATAACTTTCAAATTCCTATTTCTAATGAATAATATAATTATAACATCTCATTTTTTGTAAAGTTTATAGACAATAAATATGATTGAATTGTAATTAAATATTTATTTTCCGATACGTACGTCAACAAGTTTTACTTCAATCGCGCGTAAAGGTTAAACGCACACTCTTTTTTGTAGTGGTAAATGTGGATATTTTGTATATAAGAACCATCTAACTTTTTATCAATCCCACTTTAGCCTACTTAGCCTGTATTGATTGATGTATCTTACTTATTCCAGGATCTTGGTACCCTCTGTACCAATTTGTACAGGTCTAAGGGATAAGTGCCATATGTCCATTACCTCGCAGAAGCATAGTAGGTATGTGTTTAACAGTTTTAGTTTCCCAGCAGCATAACCTGAGGCTTAGGTTTTTATTAAACAGCTTCCAGGTTTAAAGATGTTTATTAACCAGTGAATGTTAAGTAAGAAAACCTGAAATAACTGGTAGGTGACTTATCGGACCGATAAATTTGCAGAAATTTCAAAATAACCGAAAAATATAATTGGTTAAAAAGGATCTTTTTTGGGCATATCTTTTTGGCTATTATATCGATCAATTTCATAACCTAATCAGCTCTCAAACTTATAAAACCACGTCGAATGCCGTTTTGCAAATTAAAATCGGTTGATTCGTTCGTGAGATATCGTTGTCGAAAAATTTCGAAAAATTGTTTGTTTTTTAAAATTTTTGAGATTTTTTGACTAATTGATTTTGCACTTCATATAACATTTTTATGTCTCAAAAAACTGCGTCGAATGCCGTCGTGATCACTAAAATCGAATAACGCGTTAAAAAGTTATGGCTTTTTAAACATTCCAAAAAAAAACTCAAAAACTTTAAAATACACCACGTTACTATAGCTTTGCGGTTAAAATTAGCGGGAAGTTGCAAGGATGGCCTTTAAGGTCAACCTCTTTTCGATTTTTTTTGTTGCGTTCTTCTATCCAATCTATTTCTTACTATTCATATATAATGTTAAATAATAATAACCAATTAATTTAAATTTATTTACTATTTGTACCTTAAAAACATGATAATGTAAAGTAAATCCTTACGATATAAAACTAAATTGGCATAGTCATTGTACCGTTTAATTCCATTATTCTCGCTACATTTAAATAAAAAGCGACTAGTTTTTTTTTCTAAATTTTAGTTCAAACGATTTAATCACAAAACCAAGTCACTTGACTGAATTTGTATTTTTTGAATAAAACAATTCCTATAAATTAAAAAAAAAATCTACTCAACAACAAAACCGAAAAGTACAAAATATGCTCCATCACAGAAAATGAAATATTGCAAATATTGTAGGTACATGCACCACTCGAAACTTTGAAAGCACGAAACGAATTGCCTATAAAAAGGTTATGAATAAAAAACTTCGAAAATTGAAAACTTTGGAAATTATACGGAATATTTCCAATAAATCAAACCATTGAGATTTAAGTATTTCTACTTGAATAGAAATTCGATGAACAAGGCAATGAAAAGAAGAAAAATACGTTATAATGTCACATTTTATGTATTGACCATTCTGCTTTAGTTCTCTATGAGACTTGGGCAACGGCAACATCGACTAGAAAAATTATATAAGGATACCTTTAGTGCATTTATAAAGTTATGTCAGGAATTCGAACAAATAAGTTGAAGTATGTTTGAATATATTCTTAAGCTTTTGTATATATTTCAGAATCAACAAAAATTTAAACCATAAATTATCGTAATACTGTTGTATAAGTACCTATTGAGAATAGATGTATATTTACTTAAATCATATGAATTTAAGCACAGACTATATTCATGGCCATTCACAAAATTGTTTTGTAGATTTTACCTACTAATTGATGTACACTTACAATGCCTATATGTTGCGGTAACCTAAAACATTTTTATATTATTTGTAAAAAAAGATTTATGAATTGGCTTAAATCTAATATTTTTATCCCCGTATGAAACAAGAGAAGTCTGATAACTATTTTCCCAGTTTCTTTTCAGTTGATTTTAGAAATTATATTTTAAAAGTCTTTATTTTAATATCTAGTGTTTTAAAAATTCTCACGCTTTTGCTCAATAAGATATTATTTTTGTTTATACCATAAATATTTTACCCGTTGTACCGTTTTATTTTATACTCCGCTGATACCCAGCTTGTTAACTACCTTGTTTTTATGTAATTATTTTTTTTGTAGTTAATATATCTGGTGATTAAAATTTTAAATTTTTCTTTATTATTTAACAAACATATGTATTTCAGATCAAAGTAACAGAAAGTCAGTGTGTAGTGTGGAGCTATTATAAGATAAAACAGTTATAGTCAAAGAAATATTTTATAAATTTCAGTTTTTCTTTGTTTTCACAAAAATAACTTGGCGCTCTTTATAACAACCTTTATGTATTTTTTTATATAATTTTTGTCCATTTAATCACAGTTGATCTCTTAAATAAAGTCCACTTGAACATCATTAAGATCTTTCAATTCACGATCTGCTCTCCTGCTACCATCTGAGTCGCAGGATGAAATTGTGATGACGTACTACTTTTTTTGGATTAGGATTGATTTAGCTGAGTACATCCTGTAAAATTTAATTCTCTTTTAATTGTATCGTTGTTTTTTTGGTTAGATAAAGTAAATGGAACAAGACCACAAGTAATAGCTAAATTAAATTTAAAACCAAGAACAAACAGAATAATAGGTAACGAAATATTATTAAACACCTATTAAAAATAAAGGTAATAATAAGCACCAAGACTTTTTTACCTTCATTGATTAAAAAATTTAATAACAAAAACAAAACTGTAGAAAAAAGTTATACTTTAGAAGGTTTTAATCGGAGTGTCCTGAATTTTAAAAATTAATTAAAATACTTATATCAATAACAAAACAGTATTTTACTTTTATATATTCCCTATAAGTTTTTTTTTGGCATCAACTTTTTTCTTCTATTAGGGAAACTTTCGCCAATAAAAGAAAAACAAAAAACCATTGCAAAAAGAACTAAGTACTACATAATTTTTATCGTTGAAAACGCAACTGATCTGGTTGTCGAAAGCTAAGAATAAATCTTTAAACAGATTTGTTATTATTTTAATTTTGTTAGGTATTTTTGTTTTAAAGATGGCACTTGACAAATTTGACATATGAACCAAGAGAAATTAAATAAGCAAGGCTCAATTTTAAAATATTATTTTTATTTATTTTATTTCAGTGGCAAACGTTCCCCCGATAAAAGAAGAAAAAAAAAGTATTTTACTCTGCCGCATATTTTTTGATTTATGTTGCTAAGTGATGTAAAAACAAAAACAATAAATTTGACAGTTTATCATCCCGTACGTACCTATTAAGCAGCAAATAAACTATACCCACTGCTACGGTATATAGTGAAGATTTTGTATCTAAAGCTATTCATTCAGCTTGGAAGTTCACATGGCATAGTTACTGTTAATTTAATTTTTAATTAGTTTTTATTGGCTTGATTTTATGGTTTTATAAATAAAATCATTTAAAAATGTAAATATTGTGTTTTTTAAAATAATCCTAAAAGTAAAAATTTGCTGTAATGTAATGAGTTAGTTCCGAGACACAAACGAGTGCGGGAAATAGCTTGTTACAGCACAGTATGAAATAAAATTATGTTATGTTATAAATGTTAAAAAACGTAAATAAAACAGTTTCGTATCTCAATGGACCAGTAGTTAATAATCTTTCTTATCCAATTAATTAGATTATATCCAGAGGTGCTAACATAGCAATTAACAGGAATATATTGTTCATGATATATGGGTACGATTGGATATGCAGCTATCTAAATCGTAAGCAAATATATTGTACCTCACAAATTTAATATTTCAACAAGGAAAGAGAGGATATTCACATCAATTTTTAGTTCCGTTAAAAGAATTTTTGTGGAACTGCTCTGTCCTATATTTTCTTATTCCCTTTGATTTTCTATACATACTGCAGCGTATGAGAAAGACATATATTATATATATATATATATATATATATATATATATATATATATATATATATATATAGGCACTTCTTAGTCGTTTGCTTACTAGTTAGAACACAGTAATGTAAGTGGGTATATAGCAAAATGAGGCGAAGTGTGCTCTTTAAAATTTATTCTCCAATATTTCGTTAAAATTTTTTGAACATCTTCGGGGAGCTGCTACAATTATTGTTACAATTAGTTAAAGCAATAATTTATTTTGTTCTGATGATATTAACTTACTCTTGTAAGGATGAAGCCAACGATGGAATTTGAGGGACATAAAACCTGATGGAAATAAGATATGGAAACAATCACCATAGTGTGTCAGACGAAGATCTGTAGTTGATACTATTTGTAAATCTTCACAGGAGAAAAATCAATTGAAAACACTAATAAGCGGCAAAAAAAGATTTAGCTCGGATATTATCGCCATGTTGGAACGAAAGAGAGACGTTCCTTATTGTTTTTTTTTTGGGAAAAAAAGAAGGACAATAACCGGAGATAGTGTGGTCAATAATATTGATTGGTGTAACGAACTTTATAGGTAGAGCCCAACTTGTACAGAAGATTATTTCTGTTAAACCAGAATATTAGGCATTCCAAATTACGTGACCTAAAATGGCGTCTGTAGGAAAACAAAGCATTTGATACGTGGTTGTTGTCACTTGTTGCTGAATTTTTTCAGAGTTTTTTATAAGTGTTTTTATTATATTTTGAGATGCAAAGTGAATATTGAAAGAGACTATTGCTTGAAAATCCTGGACCGGTCCGACAAAATGAGATTTTCTGACCCAAAAATAAACTGGAAATTACTAAACTCTGGTCTTGTCAGCATATTATGATAAAGTTTCTTTCATTTTACTTCCCCAAAAGTTGATTCTCTTTCGGTAAAGGAAATTTAAAAATCAGATTATTGGCTTAGCTTTCGTTTTTTTCTCCATATTTTACAATATCGTGAAAATTTCGCAATATATTGTCTTAATGACCACCTACGTCCCAAACAGGATCCCTTGCAAATTCTTTTCGTAATGAGTAAAGTTTAAAGTTGTCGAATCTCTTTGTGACAAACGTGTATAATCGGTTAAAATTTTGTAGAGTAGTCAATTAGTCTCAATAAATCAAGCACCCTAAAGTTATTTTGGTTAGTTTACGTAAACATAACCTTTTCTGTAGTTTCATTATATTGACATATTATCACTTAAACAAGTATTTCTGTGTGTTGTTGAACCATTATCAATATTATTAATTTTATTTCTTTTGTAGTCCACATTGCTAATCTTACGAAAATATTTATGAAATCTGTAACAACATGGCAACAAACCGCTGATTCCTGACTTCATGCGCATGTTCGAACCGTCGCGTCGATCACAATCAAGCATCGACTAAAATTAGGAGTATTAGGACAGATTCTAAAATCAAACGGTTCAATCTTGCTCGATGTCAGAGGTCGCCGCACGCTTAAATGCACCAATACCATTTTGATATATGTTAGTTCTTAATTTACTCGTTTGCACACAATTGAATACGCCTGGTCAATAGGACTGCAGCCTTAGGGATTTAGCAAATTGTAGACTATCACATGTCTATGTGACTAATTTTAGCCCGTTGTCACATAGCGATACTGGTACATAGCTATTAGTGACCGACCGAGAGCTCGGTTTTAGCCAATATCGGCCAAGAAATCTAGTTTCGGCCTTAGATTCGGTTTCGGCTAAAAATGGCCAAATTTTTCGGCCTCGCCGACACTCGAGTGTGTTGTTCGGCTGCGTCTCTGTTATTTTAGTTGTAAATGATTACATTATTATTTTTTTTTAATATTAATTTGTACTTCAATAATTGTCTTTTTTTTTCATTCTACTCTATTTAACTGGCTGTATAAATAGAATATGCAAATAAATGTCTAATACATTAAAATATGCTAGACTTCAGTACCTAATAGAAATTGTAAATACGTTAATAGTTATTTTAGCAACAAGTGTATTAATAAGGGCGATTAACAATCGAGATATTTTAACGCGCGAGCATAGCGAGCGCGTTAATATTCGAGATTGTTAATCGCCATTTTAATTCACGAGTTCGTTACAAAACTTCCGTCGACCGTACTTTTCAGAAATATCATTTTTTGATTTTTCAAATACAAAATAAAGTAAATAATGATATACAATGACAGTTATTACTTTACTAACATTGACAGTAAGTATCAAGAGGAGCTGCTTGATTTTTTGATTTTTCAAATGTACAGAATTTTAAACAATAAACTAAATAATGATAAACAGTGACAGTTAGTACTAACAATGACAGACAGGCTACTCGATTTTAAATGTTTTAGTTGAAATCGTTGATTAATAGAAAATCATTCATTAATAGGGGTTATTAATCAACGATTTTGAGTGTGTTAAAATTCATCATAAATGAACGGTCGACGGAAAAGTAAGTTTCGGTTTCTGCCGAAACAAAGTGAGAGGCCGAAAGTTCGGTTTCGGCTGAAAAACCTTTTTCGGTCAGACACTAATGGGTGCATGCTAGTTGGCTCCGGCGGTCAGATTTTATTCCCTATTTTTAAAAGAGTCTTAGGTCAGTTGGCTCCCGTTGCCGATTCTGGGAATTAAGGTAAAGTACCGTGGTAAGTTTGTTGTGTTTTTCTAAAAAAATAATTTTAAACATACATAAATAATAAATATTGGAGTTATGTTTTTAAAATCCATTTTTTTATTACAAATAAAATGTTATTCATTTAAAGGAATAATTGTTTGTTTGCCTGTAGGCTGTAGACCTGTAAGCTAAGGTTATCAAATGCATTTTAAGAAGACGCAGATGTTGGAAAATATCTTAAATATGTATTTGGCCTTCCATTTTTGGATCCCTCCGAGGTGGGTGAGTGTTTTGCTTTCGATTTCACCGAAGTGTTACCAAAGCGTCCTGCACTTTACGAATTAGCTGATTACTTGCTGGAGAATTACATCTCGGAGGACGCTGATTTTCCACCTCATATATGATCCAAAAAGAGTCCCTCACTGGAGCCTACCACAAACGCTTGCGAAAACTTAATTCACTGTTTTATAGTCACCATCCAAATATATACCGATTTTTATAAAATTTGAAAAATATTCAAATTGATACATAGGTACATTAAAATGTGTCAGTTAACGAAAAAGGTATACCGCAGGGTCGTTTTTTTTAAACAATTTGTGAAGGAAAAAATATTATCCTTAAAAAATAATAAAATAAGCAAATTTGAATTTGTAAAATTAATGTCATATAAATTCCATCCAAAAAATAAATTCATATAATATTATTGGAACAATTGTTTATTTTGAGATTTGGTATTCTTAGAAAAAAGTAGATAGGTACCTAATCCTCTTAACCACCGGAGCCAATTAGTATACGGTCATTGGAGCCCACTAGTATACGATTAAAAGGGTTGTCTGACCACGGGAGCCAACTAGTGTGCGCCGAAACTAATAGCTATGCGCGGAGATAAACTCAGTCACATGAAATCTACCAGACTGAGGGCTATTGCATCTTAGTCGAGGCAATGAAGCATTTTAATAGGTAATCTTTTAGGATAGGACGGATCGGAATGCGGTTTTTTGCATTTGCTTTCAAAAATTATTTATACCATTCCTACCTACTTTATACTTAGTACAAACCGGAAATTGCATTTCTGCAGCCAAAAATGCTTTTAAAAAATGCATTTTTTGAGAGATTTTTTGCCAAATTTAATAACTTTGTGAATAAGAGTCAGAATTGGCTCAAGTTAGGTAACCAGGGGGTTTTGAGGTCGCTGATCACGATTATGATGTGTAAATTGATCCCCCAAACACCTGGAGCTCAGGAACGTCGACGAACGTCATCTCCGGGGGACTATCCCGAACTTCATGCGAGGAAGGAGAGAAAATCGGGACCACGGGGTTTTTTGGGTCGCTGAATTCAAATATGGCTCCAGCAAACACCCCACGGACACCTGGTGCGCCCTAACCTGGATGCGTATGTCATCTTCAAGAATTTTCCTGGAAATAGCGACAAAAATGAACCGAAAATCATTATGGGGGCATTTTGTGTGCACTGAATCCGAATTTCATGTGGAAAACGACCCCCCGAACACCTGGTGCGCCCTAACCTGGCTCTGAAGGTCTTTGCCGAGGTTTTCTCAGACACAACTGAAAAATAGGAACCGACAATCGTTACTGGGGGTTCCTTGGGGCGCTGAAGTCAAATATGGCACCGGCGAACACCCCATGGACACCTGGTGCGCCCTAACCTGGCTCTGGACCTCATCACCGAAGTTTTTCCAGGCACAAGTGAAAATGACGAACCCAAAATTGTTAGGGAGGTTTTTTGGGTCGCTAAATTAAAATTTTACGCCAAACATGCCCCCCCAACACCTGGTGCACCGCATGAATGTCAACTAAAGCTGATATTTTAGAGACTGACGTCAATGTACTGCAATAACTGTATGGAATTGTTGATTCTAGTTAAAATATGTATGGAGGAAAGGAAGAGAATGAATATAAAGTCAAAGTTTATGTAATTGATTTTTCAAATTTCTTTATTGAACTCAAATCAAATAAAATCCAACCGTTACTTCACCTAACCACATCAATCAATAACGATTTTCTAATAAGCAACTAAATATCAAATTCTTCATCAAGTGACACATCCATAGTCTGCTCATTGTTTTCGTCATCGACTGATGTACTCATACGTTTTACAGTCCGCAGTTGAGTTACGAGGAGTGTTTACTATCGAGTTTCCATTCTAAACTTTTTTAAGGGAGAGTTACACATGAATGAATGTATGAAATTATGACACGATTTTCGGTTCGTATTGTCTCGTGAAAAACCTCGAGGACGGTTCAGCGCCAGGTAAGGGCGCACCAATTGTCCGTGGGGTGTTCGCCGATGTATATTTGAATTTAGCGCTCCAAGAAACCTCACGTAACGATTGTCGGTTCGTCTTTTTCAATTGTGTCTGGAAAAACTTCGGTGATGACGCCCAGAGCCAGGTTAGGGCGCACCAGGTGTCCGTGGTGTGTTCGCCGGTGCCATATTTGACTTCAGCGCCCCAAGAAACCCCCAGTAACGATTGTCGGTTCCTATTTTTCAGTTGTGTCTGGGAAAACCTCGGGGATGACTTTCAGAGCCAGGTTAGGGCGCACCAGGTGTTTGGGGGGTCGTTTTATACATGAAATTCGGATTCAGCGCTTACAAAATGCCCCCATAATGAGTTTCGGTTCGTTTTTGTCGCTATTTCCAGGAAAATTCTTGAAGATGACGTCTGCATCCAGGTTAGGGCGCACCATGTGTCCGTGGGGTGTTCGCTGGAGCCATATTTGAATTCAACGACCTAAAAAAAACCGTGGTCTCGATTTTCTCTCCTTTCTAGCATGAAGTTTGGGATAGTCCCCCGGAGATGACGGTCGTCGGCGTTCCTGAGCTCCAGGTGTTCGGAAGGTCAATTTACACATCATAATCGTGATCAGCGACCTTAAAACCCCTGGTTACCTAACTTGGGCCAATTCTGACTCTTATTTACAAAGTTATTAAATTTGCCAAAAAATCTCTCAAAAAATGCATTTTTTGAAAGTACTTTTGGCTGCAGCAATGCAAGTTCTGGTTTGTACTAAGTAAAAAGTAGGTAGGAATAGTATAAATAATTTTTGAAAGAAAATGCAAAAAACCGCATTCCGATCCGTCCTATCCTAAAAGATTTCCTATATTTGACCTTTTTAGTGCTTCATTGCCTCGACTATCTGTATATACCTGAATTTTAGCCGCAATCACATAGCACACATGGGGCAACTTGAAGAGATTGGGGAGAGTTAGTTTATAAATTATTTTTTTTATATATTTTTTAATGCGTAGGTACTCTTTATTATTAATTTTTTGTTTAATAAATTGAAATCGAAAATTATAAAACCCATTTTCTGTTATAGTTTATTGTAAATATTATTTATGTTATTTATTTATATAGTTACTAACTGACATAATAAACGACGCATTAATAAGAACAATTCATTTTTTATCACTAGTAGAGAAAAATCCTGGTTTTGCGCCCTATTTTTGAGGAGTAAAAGTCTATTTCACACCTTGCATCAACAAAGCCATTTTTATTCAAATAGCTTAACAAGAAGTATCCAAGTTATGTTGTACACGTTTCCAATTTTTTTTTCTAACATAGTTGGTTAAATTATTTCTAAATTTTAAGCTCAAAAAAATTAACAAAAATTTAATTAGTTGTTAAAAATTGTCAGTGTAATATTTGCAAAAATACCAGTTGTAACACCAATATAAAAAAGGAAATCTTATCCTACTGATAAATATAAACCAAAATTAAGTAATTTTGTTTATCAAAACTAACTTTTACCTTGATTTGTTGGCTCCATTAAATAATCTTAGCTCAGTTGTCGTTCATTGGAAATCTGAAAATAAACAAAAAACATTAATATTTACACATTTATGAGCATTTTAAGCGTTTTAACGATATAAAATAAATAGATTAACAAGTAGAAACCAATAAAAGAAGACATAAAATCGGTCATAACAATAAATACTACACAAACCGCAATGGTTAAATCACATTTAGAGACATCAATGAACAACCGTTTGGTTAATAAAACATGTAAAATAATCGACTGAATAATTCGTAATAGTATACAAACCAAAAATATCAAATAATTTATATCATATTATTTATATCTGATTTGTTTAAAATATAGTTAATAATATAGTTTATTAATGATTTATAATAATTAAAACATTTAAACTTGTTTACTATATGCTTTAATTTGTACAAATTACTAAACTTGCATACTACAAAATATATAATTTATATATTATTGGTAGCTACTATATTTCTATATTATAAAAAACATTCTTTTATATTAAGACAACTATATATAAAAAGCCTATACACCCAAATATTAGTTTTTTAAATATTTTGAATATAGCTTTATGTTTTTCATAGCGTTTCAGATTTAAAAAATGTAAAATACCTGTAAATTAGGAAGTGCATTTTAATAATTTTGTGTATTTTATTTTTAATAAAAATATATCAAAGCCCAATGTACTGGATATCACATCACTATAGTGAAAATCAAGTAAAGTGAACCAACTTCATTCCTTTTTTCTTTGATTTTTGATCTACATTTCCTTTTTACTCTTGCCATAAAACGAGCTTCATACAAATACGACGTTAAAAACGGATTGAAAATAAATTCGCAAAGCATTATTTCGCAGGGGACTTAATTTATTTTTCTTATATTACAAATTTCTGCAAATTCAATGTTACCAAATTTGACTTCTAAACTGTCATCTAAATGCAACTCCTTTGAACTCTTACCTTCAAGAAATTTTTAACTATTTAAATACTGTTATCTTGTATTTTTGTTTAAGTGCTGTAAAGATTAAAAATTTATTTGTTATTTTGAACATAACTAGCACTTGGAACCACTAAAACCATTCATATTACGTTCAACAAAGAAAGTCTGTGTCATAGTTTGTTTTTCGTTAGCAAATGAGTATTTGGAAAAGCTAATAATAAAATTAGAGGTTGCAACTTTTAGGGAGGTTTAGAATATTTAAATATAAAATTTCGATGTATTTATTTGACATCAAAATTTAAGATTTTTTACTTACACATTATTTTAAATACCTGTATTTTCTAGAGAATAGTTGCTCTTAAATTCTTTTTAATATTTGATTTTTAATTAGACTGTTAGGTACTTATGAATTGCCTTTATTTTTTAATTTTGCATATTTGTTCCTTTTTTCTCTAAAGAAAAATTCCAAATCAGTTTGGAAAGAACCTTTATTCTTCTTAGTTTTGTTGTTAGACCACGTTAGACTATTTGTAAGCTATGCCCCAGTTTTGGATCACCTGTCTAAAACCCTCCAAACATCAGGTGGAATATATTTAATTGTATTAGGCAAGTCAGGACAAAAAGCAAATTGAAATTAAAACATTTTTTGGATTATAACAATACAATTTAACTTTTTAAAATTTTTAAATAAAAGTCTTGATGTTTTTACAATATATTTAATTCACTAAAAGTTTTACTTAATACGTTATTTTCTGAAGAGATATAATCTGAATAACAAATGGTTTTTAAATTTTAGTTTTGAGCTAGTCTTACTAAAATAGTAAGAAACATACACTTTATGCTTGATTATTATTATTTTTTTTCTTTTTTCAAAAAGTTAATCTCAAATACCGGTAATAAAACTTAGTAAATTAGGAGCACTACCTAGTTTTAAACATTTTAAATTTCTGTTTGGTAAGTATATTTTTACAGTATTAGCGTATTTAATATTGGTTAATATGGTTGTTATATTTAAGTTCTTTTTAGATAAAGAATTGCCGCTCCAATTAAAAAATCCATGCAATTTTATTGTTTTTTTACATTTATTTTATATTATAAGGATAATGGTTTTCTGTTTTTAACTAAAACGCGTGATAATGCTTGTCAAAAAAATAAGCTTCATTAGAAATTACCAGAATTTATTATTCCTCTTTTTATTTTCTATAAAAGAATAAATATTTTTTTATCTTTATTGAAACAGTATGAACCATCCCACAAAATAGTCTTTTTTCCATCTTTGAATGGTTTGTATTAATCCAAATTCAGATTTTAAATAATTTAAACTAACTAATCTTTAAGATCTTTTGCCCTATATTGTATTTTCCAACCTCTTGTGTTCAATTTTCAATGTTTAACAGTCTGACTAATTCGTATTTCGATACGATGGTTTAAAACAGGTAATATGTAACCATGAGAGCGCAAATTTTAGCATTCCACAGCTCCTCGTCTTTACAACAATGTGCCTGTTTACAAAAAACAACTGTATTGACGTTTCAGCACTTCTTGTGAACGTTCTCTTGACACTTCTTATTGCTGTCCTTTTAAAACATCTTATTACTCTACAACTTATTGTGTTTAACATTTAATAGGTAAAATGGCATTAACAAAAATTGGGCTGATTGGACTAAGCATGCAAAGCTTTAAATTGAGATCACTGTAAGGGCAACAAGACTACTGTGACGTTAACAGCTGTCAAAACGCTTGGGTTACCCCTGTTATTTTTTTTAAATAAAGCAAACATCTTGGTATAATTAATTATCTATATATAAAGCTTTATAAGTTACAACATGTCGCATAGTGCATTTTGAGAGTCGTTAAGGTAACGAATTTCTAATTGGTGTGGTTGTTAATTATTTCTAAATTATGCAAATTAAACGGAAAACGAAAACAAACTATAAGAAATATTTTATATATATTTAAATAAATAAAAAATAATTTTCTTTTATACAATAACGAAAAAAATAATTAAACAGTGGTACCATATACTGAGACAATCGTGAAAATATTTTGGCTGAAATTAATATTTAAAACCTAAATTACTTTTCTTGGTGTGGAATACTCAAGAGGCCTATCACAATAAAGCTCGTGAGACAATTGTAGTACTGCACCATAAACGATTAATTAAAAAGCGCATTATATGGCTTTTTTATTCTCCTTGAGAGAGAAGTAGATTCTCGTAGAGTTATAGAAGTTATAATTAGTTTTGTTGGGTAAAAACAGTTCACATAGAATAAATAATGTTAATACAGCGATAATCGCATGTATCTCCCGGCAGATCTTGTTCTCAAGAAAAGTTCATGCACTATTACCAACGTTATCACACGAACTTACAAAGCTAATTATTGTTGGTTTTTAACTCTCTAAAGGACTCCCTAGCGTATTATTTGGAAAATTACTTGGTAAAACGGCTGTTTCTGGCATTTAAATATTACATATTAAAGGATTTAAATTTACATGTTTAAGTTTTTAACCAAAGTAGTACATTGCATAACTTCCAGGCTAATCACAACACTATATAGAGTGTCACATTAAATATGATAAACAGAAATGTGACTGATGCTTAAAAACATAATTTTAGATTTAGGCTAACGTCATTGGTAAAATTTCCCCTAATTTTTCTGTTTTGCTTATAAAACAATTTAACTTGTTGATGTAGGATGTTAGTGTATATAATTCATATCTTAATAGTAATTTGTTTTCCAAAGATACTTAAATTCAATATTACAACAAAAAAAAGGCAAAAAAATGAACCAGACATAAAAGACACGTTACATTTTGTGTCTGTAAAAAAATTGTGGATTACTGTTTAATGTAATCAAACGGATTCACTATATTAAACTATAAATAGAAACTAATAAAAATAGGTGACAGTAACACATATATAAAATTGAGTCTAGGAGGCTGCACTTAAATATATAAATGTAAACGTGATTTTAATTAAAAGATAAAATATAGTGGAATTGTTAAAAAATTAATAGGAACACAGTCTATGCAGGGCAACACCTTATTTTTGTAAAACCAAAAAAAAAAAACTGAATTTTAGGAAGTTTCTCTTTGATTACAATTGTTTCAAATAATGATATCTGAACACTAACCTTCTCACAGCATTAGATAGTTATATTTGGTTATTTAGTTTTTAACTTCCCGCCAAAAAATATTAAAATTAATTTTTTTTTTAAATCGGGAAGTTATTGGTTTTACCCCGTTTTTCGAAAATCAAGTTTTCATCGGATCTCAACGTTTTGAGGTATTTGGAACCTCCCCTGACAATTTTTACGAGGCTGTCTGTATGTCTGTATGTACGTGTGGATGTGTACGTGTGGATGTGTGTGTGTGTGTGTGTGTGTGTGTGTGTGTGTGTGTGTGTGTGTGTGTGTGTGTGTGTGTGTGTGTGTGTGTGTGTGTGTGTGTGTGTGTGTGTGTGTGTGTGTGTGTGTGTGTGTGCGCGTGTGTGTGCGTGTGTGTGTGTGTGTGTGTGTGCGCGCGTGTGTGCGCGTGTGTGTGTGTGTGTGTGTGTGTGTGTGTGTGTGTGTGTGTGTGTGTGTGTGTGTGTGTGTGTGCGTGTGTGCGTGCGTGTGTGCGTGTGTGTGTGTGTGTGTGTGTGTGTGTGTGTGTGTGTGTGTGTGTGTGTGTGTGTGTGTGTGTGCGTGCGTGCGTGTGTGTGTGTGTGTGTGTGTGTGTGTGTGTGTGTGTGTGTGTGTGTGTGTGTGTGTGTGTGTGGATGTATGTAAACCTCTTATAACTTTTGAACGGCTTGACCGATCGAAATAAAATAAAACGCGTTCCAAAGAGTTCCATCTAACTTAGACTCCCTGTAAGTTTGAGCCAAATCGAACCAGTAGATTTTGAGAAATTTTAAAATAACCGAAAAAAACAATTGGTGAAAATGATGTTTTTTTGGCATATCTTTTTGGCTATAACATCGATCAATTCCATAACCTAATCAGCTCTCAAGCTTAAAAAACCACGTCGAATGCCGTTTTGCAAATTAAAATCGGTTGATTCGTTCGTGAGATATCGTTGTCGAAAAATTTCAAAAAAAGTGTTTTTTTAATAGCTTACAGGTTTTTCTACTAATCGATTTTGCACTCCCAGTAACATTTTTAGGTCTCAAAAAACTACGTCGAATGCCATCTTGAACATCAGAATCGAATAACGCGTTAAAAAGTCAAAAACGTCAAAATACGTCACGTTACTATAGCTTTGCGGTTAAAACTAGCGGGAAGTTGCAAGGATGGCCTTTAAGGTCAACCTCTTTTCGATTTTTTTTTTAGGGACACGTAACATATATATATATATATATATATATATATATATATTGACAGTAACGAGAGCGAAACACGTGTCGGCAGTTTGGTTGTGCCCTTGTATAGACTGATTAATTTTTTTGTATCTATAGTTAGGAAGTCTTAACCAGGCACAAATCCAGGTTGTTTATCTGGAATATTCTGAAAGCATGGCACTAGATACGTTTTGTATCAATTTTTTTTTGTCATTATGTATAAGACTGTCAATAAACGTTCGTTTGTTTACTTACCTTGCCTAAGGATTTACATGACATGCAAAGCGTCCACTTGAGAGCCATTTTTGGAGTAGAGATAAAGCTAGTTACGATCGTTTTATACTTTCGTAAACTTTTACAATAAATTTGGACCAGTCTATACCAGGAATGTCTCTCCATTAGTGACTGAAAAGACAAACCTATACTTACTGAAGTTTGGTTTTGCCCTTATATAGACTGAAGAATAATTCCACGAGAATATTGTTACTGAATCGGTGAGAACTACGTAGTTGGAATTCAAAAGTTTGCCGTGAGCGGTGTTGCAGTACTTAAAATAAAATTATCGATATTTACTAGTCGTGATAGTAATTCTCGTTTGTTTACGAGTTGGTATTTTAAACAATCTGTTTTTTTTTTGTTAAACCTCTTTAAAATACAAGCAAGTGGATTATAATATTATTTTCTTTTATTATTTTATTAATTGTGAGTGTCCAAAAAATTGTGATATTTTATAGATACTAACAAAAATCAAGTTGTTGTAATTAAGCCAAACAACAGTTACTTTTTATAAATTATCAAAGTCAGTGCCGGTTTTTACACGTGTTTTAATGATTAATTTACTCTCAATAAAGTGAAAAAATCTAATTTGGCTAAAACTAATTCTACTTGGTAGTAAATTCGATAAATGAATTATTTTTGATTATTTGTTTATGTTAAGGGTACTTTTAAATTTATTTAAAGAGGTCTACCCGAGTGACTAAACTATAATTAGATTGGTTAAATTCCATCAATTTTTTTGAACAAAAGAAAAAAGAATCCTGGAATTTTGAAAAAAAAATCATTCGTATAGATACTGTTACATATGAATTATTTCAAGGGTTTCTGAAGACTTCCAATTAGAGAATAATTAATTCTTTAATTTAATATTTAATCATTTGTTATAATATTCTGGTATAAATATTTTTTTTGTAATAATTAAGTTTGTAATATATTATATTAAACGGATGTTTAATTTGTGAAGTTTGTATTTTGGTGCTTTTAATTAGATACTCTTAAAAGGCAACCCACGAAATAACGCCTTTTAGGACGTTTTAACGTTACAATCAAATCAAAAGGATATTAGGGATGCAAAAGACAATCGAGTTTTGGAGCTTCAAAACATCGAATTGTTAGACCAGCCACTGTATTGTCCCGACCTAAGTACTAACGACTTCTTCATGTTCTCAAAGATCAAGAAATCAATGCGTGTGCAGAGATTCCACTCGCCAAAAAAAGACACCAATGCCTTTATAACAGCGATTTTGCAAGGCTTAACTGAAGACTTAAATAACTGTTTCACCAATTGGTTTGAACATATGCAAAAGTGTATCGATCTTGGTGGAACGTGTTTTGAAAAGCAATAAATTTATATATTTTTGTCTTTGTCAGATTTAAACCTAATAGTTCAACCTTCTTGTTATTAATCTATATATATAAAAGCGAAAGTTCACTCATCACCGTATCTCAGAAACTATAAGACATACAAACTTAAAATTTGGCAGGTATGTTCCTTATAGGGTCTAGACGTCCGCTAAGAAAGGATTTTACGAAACTCTAACCCTAAGGGGGTAAAACGGGGGTTGGAAGTTTGTATGAAAGTCCTATGTTTTTGAAATAAGGGACTAGAAAATTAAAATGTTTTCCTTAGAGGTTGTGGAGGTGTACAAGTTTCGTTCCAAATTAGTTAGTATGTAACGTAATTACTACCCTTGGCTAGCTCCAGGGATCGTGGCTTCCTTCTGGTTTTCTTCAACTCCCCCCAAACAAATATTTAAGGGCGCCAAATTACAGACAAGCAAATAAAAGAAATTAGAATCAGTGTTAAATTGTTTATTCCACACTTTAAAAAATTTCAAATTGAAGTTAAGTCAAAAAATTATTAAAAAAAATCGTAATTAATTTAATCTTATCTTTTGGTTTTCGATGTCTTCTGTCGGAGCCTAGTTGCCCAAGTAGTAATGTAAAATTCCAATGGGTAGTCCCCGGAACAAACAATTTCAGATTGTTACAACAAAATGGAGGTGGCTTCTGGAATATCGATATCCTTTATGTTAGGTTTTGAAATGCTGATTTCAGGAAAATAAATAGATGTGTAGAGAAATCTATCTCTTCTTAGGACCCTCTTCAAAAGTGGCAGCAGCCCAGAACGAGGGTAGAAGAAATTGAAGAATCAACTGAATTGAATGAATTCTCAGAATAAAATCAATTTATTTAACGTCGAAACATACGAGCAAATGCGTACTCCTACCATATTTGATGCGACGACGCACAATTTAACAAGAAAATTAAAAATATTTTATAGTCAAGAGGCCAGACCAAAAATAACGATGTAATCGTTACACCACGGTAACCTGGCAGAAAAAAAAAAAAAAGGAATCGAAGATTCTTTTTTTTTTTTTTATTATTAAAAAGAGAAACTACTAAAATTTAAATTAAAAAAATGATAATAATCCAAAACTGATGAATAGGTATACAACAATAGTAAATTAAGTAGGTAACCACAAAAATTGATGTAATTCTAAAATGAAAAAAAAAATAAAAAATTCTCGATAAAAAAAATTCAAGAACACGAGACCTTACTACACTTTACCTCTAGGGAAGAAAGAAAACAAATAGTTTCGGCCTAAGCCCGGGACCTGAATGGACCCATGTGAAGCAAGTAAAATTACCATGGGTTTTGAAGAAACCCAGGTAGTTAAACCGTCACAAGACAATCTAATAAATAGAAATTGAAAAGTTAATAAAACTACTGCCTTCAGTGAAGTGACTCCAGTGTAAAGAAATCCAAAAAAAAAAATTCAATCAAAAGTAAGGAATTCAAACATGACGAGAAAAGAAAAAAAAATATAAGACGATAACTTAGTATTTTTCACAAACAAGAAACTACAAAAAATTACAAACAACGAAACATAAGAAAAATCACAAACTATTTATCAAAATGTCCTAGGTATGTGAAAAAAAACAGTCCTAGATATTAAAAGTATTTCTGTACTTGGTGTATCACAAAATCAATTCAGAAAAAAGAATTGAAAGAATGGTATGTGGAAAACAAAAAAAATCCCGAGTAGGTACACAAATTCATGGAAAGTCTATATGTTTCCCAAAGATAAGCCCCAACGGCCGAAAAAGAAACCAATATAGACCATAATCCCACAATACGATAAGATAAGATAAGATACGATAAATTTCTATTGTGTCCAACCATACGGACACCAATAGAAGCGATAAGAAGCAGTCACTACCAACTGCTCCACGATAAAGAGGTCTCCCGGACCCCTATAAGATACTAAGGTCTCACAGACCTTACACGGTAATAATGTGGTCTTCCAGACCACACCAAAATGCCCACGGCAAACAACTATAAGTACCCACACTCAAGATATAACCAAAATTTCCAATAACCATCCTTCAAATCCTTTACTGGAAGAAATGAGATAAAAAGAGAGAAGAAAGAAAAACCAAAATACAGAAATGACAGGAATTCAAAAAAAAATTTTGACTGTAACTCTCACAATCACAAAATAAAGTCATAAAAAAAAAAGACAAAAGCTAAGATAGCAACGAAAAAAAAGGACATATTGATAACACGATACAAACACATTAAAATCTGCCAAGAAAGGCCCTAATTATTTAGAGAATTCCGCCTATAAATCAGGAATAATCGAGATAAATTCCAGATAAAGAGAAATTTTAAATGTAAAGAAAACATCGAAAGAGACAATCGGTATATAAAAATTACTAACTGTGAAGGCAACATTGTAGTAAGGAAAAAAAGATAAATAAAGAACCTATAATATCCGTCGAAAAATAGAACTCGATAAGTTAAAAATTACACCGAAATATATCAATTCAATAGTGGTTCACCTTGAATCCGTAGATAATGAAAACCAACAAAATAAAGTAATGACAAAAAATTAAGTGTTAGTAAAACAATTAATAAAATATTTGAATGTCTGTAATTAAATTGATGGAAAATATAAAATTAATTAAAAGTGAATGATTAGGAAAAGTTTCAAAAAACCAGAATACTTTAGTTGGGCGCCAGTTTGTAACGTAATTACTACCCTTGGCTAGCTCCAGGGATCGTGGCTTCCTTCTGGTTTTCTTCAACTCCCCCCAAACAAATATTTAAGGGCGCCAAATTACAGACAAGCAAATAAAAGAAATTAGAATCAGTGTTAAATTGTTTATTCCACACTTTAAAAAATTTCAAATTGAAGTTAAGTCAAAAAATTATTAAAAAAAATCGTAATTAATTTAATCTTATCTTTTGGTTTTCGATGTCTTCTGTCGGAGCCTAGTTGCCCAAGTAGTAATGTAAAATTCCAATGGGTAGTCCCCGGAACAAACAATTTCAGATTGTTACAACAAAATGGAGGTGGCTTCTGGAATATCGATATCCTTTATGTTAGGTTTTGAAATGCTGATTTCAGGAAAATAAATAGATGTGTAGAGAAATCTATCTCTTCTTAGGACCCTCTTCAAAAGTGGCAGCAGCCCAGAACGAGGGTAGAAGAAATTGAAGAATCAACTGAATTGAATGAATTCTCAAAATAAAATCAATTTATTTAACGTCGAAACATACGAGCAAATGCGTACTCCTACCATATTTGATGCGACGACGCACAATTTAACAAGAAAATTAAAAATATTTTATAGTCAAGAGGCCAGAGCAAAAATAACGATGTAATCGTTACAAGTAATATTTGTTTTTTTCTTCGTTGATTAAAATTATGTTTATTTCAAAGTTTTACGCCAATTAGGTGCTAGCTTAGATTTGTTTATTTTTCATTGATTATACTGACGTTTGTATCAAAGTGTCATATCGATTACTTACTTAAAGAAGTTTGTATTTTTCGTTAAGTAAACTTACGTTTGTTTGAAAAATGGATGGAGAAATTGTAACAGTCACAGTTGAAGGATTAGCAATCCAATGTAGTGTGAAAGAGATACCTGGCGATGCAGGGTGTTTATTTTCATCTCTGTCTTATTTGCTTTATGGAAATATTTCAATGGCTGCTCAAGTTAGAGCTAATATAGTAAGTGTTTTACTATGGACCGATCCGGGACCCCTTACGATACAAAACGCCTTTATGTAGCTAATATGGGTAGATTGTATACTTATGGCACAACTTTCGAACTGAAAGCAGCTGGAGAAATATTTCCATTTGAATTCCAACTGTTTCAAGGTAGCATACTTATTGCCAGATTTAGAGAGTCGATACAAGGGATAAAAAGAATGTGTTTTAACGGACATTTTAACGAAGACATTTTGACGTATTGATTCCTACTAATTATAAAAGCGAAAGGTCACTCATCACCATATCTCAGAAACTATAAGGCCTACAAACTTGAAATTTGGCAAGTAGGTTCCTTATAGGGTCTAGACGTACGCTAAGAAAGGATTTCACGAACCTCTACCCCTAAGGGGGTCAAACGGGGGATGGAAATTTGTATGAAAATCCTATTGAAATAAGGAACTGAATTAAAATGTGTTTTCTTTAGAGGTTGCGGAGGTGTACGTTTATTGTATTTTTAGAAATCAACCCCCTTCATAAGGGTTGAACGGGGATCGGGTACTTTTTATACAACAATCAACACGCCACGTGAACGACGTTGCGGGTACATCGATTTAGAACACAAAAATGTGCTTAGAATTTTTTTGTCTGTCCGTCTGGATGTTTGTGCGCGCATCACATGAAAACTACTGATTCGATTAGAATCTGGTGTATAAAAATTTTGAAATGATTTTTGTATCGGGATAGTTGAAAGTATGAAGACTGAAATAGGTTACTTTTTATACAACAATCAACACGCCACGCGAACGACGTCGCAGGTACATCGATATAAAACTCAAAAATGTGGTTAGATTTTTTATTGTCTGTCTGTCTGAATGTTTGTGCGTGCATCACATGAAAACTACTAATCCGATTTGAATGCGGTCTTTACAGATGTATTTGTCTTCTTTCAACTGAACATCTGGTGTAAAAAAAATTCTTCCCCACCCCTTTAACCGGACAATTGAGGGGGTCAGATTTTGTATGAAAGTATCTCATTAATACATTTAAAAATACCACTAAAATAATACACAACATGCATACATACGTGTCATAATTTAGTTTTGATATTCGAAACTAGATGACGCAAGAGGTTATTAAAACGCGTTATCGTTGTTTTTTATGGCAAGTACATATTAAATGACACACAAATTACTATATCTTACAGATAATTAGGTCCAATGTAGAACTGTCACAGATCAATATTATAAGATAGTCATAATCGGTGTTGTATGATTTATTATTATCGAAATCTGTTCAGTGGTTGCAGCGTGATTGATTCACAAACATGAAATTTTTAATAAAAAAAAAGTAGTTAGGCCAGACTTATTTTACTTAGGATATACCTACAGAATGATTAAAATTAAATGTATATATGTAAAATAGACAGTCATTAAATCATTTTTGAATGTCCCAATTCGACGCGAGCAAAGCCGCGGGTAAAAGCTAGTTATAAATATTTACAAAAACTGTAGAACTTTACTGAATTGATTAAAGTTTTATAATTACTATGAATTAAATTGGGTTTTGTGTTATTATGTAAAAAGCTAATTTAGGGTCGTGTTAAAAAACGTTTAGAATAAACAACAAAATTATCACTCCTGTCTGATTAAACGCCTATATATGTCTATATAAAGTGGTGGATATAAAGAATACGTGTCAGAACCAATATTTTTTTGTTAACATTGAATCACTGTTTATTCATTTAACCCAATATGTAATAATTTTGTTTAAATAATACACAATATTTACATATAAAAGATACCCAAGCTGCAGATTACGCGACAGGAAACAGTTAAACTCATACTTTACTACTGCGAGGCACGGGATCGCAGCAGACAATTTCTGAAGATTTTAGAGTGCCTTCACAAACTTGTAGCACCAATCCTTTAAACCTGTGCAAATTAGTAGTTTCTTGATCCTGGAATGGTTTACAATCAGCCTAAATTTTAATTTGTTACGAAAATATAAACCCTCTTACCTTACCAATTTTATATTGGCTTAATAGCCTTTACAACATCATGAACAACACTTAATATCTACGAAATAATTTTCCTTTTTTAATAGGAAAATGTTCGCCACTAAAATCAAAATAATAAAAATAAAAAATCAATATTTTAAGCATGGAGACTAGACAAGGAGTACGCACTCGACCGGGGGAATTGCCAAAATCTGTCCACGGTATCGTACATATTAGTTTTACTTTTTTCACCGGTACTTTTGTACCGGTATGAATATAGACAATTAAATAATCGTGAAATATTAAATTGGTTTTTATTATTTATATCTGAAAGATCGAACTATTTTTTTCATTATGTAAATAAATTAATAATGAAATAATTAAAAATTATTTATTTTATTTCGAACTACGTCCTCATTGGTTGCCATTTTGGTAGCCCTATTTGCATACATGGAGTTCGTACTCCGTGTCTAGTCTCCATGATTTTAAGAATAAAAAATTTGACATATCAATCAAGGTAAATAAGCACGAAGAATTTTTAAAGTATTGATTTATAATTTTTATTAGTTTGATTTTAGTGGCAAAAGTTCCCCTATTAAAAGAAGAAAATATTGTAACGGGATTACTGAATAAGGAAAGGACCTTTAGTTAAAAGACTGTTTAGTTTTTAGTTACTATATTCCAAAATATTCTTCTAGTATGAAGCATTAAGGTTAAATGATGTTTCTGAAAAATGCTAGAATATTGGTTATTAGTATATAAAGTAATGTATTAAAAATTGAGGGAAGCTTTCAATAGTTCATTGTCAAAGGTAATACCACGAGTCCTTAAAATTTTATCGATAAATTTTTAGTTTCCACGAAAACTTTCTTATTTGGCAAAAATCCGAAAACAAACTGAAATGTGATAAAATCACGAGTCCGTAGGACGAGTGATTTTATCATATTCAGTTTGTTTGAGTAGTTTTGTCTAAAATAAAAAAGTTTGAGTCTGGAAAATAAAAATTTATCTAGTAAAATATTACAGGACGAGGGGTATTTGAGAAGATTATTTTTTAAACCATTCTGTACAAAAACTACTTTATTTAAAAAACTTCCTAGAACAACTTATATTTCATAATTAACACAAACGAAATGCCGTTACCCCCCTATTAACTTATCCTGTACACTAGATAGTATTGACCGTTGTCAGTTGTCGTGAGCGTCGTGAAAACAGGGTTATAATTTGAATAAATATTTATTTTTATACCTATTTATACAAAATTATATTATTATAGAGAAAAGTACCAAAATAAAAATTATTAGGTATATCTATTTAAAGTTTACCTACAAGACCACATTTGCCTGTAGGCATATAAAAGTTTTAAATGCATGCAGAACCAGGAAGCAGGTTAGTTTTAAAGTACCTACATATTTGATTTATTATTATCGTTTAGATGAATTGAATTGTGATAATAATAATAACAAAATATATTTCAGAATATTTAGATAATATAAATGAATGTTGATTTATAGTAAGGTAGGTACTTATAAACAAGAAAATTGATTGTTCAATATTGTTATTGAATTTTTGACAGTTCTATAATTTTATCAATACTAGTAAAACCACTAGTGGTTTTATCAATATAAACCGGAATGATTGGCTAGATTAAGCATAAAACATTGAAGATTAAGCGTTTTCATTGGACGAAATCACAAAATTGTGATATTTTGACAGGTGAAAAAAATAATCAGCATAAAACTGTTTAGAAGTTTTCCAGCACAATTGTTGTAAATCTGTTACAATTTTAGTAATTAAATTGTGTTAAAGTCCCCATAAGTGTTTTAATATATGTAGCTGATGACACAAAAAAGTTATAGAGAATATTTAAATATTTACGAAATAATTAAACAACTTTTTTTGCAGGATATTAGAATTATCGCAGGTTATATCGCAAGTATAATTTGGTATTGTAGAGACGTATATATATTAATGACCTTCTATGGGTCGCAGCCGAGTTCCTCCCCTCAGTCGAAAATTTGGGTACAATGTAACAGGTAGTGAGGGCTAGGGTATTATAGGGAATCCCTAATCCTTTAATGACTTTTATGAACAGACTTCGAAAAATCAATGCATATTGCACTGAGGGAATATTTCGTCTAGTAAAAGTAAGAGGCTGTTAATCTATACATATAATAAAACTGTATATGTTTGTGCGCGCATCACATGAAAACTACTGATCCTATTCGAATGCGGTTTTTAAGGACGTATTTGTCTTCTTTCAACTTAACATCTGGTGTATAAAACTTTTCCCCCCACCCCTTTAACAGGGTGAGGAAAGAAATTTTTATACAAAAATCAACACGCCACGCGAACGACGTCGCGGGTACATCGAAATAGATCCCAAAAAATGTGGTTAGATTTTTTTGTCTGTCTGTCTGTATGTTTAGGATCAAAATGTCCGCGCTTCACATGAAAACTACTGATCCGATTCGAATGCGATTTTCACAGATGTATTTGTCTTCTTTCAGCTTAACATCTGGTGTATAAAAATAAAAGGATAAGACGTCGAAAATAGGAAAATCGATACATCACATTTTTGGTTTGCCTTACTTAGATCCAGAAGACGTGGGAGACTGCTTCGTTAAACTTATGGAAATAATACCTGTGTCCGAAAATTTAACATTATTTGCTGATTATCTAGTAGATAATTATATAGCAGAATAGTGTAGTTTCAGTCTGTTATTAAGAGAGGCGCAGGTCAGAAAGTAACCGCGGGGAGGAACTCGGCTACGTCCCTTCTATGGATAACTTTCCACCGTCCCTAAATTGACTTATCTTTAAAGATATTAATTAGATCAGGGTTACTACAAAAAAAGTGAAAACTGTCTCCTTGCTATACTATAAAACTATATTAGAATCTTGCAATGTAGTTTAGGTATTCCAGTTCATGCAATAATTGTGACAGGGTATACATTGGTAAGACTTCGCGCAATCTTAGTGGTAGAATTATTTCTTACAAAAGCGATGTTAAGTCATTAAATCATGCAACCTGACAAAACTCTCTTTTACACTAGACCATACTTTTTTATACGATTCTGCTTCCATTTTAATAAGACAATCGAATGCTCATAAAAGACTGTTCAGAAAAATGCTCATGATTAAAACTATATCTACAGAATAATATTAACAAAAAGTTAGATAACAATAATAAACTGGACAACATTTATTTTATTGCCACAGAAATTTCAACATTATTAGAGTTTAAACATCACAGTTTTTTTCCTTGCTTTTAATTAAACCCTGGTCCTATCCTTTTATCCCATATCCCAATATATGTTTTGGTGTTCTTGGTCTTTCTGTTGTTTTTGTACAGCATCCTTTGTTTGTGATTTTAAATGATTTTACCCTTATTATATTTATTTGTTTTGGGTTTGGTATACTTTTAAACTAATTTTTAATTCATAGATTTCTTTCATTAATTTTCCCAACCCATACATGTTAAATTACAGAAATTTACAATGTTTTTAAAAAGTTCTAATGCCTTACCAAAAGTGTCGTTTTAAGATTTTTATGTTTTTTTTTATTTTTATGGGACAACGCCCAAATATTTTATTTGTTTATAATTTTAATCTATTGTGTTTTTTTACAAATGGTTGTAGGAGGTAAAAAATATTTTTTAATTGTTTCTGGTTTTTGTGATACCCTGTTTTTTAGTTTTTACAATTTCTGGATATGTTTTGTTGTATTTGTTGTAAAAAATACTATAGCGTTTTAAAAAAGAAATAAAATATTTTCTTAAGCAAAACTAAAAAGTCGAAGAGTTTTACTTACTTTGAGCTCGCCTTAGCTGACTTCGACAACGGATACCTTTTGTGGGATTTTCCTTATCCTGAAACATCCACACAGCGAATTGGTGTTTATTTTTCAGTTCCTAGGGGTAAATCAAAGATTCATCGAAATTAACAATACTATAAACGTTTTCTTGAACTTCGTTTGTTGAACCGTTTCAATGTCATTCGACACCAGTTGACGCAAACCGCTTTTTCCTCTTCTGTGAGCAAATGAGGGATCCAACGGGAAACCAACTTCGTAACACCCAGTTCCTTATGTGGGATTTTTAAACCAAGGTCTTTGAAATGCCCTAAGATGCCTTTATCTCCAGGTATGTTAGCCGGGGGCCAATCTTAATTAGCTGACGAACCGCATCATTTTTTTGTTGTGTGACTGCTGTTTTGTATAAATTAATATTTATTATTTACTAAAATAAGAGACTTTACAAAATCCATTCTTGTCATTTGATTAGACTGATATCTGATAAATGAATTTTCTAGATTTTTCAATTTCAGTTTAACTTGTTTATCTTTGATAGGTTTTATAATATGCAAACTTTGAATTTAACATACGCATCTACCTGAAATTCTTTAATTTTTTCAAAAAAAAAACATATATGGATGGATGTTTGTTATAAAACGATGAATTAAAATGCGAATGACAAGATTCGCAAGCATTCTTGGTGCGAATAACAGAAGGATTTGCCTCTGCCCATAAATAAGGAGGAAATATGGCATTTTCGTCTATATACGTTTCAACTAAATAATCCACATATCTATCTAAAATTTCATTTTCTGGTTTATGTGACATTAAAGCAAACACAAAACAATCTGAGACATCTTCTGGTTTTATAAATATAAGGCCAAAAGTATGTTTGAGCCACTTGCCGACTTCAGAATCATTTGTATATTCTGCTTTTAAGCCAAGAGACTAAATTTTTCTATACCCACCTTGATGCAGATGAAATCTACAGCAATTTATTTCAGTGTTTGGCCATACTTAAATGATCGCATTATGTATAGCCTTTTCAAAATCTACAAAAATTTTACTGGGGTAAAACTCAATTTTAAGAGATTCAAAAATTTCTAATTTTAACAAATAAAAGAGATTGTTGTAAGTTTCTGCTTTTTTATTTGACAGTAAACAGTATAATAAAGGAATATAATGTCCAATAATTAGTCCATGAATCGTAAATAATTGCAAATGATATTTGGTTCAGTAAGAAAAAGTCTCATCCATATATATAAAATTTAATTTGGCTAAAATTCTTATATTTGTTTTACAATCAAATAAAATTATCTTACTTTTGAAGCAGTTTATGAAGGGAAAATTTTCACCTTTGGTTGTTTATGGAGCACACGTCTTCACAAATTCTTGAACCTTATCTATATTGGAGGGAAGACGACTAGGCATCATTTTTCGGCGATGATTGTATATCTATATTTTTTCTTATGTAACTGACATCAATCGTAGTAATTGTTTCAGGCAAATTAGCTGCAAGCTCTTAGCGTATCATTTTTGCCGGTTTTTCAGTAATATTCTTTTCGGCTTTTCTTTTACAAGAGTTAGAAACAAATTTTCAATCTATCTTCTGACGATTTGGGTCATGATTATGTTGTAAGCTACTTCTAGAGATTGTAAAATGTGAACCAATAGTAAATAACTTCGCACTAAAATTTGTTTTATTACACCTCCAGAACACTTCTTCAATTTTTGAAACTTTCACTTCATAAAAAATTAAATTTTCAAAAACCAGTAAAGGTTTGCCGCGATTACTTTCTCTTAAACATGCCATTTTTGTCAAAATTTCAATTGTGACTGAAAATCAAATACTCAAGTACTTTTAATAAAACCTACATAATTGCCTTTTAATGATATATTTATTCTCTATTTTAAATAACCATTTGGGTATTAGTGAGGAAAATACCTGTGGGATTATGACATACCCTTCCAAATGCATGTAAAAACTTATTTTGGTGTGGAAATTACACCCACCGGTTTTGGGTGGACCCAGCCTGGATTTGTTGCTGAGACTGGAGCGACCACAATGAAATGACCACGATGAAATTCGAAATACCAGCAAAAAATAGTTGACCGGTGTTGTGCTTATTCGGGACCATAAAGATATAAATTAAAAAAATTAAATTACTCTGCAATTTTGACATTCCAAATAAAACAATGAATATATTATTATAATTATTACACATTTATTTATTTTAATTTAAAATACAAAACAATAATATTATTAAATAAAACAAAGATAGGAAAAGATTACAACAAATTTTAAGTAATAAATTTATAGCTTACAGGTTTAACAAAAGAAATTTTCTCGGCTAAGAGCCATTTTTTGACCAACTTGCTAAAAATTCACTGTACCTACATTACTAATTTTATGGCAATAAGACTGTTAATTAAAATCAACAAGAGATAGAGGTTAGAATTGTGTCTGAAGGTTCTATGGGTGGCACCTTCTAAGAGGCTATTCGCAAAACTAAAAAGACAACTTTCGTTAAACGTTAAAGGTATGAAGTAGTAAATTAAAAATATAATTTATTTAAACTGAAATTTAGTTTATTTTGAGCAAGCATGATCTGTGAATAAATAAAATCTGAGTCCTGATACTAAAATCAAAAACAGTAAAATAAAAAAAAGCTCGTCTATCAAAACATTGGAAGGTAAAATTTTTTGCTAAGGAATTTTCCTTAATTGCAGGAAAAGTTTACAAATCCATTTTCAAATACCTTTATACTTATTTAAATATTCTCGATAGCTTCTTTGTGGCATAATAATGTCTATTTATTTCTTTATTCGGGGATCTTTTTGCCACTAAAACAAACTTATAAAAAATATAAATCAATATTTTGAAAATGACCCTTGCTTGTTGATCTTGATAGATATGTCAAATTTGTCAAGGGTCGTCTTTTAAAACTGAAAATGCCTAACAAAAATGAAAATAATTTGTTTAAAAATAATTATTCTGAGCTTTCGACAACCAGATCGGTTGTCGTTTTCAAAGATAAAAAATTTTTTTACTCTACACTTCTTTATGCGTTGAGATTTTAATTTAATTCGATGCAAAATTGAATTAGAAAAAGATATTAAAATAAAACAAAATCTATCATCATATGAATTTAAGGCTCTAAATTCTTTAAAAAAATATGATGAAATAAAAATTTTACCAGCTGATAAAGGAAATGCTACAGTTATCTTAAATACAAATGATTATGAGATGAAATTAGACAATTTACTGGAAGACCCAACTTATACCAAAATTAATAACGACATAACAAAATCGTTAGAAAATAAAATATATAAATCTCTTTTTAAACATAAAAACGAATTCAATGACTTACAAAGAAGACAACTAACTCCACATTATAGTAAACCACCTCATTTTTATGGTTTACCTAAAATTCATAAAGAAGGAATACCACTCCGTCCAATTGTAAGTTCAATCAATTCTCCTTTCAGTAAATTATCAAAATTTTTACTCAATATCATCAATCCTTTATCTAATAACACTGACTCATTCATTAAGAACAATAAACATTTTTTAGAGAAATTATCAAATATTAATATAAATAAAAATCATCTTATGGTAAGTTTTGATGTTGTAAGCCTTTTTACAAACGTACCTGTTGATAAAACGTTACAAATTGTCAAACAATTATTAGAAAATGATAATAGCTTAAATCAAAGAACGAATTTATCCATAGATACCATTATGGAATTGTTAACTATGTGTATCGAATCAACTTATTTTCAATATAAAAATAATTTTTATAAACAAAAAACAGGAATGGCAATGGGAAGTTGTCTTTCACCAATATTAAGTAATATTTATATGGAATTTTTTGAAAATAATTTTATTGAAACATCATATTTTAAACCAAAAATATGGTGGAGATATGTAGATGATGTTTTTGCAATTTGGCCTTACAATCTCAATTTATTAGACAGATTTCTTGAAAATATTAACAATAAAGTACCATCTATTAAATTTACTATTGAAATTGAAAAAGATAAGAAATTACCATTTCTTGATATATTAATTACGAAGGAAACCGATTATTTAATTAATACTAACATTTTTCGTAAAAAAACACATACTAACAGATATTTGAATTTTAATTCCAATCACAGTATGACGGTTAAAAAAGGAATTATAAAAAGTTTATATGACAGAGCTAAAATAGTATGTTCAAATATTGCTTCTTTAAAAGACGAAAAAGAAACAATAAAAACAGTTTTAATGAATAATGGGTATCCCGAAAAATTAATTAAATCAACTTTCAATAAAATTGAAAACCCTCAGAGATTGGATAACCAAATTGACCATACACAAAATTTAAAAACAACAAAAATTCCATACATAAAAGGTATTTCTGAAAAAATTCAAAAAATTGGTAATGCTTTTAATGTAAGGACAATTTTTCAAACAAATAATACAATTAGATCAATTTTATCCAAAACAAAACCAGTTAATTTAGATCAAAAAACAAAAAATTGTGTATATAGTATACCATGTGATTGTGGCAAAGTCTACATTGGGGAATCAGGAAGACCTCTTGAAGTTCGCCTCAATGAACACAAAAATTATCTTAAAAAAGGAGATATAGATAAATCTAAAATTTGTGAACATGCTTTTAATTTTCTAAATCACAAAATAAAATGGACTGAAACAAAAATTTTATGTAAAGAAGAAAATTCTATAAAAAGAAAATTAAAAGAAACAGCACACATTTTATTAAATCCGAATGAATGTATTTCAAATTTTACTTTGGATTTATCTAGATCTTGGCTAACCACCTTAAAAAAAGAATACGTTAATAATCTATATATCTATAGTTACCAAAAAAACAAATCAAAAAATTTTAAAATCTCAACGCATAAAGAAGTGTAGAGTAAAAAAAATTTTTATCTTTGAAAACGACAACCGATCTGGTTGTCGAAAGCTCAGAATAATTATTTTTAAACAAATTATTTTCATTTTTGTTAGGCATTTTCAGTTTTAAAAGAAGACCCTTGACAAATTTGACATATCTATCAAGATCAACAAGCAAGGGTCATTTTCAAAATATTGATTTATATTTTTTATAAGTTTGTTTTAGTGGCAAAAAGATCCCCGAATAAAGAAATAAATAGACCTTTATACTTATCTTGAAAACAAAAATATTAATTTTTTTATGTTGGAGGTAAATCAGATAGATAATTTTAATCATAGAAACGAATTTACATCCGTGAGTGACAATAATTATCTCGTATGAATCTTATAGTTTTTAATCTCACACAACAATTAATATAAAAAAATTTTGTTACTATTTTTTTAATGCCCGGTGTATGAATCTATGATTTGCTTTGATCCGTGATCCGGCGCTTGTGCATACCATATATATGTTTATTTAACCACTTTATTACTTGCAAAAGCGAAACGGATATTTACAGAGACTGTATCGATTGAAATACCAATCGTGCACATTTTGTTCCGTAGTTAATAGTTCTTTAATGGCACAATGCGGCATATAATTGACATAAATATCGAAAAACAAATTTTCAGATCCATTATGAATTCTTAAACGATAGAATACACTTAGAGACAGCATATTGCAAATATAGAACTTGGCTCTGCGTCTCGGTACACAGATGACATTAAAATTCATACAAAATTGACACCATATGTGTACCTACAGAGGCACTCTCAAAACATGTATACACGAAGTATAGATACCAGGATTCTAAATGTAATGTTGAACGAATGGTCTCAATTTAGGGGACAGAACTATTGCCGGTAGAGTGCGCCATTGTTCAAGAAGTAGGTACTTATTTGTTTAAATCCTTACGCGGGAAGTTTTGTTGCTATTGACAGCTCTGGAAAGTATCTTTTATTACAACTAATTTTAAATAAATTAATTAATATTATATATTTAATTTAATTTAACATTCGCAAAATTCAAATGTCATAATAATAATAACATCGGTACATTCTGAATCCTCGCGCAGCTAGTGGTAAAAATTAGAACTATGATCTGGGTTGATTATTGTGTATAGTCCATTTCACCGATTTTGGCCGATGACAGAAATCATACTCGAAGTAAATTTAGAGTTACATCTCTCTCAGATACAGGCAAGTTAGAAATTTAAATGAGGACGTTTGTTTTTTAATTCAACACTTACGTAACTGCATCTTGTTTCACCGGTAGATAAAAATTATTCAATACGGAAGTCTTCACTTAATTCACATTCCTAGTAACCGTCATCTACGGCTCGTTGTTGAAGGGTTAAATTTAATAATTTTTAATGTCATATTTTTGTAGATGTCAAACCACACTGATAGTTTCAGAAACTTACGACCTAATTTAGAAAAAAAACTCTCCGCCATTGGTAACTTGAATGACAGTTTAATCTTATTTCAGTGGTTTCTAATATCAAATCGGCCAAAAACGATGAAATGGAATATACCAGAAATATTATGGAAAAGCCTATACCGTGTAGACTTAGACTCCTGGTACATTGACTTCGTGCATGTATACATAAATATTTTTCGTGTATATCACGTTCTCTAAAAGTAGTCTGATATTGATGCAGACTAAAATATTAAACTTGGATCACTATTTTTTGAGTTTCAAAATAAATGTTTTAATGGAATATTTTTAAAATACTTAGTATATATTTGCACAAGATAACCGAATAAGACAGGACCTCTACAAAATAGTTATTTATGGTATAAGTGTTAAAAGTACATTTTTAAGGCACGCATGTGAAGGTTTGCAGAATGAGCGAAGCGAATTCTGCAATTCACATGAGTGCCTTAAAAGGTACTTTTAAAACGTATATCATACAATATTTTTTCAACAAACTTTAAAAAATGCAATAATACAGTTTGAATTAAATTTTAAAAACCTTTATTAATACATCCAAAGGAGATAATTTTAAATTGCATCGTATATTACGTACCTTAGCAACCATTGTTGATTTAATTGTTTACGAATGTTTGGATGCATCTGTCAGACGTTTGTTAGTTTTATTTAAAACGAAGTTAGGGTTGTAGATTTTTCTTAAAATGGAAGAAAGTAATGAAAATGATCCATTTGAAGACATAGAGGCGGCGGCCTATAGAGCAATCCTCGATTTGTTGCCGAGAAAATCCAGGGTTCAATACGATATAGCCTATAATAAGTTTCAGAAATGGTGTGAAGCAAAATGCGTTTCTGGAAAATATACTGAAAATGTATTTCTGGCCTATTTTGAGGAGAAAGCAAAGGTATGGAAGGCATCATCTCTGTGGTCAAATTATTCGATGATCAAATCTATGCTACGTATAAATAGCGACGTAGATATCAGCAAATATATTAAGCTTATCGCGTATTTAAAGCGTCAAGCAGAAGGTTACCGGCCAAAGAAATCAAAAATCTTGACTGGAGTCCAAATTGACCAGTTTTTGAAGTCTGCATTAGATGATGAGTATCTTCTAATGAAAGTAGTTGTGATTGTGGGAATATTTGGTGCCTGCCGCAGGGAGGAGCTTTGTCAATTGACTGTTGACGATATGGAAGATATGGGTACTTTATTAAATATTAAATTACCAGATACTAAAACCAATGTTTCACGAAGTTTTACTATTATTGAAAAAATTTATTTGGATCTTTATCAAAAATATGTGGCTCTTCGACCAGCAAATGTCGAACACCGGCGATTTTTCTTGAAATATGTGAAAGGTAAATGTACCAGAAATCCGGTTGGAATTAATTCGTTTGGAAAAATTCCTGCTGCTATAGCAAGATTTCTGGAACTTCCAAATCCGAACCTTTATACGGGACACTGTTTTCGCCGCTCTTCAGCGACCTTACTTGCCGATGCCGGCGCAAATTTGACGACAATTAAGCGTCATGGGGGGTGGAGATCTTCTACCGTTGCTGAGGGGTACATTGAGGATTCTTTGGAAAATAAGAATTTGATTGCCCAAAAACTGTTGACAGTGCAGCGAACATTACCAACAACATCAATCCAACAACAAACATCCGAAGATATTGTGACGTCAACCTCGACTGGAAATTCCATTTTTTCTGCGCATCATTCCTCCTTATCTACGGAAAATGGTAAAACAGCAGTGCAGGAAATTAATTTGTCAAATTGCACAAATTGTAGTATTAATATTAATGTTAATAAATAAAATCTAAATATTTTGACGTTTGCTTTCAAAATTTGACAATTCACTTTTACCAGCAGTGCCATAAACATTTTAAGGCACTCAGTGCTATAAAGTGATTTTAAGGCACTCAGTGTCTTAAAGTGACATTTTTAAGGCTTCTATGGAGTGCTAAAAATGGCATTTTTAACACGTTTGTAGAAAAAAGAATGTTTTAAGCTTATGAATTAAGCAGTTAAGGGGAGTTCAAATAGTTCACTGTAATTGTGAAAACTGTTTAAACGTTATCCAGCAGAGTTCCTGGGTATCTGTAACAATTTACGTAAATAAATTGTGTTTAAGTCCCCATAAGTGTTTCAAAGTGGTGTCAGGTGTGGGGTGAAGATACAATAATGTCTGTAAAGAAGATAAATAAACTATTGGTGGAATCAGAAAAGAGAATTAGAGTTGGATACTACTGGAAGCAAATCCGTATTGTTGAGTAGGCTCCGTGAATACTACCTGAATAATAATCTGGACACTGACGCTGTGGGTTTAGAAAACCCAGTTTAAAAAGCAATTTCTGAACTCTCGCAACGAATGACGAGTCAACAAGAGGAACATACGCAACAATTTTTCCAGCTATCGCAACGAATGACGAGCCAATAAAAGGAACAGACACAACAATTTTTCCAGCTGTCGCAACGAATGACGAGCCAGCAAGAGGAGCTATTACAACGAATGTTGTGCCAGCAAGAGAAACAGACGCAACAACTGTCCCATTTGTCCAGCCAGATGATGTCCAAGCTATCACAACAGATGTCAACCCTATCCAGAAGAATTATCCAGTTCGTTTTCCAATCATATATCACATCTGCGTTCCGAAATGTGTACTCTTCGGGACGAGCAAAATCAACCAACTTGAATCAGAAAATGGCAAACATGCGAGGCGAGTAAAATCAGCAAGTGGCTAACTTGCGAGATAAGCAAAATTAGCGAGTGGCCAACTTGCGAGACGAGATTATTCAGCAAATGTAGTACGAAATAAGGAAGCTTCAACGAGAACACAAAGCTTGTCGTTAAAAGCAAACCATCACCACGGCGACAGAGATGCAGAAAGAACGGAAACCTACGTAGACGTCGAACGACGAGGAAACGTGGAGGCGAACCAGGTACGAACGACGATGAAACCGCCGACCTTCGACAGGATGACTTCCTGCCCAAAGCAAATGAATGGTCATCCCAGAAGAAGGCATAGCTCTGCGAAGGGAGGCTTTAGACGTCCTGCAGTCATTGACACCTGGTGGTCTAAACCTTTACCGATGGTCTTCGAAACGCTGCAACGGGCTGTACGATTGGCGCGGCCTAGGTCTCTTGTGAACGCCCTGACCATTGCCCTGGAGTTCGTTGCGGTGACGGAGGCCTCACGTGGAGTTGCTTGACTAAAGGAAATTACCGGTAACTACGACCATGCCGTTCATTCCGTCAGCGAAGTCGAGCCGGTAGTGAAAAGATTAATAAAGTTACTCTAAAAAGAAGACGTCCAGTGAGGTGCGGGACTTCCGGAGAACTAAGCCATATAAAAAATACTTGCCCAAAATTACGAATCTCGTGTTGAAGTTCCCCAGCACCAGGAAAACCCAGCAAGGGTCAACTCCTGGAGGGCGACATTGACCCCAAACAATCCCGAAGCCCCTCATACTATTCATTTAGCAACTCTCCGGCATCACGTGGGCAGCTTGTATGTAGATGGCTATGTCTACCTGATTCTACCCGCGTAGAGCAGAAAGAGAAAAAACTCGCCTTAGTTAAGGTTCTGTCAGAAGACGGGAGCTCTATGCTGGAGGAGCAACAAGAAAACACAGCAAAAGGTCCGAGATAGCTTTTACTGGTTAAATTAACGATGTGAAAGATCTTTTGGCATTTTAATGACTTTGATCCAAAAGATCCTAGATAAAGAACGAAGTTGGTTTACCGTTGGATCCCTCATTTGCTCACAGAAGAGGAAAAAGCGGTTTGCGTCCAATGTCATTGGAACGGTTCAACAAAGGATGTTCAAAAAAACGTAGATAATATTGTTAGTAAAAATGAATGTTAAAATTCCTTCTACAAACTAGAAAATAAACGCTATTTTGCTATGTGGGTGTTTCAGGATAAGAAAATACCAACAAAAATGATCCGTTCTCAAAGTGTGACAAAGAAAATTATCTCAACTTTGTGTTAAAATCTAGTCATGTGGCAACAGTTGTTTCTAAAGATTAAAGACCGGTTACTTCCTATTGGTATAAGCGATTGTTTATCAGAAGTTTTTGCGAAACGCCGACAAAGCAACACACAACGGCGAATCATCCAACATCAGGTCAATGCTAGTGCTAACACTTTTCTAAATACAAACTAGTTTTTCGAGCTTTAAAACATCGAATTGTTAGACTATCCACCGTGTAGTTCCGACCTTACTTTCAATGACTTCTTTACGTTCCCAAAGATAAAGAATTTAATGCGTGGGCAGCAATTCCAGTCGCCAGAAGAAGCCACCAATGCTTTCAAAACAGCGATTTTACAGGTGACAACTGAAGTCTGTTTTACCAATTGGTTTGAACGTAAGCAAAAAGGGTATCGATCTTGATAGGGCACATTTTGAGAAGCACTTTTAGTCTACAATACTCATAAAGTTTTAGATCTACATACTTGCAAGTTTTAACAATTTTTTTCTATATTCCAACATTCCAACACATTAAATTGTCAAAAGTATAGTTCATAAAACTAGCTACATAATTTAATATTACAACTCATTTGCAATCTTTTAAAAAGAATTAGCACTAACGTAATATTACTAAGTCTAAAGTGTTTTATTTTTTTATAGTTGTTTAAAAATAAGAAAAAAATTTTTAAAAAGTATACAAAAACCAAAATATTAAATGGCATTTAGGAGATATTAAAAAACATGTCGCTTCCAGCAGGACTCAAACCCGCAACTTATGCCTCTACACGGCAACGCTCTATCCTCAAGTATTAATGTTAAGAAATTAGTTAGCTTTTTTGGGTCCTTAAATTCAACTTATGTGACATGTGTCACTAACTTACTTTCTTCTTAAGCACATATAACATGTTAATGAGAAAGAAATTTTGTCAACCCGTCAATTGAAACATCAAACTATAAAATAAATAAATAAATAAAAATAAATTTATTGATGCATGTACATTATATAGGTACATCCGAGTACAAAAATAAAAATTAATCATATTTTTAATACGTTAAGGATGAGTACTTTCAACTAGAACATGCATTTCAAAAGGACATCATTGACTCCTGAAAATGAGGAATCAATCTTCCCGATGCCCCACAGAATTACTAAATTTAGTAGCAGCTGTAACCCAGTACAACAGGTTTCTACTCTCCTCAATACGTGAACTTCCAGCGACATCCAGACAGCACTAAGTAATAAATACAGATCAATGGATACTTAATAATGTAACATTTTAATATCACAGAGAGACCCACTCGAAAAAAATCATGTATTTTTAAAAACCCATAAAGGATGAGAGGTATTGTTTATATTTTAATTTAAAACTTGGGATAGATAACCTTTTAAAATCATTGGGTATAGCATTATACACAGCAGCAACGTTATATGAAAAACTTCGTCTCAAAATTGTCTTAAAATACCTTGTGACTGTCAAGAGACCACGATGTCTTAAGTTCAAATGATGAACATCTGTTCGATAGCAGATTCTTCTTGCCAGGTACGGAGGAGTTCTGAGTATGGAGATCTTGTGAAAGAACAAGGAAAGGTGGAGGAGGCGTCTATTTAACATATTTAACCATCTAATTGAAATCAGATATGCAGATATGCGGTGGCGTCTTCTTAAACCATATACAAAACGAACGCATGAGTTTTGTACCTTCTGTATCCTACGAGTCGTCACGGCATCTAAACAAGGACCATAGACCACGTCACAAAAATTAAACCTGCTCAATACCAAAGCGTCACATAAGGTTTTACGCGCTGGGACCGACATCAAGTATCTAAATGGATAAATGACCCTGAGCGCTCCATAAGCTTTACCCACCAGACCAGCAACATGTTCTCTAAATCTTAATTTAGTATCTAACTGTAGGCCCAAGTTTCTCGATACACTCGAAAACCTTAACACATCACGATCTATAGCTATAACCAGTTGCTGTTCAAGAAAAAGACGATGATATTTAGAACAAAATAATAATATAGAAGATTTAGTTGCGTTCAGTAGAAGTGAGTGATTTTTAGCTGTGGATGATAAAGCAGATAGATCATTATTAATATTAGCCTGAGCTGTAATAACATCTTTATTAGAAAAAGAATATAATAACTGTGTATCGTCAGCATATAAATAATATTTGCAGAATTTTAAACAAGAAAACAGTTTACTGGTATATATGGTAAATAACAGTGGCCCCAGTATTGAGCTCTGTGGAACTCCAGATCTCACAGGTAGAGGATAAGATAAAGCATCATTTAACTTTATCATCTGTGAACGATTATAGAGGTAATTTTTAAAGAAAAGTAATGACCTATCACAGAACCCATAATATTTCAAGATGGCTAGAAGCAATCCATGATCTATGGTGTCGAACGCTTTTGAGAAATCGAGTAAGATTAAAGCAGTATTAATATTAACATCCAATGATCTTACGACATCATCAACCACGGCGGATAAAACTGTAGCACATCCATGGCCTTGCCTAAACCCGGACTACTGCACATCAGGCAAAATATTATTAGAATTTAAATAATTTCGAACTTGTTGGTTAACGATCTTCTCTAATACCTTGGAGATAGCACACAGAATACTTATTGGGCGAATATCACTCATTGTATTACAATTATTGCTTTTGGGTATGGGCAATACATAAGAGGTTTTCCACTGAGCAGGAAATTGCCCCTCAAGCAAACAAAAATTGATTAAATGGGTAACTACTGGTATAATTTCGGGGCAACATATCTGCAACATTTGTATTGAAATCTCATCGAGACCCAATGACTTGGATGATATGCTAAATATTGCGTCTTTAACATCCTCAACAGAGGCAGTAGTGAGCGCAAATGGTTCAGTAAATCCATCAAATGTGTTATTTAAATAGTAATGCAAGGTCGTATCAGGAACAGGGATCAAGTTATTTGCAATTGAAACAAAATGATTATTTAATAAATTAATATCTTGCAAATGAGAAGGTATTTTAGGCTTTTTACTATAGATACCCAGTTTTTTAATGTCTTTCCAGATTAAATTAGTAGGGGAAAGTACTCTGAGATGGCATACTTTTTGAAAATAATTTATAAAAAATTTATTTTTTGTAGATAAGAAAAAACAAAAATTTGTGCAAACAATATATTTCATTTTTGACAAAAAATGTTTACAGAACTAAATTAAAATGTATACATTACGCTTAAAAAAAAAAAAAACGTACACTGTTACAAAAACCGTCTCATCCATCCCCTATGGGTGAGATGGCATATATTTACAAACTTATGTTTTATTTGCAAATATCGCAAATTATAATTTTTGCACTTCTGGGTAGGCCAATGTATTCGGCGTGGCACCATTTTTGGCACATTTGGCAACGTAGCCACCATTCTTTACTTCGTGACATAGTATATTGTTGAAGGCAATAAATGCAGGCCGGATCTTCTTCTTCTGATTCAGAATACTCCGGTTCTTCTTTTTCACTCTCAGAAGATGGCAGTCGGACTTTTCTTTTGGCCGAGTGCGTAGCAGATTTTCTTAAAACTGGAGCTTTCTTACTAGCCACTTCTAACTTCAGTTCTTCAATGTCCGGTGTAGCGTTTAGAACTCCAAATTTTCCATTTTTTCGATTTGATCTAATTGTAACAGTGGCCTTTGCAATGGCGAAATTTCGGATATACTTAGGTCCTTGGACGATAAAGGACCAGGTTGCTTTTTGGCGGTTACTGACAGTCCATTTGGCTCTTTTGGTACCACTGCCTCTTTGGACGATGACGGACAAGGTGTAGGTTGTTCATGGATGGTTACAGAAAATTCATTTGGCTCTTTTGGCTTCCCCGGATTTTTGGACGATGAAGGCACAGGTTGTTCTTGGATGGTTACTGACAGTCCATTTGGCTCTTTAAGTTCCAGTGGATCTTTGGAAGTTGAAGGAATAGGTTGTTCTTGGGCCGTTACTGAAAGTTCATTTGGTTCTTCAGGTATCACTGGCTCTTGTACATCAGTTATATCCGCAGGTGCAAACAACCAGTCAGGAAAAATATTTTCGTTAAGTGGGAATATTCCAGAAGACGCGAAACCACTTTGGCCATTTTTTACCGTTGCAGCTCGAAGATACGCTTCTTTAAATATCCCTGTAACTTGTTGGTGAGTTACCGTTCTACCAGGGTGGCTTTTGAGCCAAACATTCAATTCTTGATTATAGAATGTGTTTAAAGGCCCAAAGAAACTTACGTCTAGCGGTTGAAGCCTGTGGGTGCAATGCGGCGGGAAGCAGAAAACTACGATGCCATTCTGCTTTGCAAATGTTAAAACATCTTTGTTTTTGTGGCTAGAATGACCATCTAAAAGCAACAAAACCTTGTTTTTAGGTGAAATTTTGCTGTGTTTGACAAAATGTTGCAACCATTTAAGAAAAACCTCTCCATTCATCCATCCCTTTTCCTGGGCAAATCCTACGGAACCCGTTGGAGCATTGTCCATCATATCTAATTTCATATTTTTTCTCGGAAATATGAAAGCAGGAGGAATGTATGTTCCTAAAGCGTTTACACAGCAAACTGAAGTAAAGTGATGGCCTCTCTCAGCACTTGTCAAAACACCAACCTGTTTTCTACCTTTAGTTGCAAAAATCTTGGTGGGTTGCGTTGGTACTGTGCTAAACCCTGATTCGTCAACGTTCCAAATTTGCTGTGGCTCAAACTTATATTTGTCTATTATTTCCGTTAAGCGACGGAAAAATGTTTGAACTTGAGGTCGGTTGAAACCGCGGGCCCTTGCAGCGGAATTAGCTTCCGGTATGCGAAGAGATATTGTAGGATTCCTTAGTCTGAATAACTTTAACCATCCTCTACCTGCCATTTCCTTTTCAGATGAAAACCTATGGGGAAGTTTTTTTTTAACAGCTATTTGATAAGCCAATCTTCTGACATCGACCGATGTCATTCCAAAGAATCTGATTTCCAAATCTTGCAAATGATTAACTATTTCCCTTTCTAAATTGATGTCAAATGTCGCCTTATGCCCACCTAGATATCCTTTTGAAGTATTCCCTTTTTGAGCACGTCGGCGCAATGTGGTAAAAGGAACTTTAAACGTTTTGGACGCCAATAACCAACCCATTTTGCCGCTCTTAACAGCATCGATAGCCTCTCTCATTTGGTTCTCATCCCACGACTGCCTTGAAGATTTCCTAATATATGGAGCCATATCTGAAATAAAGTTGAAACAGTTCCAGTTAAAATATATAAACAGACTAATATAAAATAGTGGTGGTGGATGAGATGGCATACTATGCCATCTTAGACAACTTGCCTATGCCATCTCATTCACACACACGTGCAAACCGAAATAAAACTTAAAAAAATTTAAACTATAAACAAACAGAAAACCACCTAGAGTAGTTTCAACAGTATTCTCAAAAGGTACAAAATAAATTAAAACATACCTTATATCGTCTACTGGTGTCCAATAACAAACACCAAAAGATTTATACTGCAAAAGTTTAAAACGTCGTTTTTTAAAAACATCTACGTGGCAACTCGCTAACGAACAGAATGGAACTAAAAATTGTATCGGTATCGGTACAACTACAACCCCACACGCATTCTTCACGATGAGCAACATCGGTGTTGCCATATCTTTTCGATTTTCACAAATTATCGGCGATATGCCATCTCAGTGACTATGCCGTCTCAGAATACTTTCCCCTATTACCAGTGTTAGAAGAGAGAGCATTGAAGTAGGCACGCTTTTCCCTACGAAGCGAACTAGATACAAGATTACGCAACGATTTATAATATTCTAAGGTAGATAGTTTACGATTATTTTTATATTTTACATAGGCCCTGTCCCTTAATCTCTGCATGAACTGTATATTAGGGGTGATCCATGGCGTATAGTTTGGACGATGATTATATGTTTTCAGAGGAGCATGAAAATTATATAGTTCGATAATAGAGAGGTTAAAAAATGCTAATTTATCTTCGATATTGTCCATTCTATACATAAGATGCCACGGTATAGACAAAACATCTTGTTTGATTTTATCATTATCAATGCCTGATAGATTACGATAGTGACCACAATGGTTAGCGGGCCGGTTTGGAAAAATATCTAAAATAACGTAGACTAAGCAATGATCACTTAATTCATAAAAATCAGTTACACCATAGTCGATGAGCAATGATTCCTCCGAGCATAAGATGTGATCAATCAGCGAAGACGATGTTGCAGTAACACGAGTAGGTCTATCTATGATCTGCTTCAAGCTCAACCCCTTCAAAATTGATAAATAGTGATCAACAACAGCGGTATTGACCAATAAATTAAGATTCATATCGCCGAGACAATACAGTTCATCATGTTCCAATAATAAATCAGGTAAATTCTCCTCTATAAAATCCAAAAATTCCAGAACACTGGACCCGCATGGACGATAGACAACTCCTACTGCCATCCTCCTACCCTCAACAAAAATAGATATCCATAACTGCTCTATAAAGGCGTTTACTATTTTATGATCTTTTAAAATGATAAATTTTAAGTAATCTTTGACATAGAGTCCGACACCACCCCCCAAGGACCCCCGATCCAATCTAATAAATTGATATCCTGGGATAGATACCGCTATTCTGAGTTAACCAGGTCTCCCCCACTGCAACAACGTCATGCTCAGACCCCACCACGTACTCTCTGAGATATTCAATCTTTGCACACAGCGACCTTATATTTATATGAGATAAATTTAAACCTTTTATATTATATTAATAAAACTAATAAGGCATTAAAAAATAAAAAAAATATGTACCTATCCATTAAATAAAATTGAGTGAAAATATACATTTGCGTCCAGATGTGGATTTGTTAAAAATCAGCAATGTATATGCAACCAAAATCACACACACAATATATAGTTAAACTTACTAATAATAGATGGCTCTAAGTAACTTTTTCTGTGCCCTGTCTTATATTTGTATTCGATAAGAAGACCGTAATTATTGATGTTTAGTAAACCATTAGATATCTCTCATAGTATTTTTAAATTTTTGAAAAACAATAGTATATTAAATAATATAAAGGAGAAATTGAACCATCCATTAGGACTCGAATCCTTATATATAATTTAATAGATTCTTGTTTGTATACTTTTTAAAATATCTTTCTCTCATTAAAGTCATGATATATGTGCTTAAGACGAAAGTGATTAAGTGTGACGTGTGACATGAGTTAAAATTAACGACCAAAAGAGCTAAATAATTTCTAAGCATTTAAAGCTTACAGGTTAGAGTGTTGCCGCGTATATGCAAAGGTTGCGGGTTAGAGTTAGAATATTGTTGTTTGTATACTTTCTAAATATTTCGAAAATCCTATGAGAGATATCTAAAAAAAATCATTTACTACCATATAATAATATACAACAAAAAAAAATGAGTTGAATTTCTAAATTTTTAACAGTCTTGCCATTTAACAACTCGATGTTTCCAATTAAAAAAGACTAAAAGATATGTAATTTAATTTTCTCTTCGATTAACTGATATCTCTGTATTACCTACTTATCAAATTAATTGTACTGACCCTTACTACTTGAAAGTTCATTTTTATTTGGAATAATAAAAGTAATAAAAAACTCTCTGTTTTTTATTTATAACTTTCACTTTAATTAAAAAATCTTTAAAATGACATGTTTCGCTGAACTAGCATCATCAGATTGACATATTATAAAGTTACATTTTGTTTATTTGTATCTAACTATCTGATGTTGATTAGGTAATATTAAGGCTAGATTAGGTATGGAAGTAATTAGATATAACAATATTAAAGCCTAGATGTTATTAGCCCTAAAGGATTATCCTGGATGTATCTCCCTCTAAGATCAGTATAACTGTGCAATGATATAGGAAAACCAGGAAAAAACTATACATAGATAAGATATAATTGTAATACAAATATATTAAGTTATTGTAAAGATCAGCAGATATAGTTTTTTCCTGGTTTTCCTATATCATTGCACAGTTATACTGATCTTAGAGGGAGATACATCCAGGATAATCCCTTAGGGCTAATAACATCTAGGCTTTAATATTGTTATATCTAATTACTTCCATACCTAATCTAGCCTTAATATTACCTAATCAACATCAGATAGTTAGATACAAATAAACAAAATGTAACTTTATAATATGTCAATCTGATGATGCTAGTTCAGCGAAACATGTCATTTTAAAGATTTTTTAATTAAAGTGAAAGTTATATATAAAAAACAGAGAGTTTTTTATTACTTTTATTATTCCAAACAAAAACCTACTTATCATTTTCCTCCTTTTATACTTAATATAAAAATATTAATTACCTCGACAACCTGTTAGGAGCAGTTAAAGTGCGTTTAATAAATAAAGGAATTTTATATAATTTTTGATTAAACAATATAGAGAAGGTCATAATATAATCAATTAATTAGTAATAAGTAAAAAAAAGACATTGCAAGTTAAACTTGATTTTAAAAATGTGGATACAATATTTATTGTTAAATAACGTTCTAAGGTAGTATTTTGTATACTAAACATTTCTCTATAACTCTAAATAGAAATTTTCCTTTGCTATCTACTACTGCTTTAAATTTTTCTTTAATTACCTAGGCGTTTTCCTTTCTTTGATATCTGCTCTTCTGGAAACCAGAATATAAAAAAGTTTTATGAGTTTCTGGCTAAAGATTGTAATTTTTCATTATATTCAAGATAACGTTTTAGTTCGTGGTTTTATTTCTTAGGATTCTGTACAGTGTAATTACTTCAGGCCCGAAGAACCAAGACTGTTTAAATATTATCATTAAGATAAGCTCTCTATAGAATGTAATCGTAGTCGATTCGCATATTACTGGTTTTTTTTAAGGCAGTGATAAATATTTCAATAATTTTTTTAATAAATTGTTATAAAACAAGTTGCTTCTTTCGCCCAATCGCCGAGGCCTACATAAAATCTATTTCACTTTTTTGTGCTCTCTGTTTTATTTTTATTTAGCTGGAAAATCAACATTATTGATTTTTATTAATCGAAGAAAAATATAATACAGGGCACAAAAAAGTGACTAAGACTTTAAAGTTTTAGTTTTCCATTTAACAAATTGTCTTTCTTATTAACGTCATATGTGCTTAGGAAGGAAATAAGTAAATGTCCTAAACGACATAAGTAAAATTAAGGTTTAAAAAAAACGCTGACTTATTACTACCGATTACCGAATATAAGTAGAGATCGCAGGTTTAAGTTCTGCTGGATGTGGCATTTGTTCAAATTTTCCTTTATGTAATTTAAAATTATAAAATTAATCCACTCTGTTAAATACATATTTAATACAAAAATTAAAAAGTTAATTAAAAAAGATTACTTATAGATAGTCACAGTGGCTTTTCTGTACCTCTTACGAAATAGACAAGACTTGTAAAAATGATGCTATTATAATATATATATATATATTTTTTGAAAGCCTGTATTTTTTATTAATTTGACATAAAATTAAGCAAGTAATAGTTATTTATGATATGAGTGTTAAAAGTGAGGTTTTATTTTGTGAGTGAAAACGTTTGTGAAATGAGCGGAGCGAATTGAACAATTTCACGAACAAAATAAAATCACTTTTAACGCAAATACCATACAATGTTTTTTGTACAACTTCCCTATTTTGATAATGATACGAGCGAATTTGCAATGACAATAAACCAAACCGTGTTAAAAGTAAACTAAACCGTGTTAAAAGTAAACTTGTTTACATGGTAACGTGTTAAAAGTATTTTTAACACGCTGCTATGTAAACAATCGTTTTTAACATTGTTTGCTATCATTAAAAGTGTCACTTTTAATGACAGTTGTACAAAAAAACATTTAAAGGATGTGTCAGTTGAGATTGCAAATAAAACAAAACACATTCTTAAAGCTCTACTGACTAAACAAAAAGGCTGTATTTTGAGGTGAAAAGCGTTCTTAATGACTTTAATCAAGCCCTGAGACAAGTAAAAACTCAAGTTGGAATGAAGAGATGAAGTTGCCAAGTTTGTCGCTTCTACTTCCATTTTTTCAATTTAATAAGCATGTTTGATAATCGTGCTTTAAGTTTTCCTAAAGTGTTTTTAAATTAAATTTGGTAAGTTTGGAAAGATTTTTAATTATTATTCTGTCTTTGTCGGTGTTGGTCTAAAGAATTTTAAAATCCTAATTGTTCACACAGTAGACCGAATACACAACATTTTAGTTATATTAGAACATTTTTAAAATTTGTTGTCTTTTAGTGAGAGGAATTATTTGTAATATTACAGTTCTACTAATGAGTTTTTTTGCATTTGAAACAGTTACTTTTAGCTGTATTTCTAAAATATAGTTTTTATGGTATTTTCTGTGTAAGGAACGTTTTATTAAATCTTTCATATTTATTATAAAATTTAAACACTGTTATTTTGTCGGTTTATCTCAAAACTGAATATTTTTCGATGAGAAGGGAAAATCACGCTTTTTGAAACGATCGTCGTTGAAATAGTGTTTAAAAGTTTGGTGGGTATATATTGGTGATATAAATAAAACAATTTCAAAGCAGTCGGCAAACAGGTTCGATGAAGTAAAAGAAAGTTGGCGCACATGTATAAAAACTCAAAATATTAAGAACGGACACCTACGTTGCGTTGGGCCAGTAACGTTTAAATCAGGTCGAAAAATATTTTTTTCTACTCCTTTGACAGTAAATGTGATTTATACTCATTGTCACCATGCAGGGTAAGTAAGCTATAACCCACAGTTGTTCGTAATGAAACGTCATGTTGGGACGCGTAATTATGCATGTAAAACAAAATATTTTGCTGTTTTAAATAATTGTTACATTAAAAAATGGGTTTCCAGCAAATATCTAACCCTCAAAATATTATAAATTAAAAATATATAATAGTTTTTAGTAAAAAATAAAACAGATTTAGGCAACATATATTACATTTTAAATGATTATTTTATCTAGTATGTCACTTAATGATAAATGTTATTTTAAACGTCAAATTTCGTCATAATATTTTTTTAGAGATGTCAAATATTCAGAATTAAAATTAAAATATTGAGTCGTAGATAAAGCATAGTATGTAAGAGGTATTACGTACTCGTGTAATTACGCAATGTGCTACTTACCACTCTTGATACGTAATATACTATTTTGGGCTAGAATTACATATACCTACAATTTATTTCTAAATAATTTTATGTGTTAATAATTTTTTTAAGTTACTGTTCGTTTTGACATTTGTCTTATTTCTTATTTCAGTAAATATTTATTTTCATTTAATTCCAAAAGATTGTTGAAAAGTTTGACGAAAACATAAAATTGGATATGAAATAGTTACTGTAAACAGATTCATAAACTTATATACGAATAAATTCTGAATTTAATACCTCTTATAGCTTGTACTTGTGCCAATGGCCGTAGAATCCGTAGATGCTGAGGCACATTAACTTTAATATTAAAAAAAAAACTTTAGCTCTTAGACTATCAGAGTATTATTTAATCTATTACATATAAGACATTTTACGTCTTAGATGTTTGCGTTATCCAGTTGTTTTATATACTGCTTCTTGGGCAACTACTTAAAAATACTAATCCTTTATCCTTTTGCCTGTTTTTTAGTTGTTTTCTAACGATTGTTTTTTTAGTTTCTTTTATATATTTTCAATACTTTAGTACATATTTAAGCCAGACATTTATCTATATCCTAGCCAAGAAAATCCCTAATTTATGGTTTAGAAATTGCAAATAAAATTTCTAAAATATTGGTTTTGTTCAATAAATACACTTAAACAAAAGGTACATTAATGACTATTAAATTCGTTTAGCTCCTCTTTGAAATTTCGGAACAAATTAATATCCTTAAATTAACATTTCATCTAGCAATGATTTTATTTGTTTAGAAAAAGTTATAGGCTTCATCGCCAGATTCCGTTGATATTTCGTTTTGTGTTGATTTCAAACTCAATTAACTACGAAATAGACAACAAAGAAGAGGGGGTCAATGGAATTTATTTTTAGCAGCCTCAAGTGAAAAAGGGAGAAAGTCAACACCAGCTCTTTGAACTACAAAATCAACTAAGAAAAGCAAGCGTGAGCTCTTTAAGACTACGTTTAAAAAGTAGAATACAAACTTGATGGAAAAATCCCTTAAACAAAGAAGTCCTTGAGATATCCCGCCCTGTCCAGAATACAAATGCAAAAGGGAGACTAAAAAAACCTTCATTTTGAGTGATATAAAAGGCATTCACTGTGGCTTCAGTTTTCGATCGAAGCTATTTTATGATTATATCTTTGTAATTACATTTTTATTTATGTTTCTTCTGCTTCGTTCTTGCTTGCCGTTGCTTTTTATCACTACAGCTAAGCGGAGGCATAATTGCGTTACGTTTGCTCTAGATACAACCTAAAACAAGATTTACCCTGCAGTACTTTGAATGGAAACGGAAAATTTAAATTTTCCCGAATGATTAAGTTGTATCGAATATGAAAGAAAATATGATTGTCTTTAAGAGATTTAAGCATTCTTTTAAAAATGTTGCAGCACATTTTTATTAGCTTAAAAATTCAATTCCGCGTGATTTGCTCAATTGGAAATTATGAAATTATGTAGTTATAAAGTATTAAACATAATTTCTTATAAATAGAAGCGCGTATGTAAATTATACATTATAAAAATTTTAAATTAACCCTTTAAAAAAAGTAAGACACTCACATTTAATAAAGCGTTTTATAAATTTTACAAAAATATATTAATACCACAAAAAATATAAATCGTAGATTTATTCAAAGGACAGCCGACTACTAAGTGTAGTTAGTCTATTGAACTATCATGTCCGGATGCTGTAATATTGATGTGTAATGGTTTAAAAAAAAATTATTTGAGAAATCAGAATACGTAACAATGAATTTATATTTATAAATTTTTGTCAATATTAGATATTTTACAAATCCGATTTGAAAGTTTAGACATATAGTTTAACAATAAATTGTGATGTTATGCTAGAAACACAATTTGTTTTTGTTGATTTTTCAAAAGAACGGTGCAAAATAGAAATACTGTACAAGACCATCTAATCATCAAATGATATCCAACTATTTTTAAATTTAATGTTAAATTTGTTTAAGATCTGAGTAAAACAAAAATAAGCAGAAATGTCTATTGGCCTCCCAAAAGGACAGAGGTAATTTTATCGGAAGGTCAAAAACAAGATTTGCAAAATAGGTTTACAGAGGAGAACAATTAAGGAGTTTAATAATCGTATAGGTATTTTGGGCGCAAGTATTGTCATGTGGTTTTAGTGTAAATTATTTAATAAAATAAAAATTACAAAATTTAGGTACACTACTGTTAATTTTTTTAAAATTCTATTTCGTTTTTGAATTTAAACACAATAAATACATACAACCACATTTAACTTAGGTAATGTAATCTACTTATTTTATCTAAAATCATAGACAAATTAAGAGACTTTTTGAAACATAGCCCAAAGGCGCCAACATGTTTGTGCGCACTCCTGGAGGCGCAATCGCATTCTGTAGTGGTGAAAATTGGAACTAAACCAGCAAAATATGAAATATGATCAGCTGGTAGCCCGAAACAGCAGTTATGGCGGCATAGTGATAGGTTAAGTGTTAATAATTTTAGTTTAAAATAAATTTAAAGTAGTTTTACCATAAAAAAGGTGTAAAAGTATAGTGAATAGTTTTGAACATGTCACTACCAGGTAATTTTGGATATTAATGCTGTGTAGATTGTAAAAGTAAGTAGTTTTATCCTGTATATGAAACATATTTTTATTATTAGAAGTTTCAAATATTTCTTTCAAATTCCTCACTCAGGGTAAAAAGGTTAACTGATTAAAATTGAATAATAGAAAAATAATATGTTTAAGTAAATTTATTGATTTTGATTTGTTTATGTGCCAAGAGCATAAATCTTAGTTCTTTGTATAATAAGGAAATATTATAGAGATCTTTTTAGATCGAGAGCAATCATTAAAGTTTATGTATTAGAAGTACTGCTCGTTTTTTTTTTTTTGTTTTAGATGCTATTCAGGAGAAAGACCACTTTTTTGAGAAATGGTAAGAAACCATCTCTTTCCAATTTGTGTAAAAACCCTATACCTATTAAAATATCTGTTAAACATATGTTATTTATTATTAAGACTTAAATACATAACTTGTGCAATATTGTATTTATTTTTTATGTTTTTGTGTTCAAATAAAAATAGTAATTATTAAAACTTGATTTTCGTTGATTTTATTTTTACTAGTAAGAAAATATACCTATACCTTCTATTTTAAAATTTATATATTCTTGTTTTAAATCACAGTAAGAATATAAAATTTTAAAGTATAAGTGTATCTATTCCAATATAACGTTTAAACTAGATATGCTGTATATCCCGCCAATTTTTAAATCGATGAGCTTCTTCCAGGAGACCATGGCGCGCTGATGTCGGAACTTGTTGCCAACTTTATGTTAGGTACCAACATATCTGTTCTATTATCTCTGTCTAAAATATACGTATGAGTATTTCCAGCGATTCTAGTATTACTTTAATACTTTTATCTATAATTTTTATGGGAATGGGGCAACTTTATATTTTAAGACATTTATAAGTTTTGTATTCTTTAAATTTTTTAATAAAAACATATATAGAAAGATGTGTGGAGAAAAAAAATAATTGAATTTTGTATGGAACGACCCGCAACCATTATTTGTTCTTGAAACTGACGCAATTTTTTCTGCTCACATAGAAGTGAGAAAGATACCGTGTATGTCTATAAAATGTTTCGACAAGTAATCATAATATTTAGGTTTATAAGACACTAGATCGAACACAACAGCATTGTATTTCATTAAAATTTAAATAAGTTTATCAAAATATTTTTAGGCCACTTTCTAATTACAGTTTAAGATTTGTACTTTGACATTAGTCCCAAGCTCCGCACTTTTCTGTACGATGCTTGGTAACTTAATATACCACTCTAGAAACAAATTAACACTATGCCATATATAAAGTAACGCCTTGTGAATGGGTCTTTTAAAATCTTTGAATATTTCATTTGGATTTAACATAATTTAACATCAACAACATAAAAATCTTACATTTCAACAGAGAAAAGCATATTTGGTAAGTTTAAGTAGTTTTTTTAGATAATAAACAATAAATTAAAGTAATGAATTGCCATGAATCGTAAAGAATTAAAAAAAAAAATTGTGCAATAAGAAAACGTCTCTATACCATATATCCGTATTAGTTAGCAAACAAACATTTGTTTTACATGTAAACACTATAATGTTATTTTCTCTGTAGCGTTTATAACCAAAAAAATGATATTTTCTTTATTAACTCTCTATCACAATATGCACTCACAGATTAGTACACTTTATCTATGATTTTTGGGAGCTGGCCTGTTCGTCAACAGTTATAAAAATGTTTCCTAATCTAGCTGAGGTAGTTCGTCGTTAGTGATCCCGTCAAATGGGATGATAATTGCAAATTATTTTGTCAGGCTTTTCAGATATATCTTCCTCCGCTTTTCTTTTACATGATTTTAAAATAATTTTTCTGTGTAACTTTATGATTATAAACGCCATCCTTATTAGAAAGTGTAAGCTTCTGCCTTACAACTCAATTTTATTTTTTGTCTACACCTCTAACTCTATCCTTCGAAAATGCGAAATCCAAGACTACTAGAACTTGTTTAGGATCATTTATAATAAATGAAAATAAACTTCATACAAATTCATAATATCAAATAAATTACCCTAAGGCGACCGCCGGCGCCGCCCACTTTACCTTTAAGATTAAATGACCCTTTTGCGTATACAGGTAAGGAAGACATTTTCGCGCCCAGATTACCACCATCGCCCAAACGAACCGCTACTAATATTATTAAAAAAATCGTTTTTACGTTAGACGATTAAAAGATTTAATATTAATGGCTTAATAACTATACTAAGTTTGAACTTTTTCGACATTAGTTTCCTTAAGATATTAAAACAAAACTTGAGAATGTAATGTTTAAAAAACTCTAGCTACCATAGGAAAAATTTGAATATGAGGATTAAACCAAATAAAATTAGGCCTGGTATCTAAGATGATTACATTTCTAGTGTAAATCCTGATTTGCGTGTTCACCGTAAACAATTAAATAAGTTTTGGTGTTAAGATCGGTATATATGGTAACTGAAATAATGAAAAGGATCTGGTAGACATTGTTATCCAACCGCATCCTTTTCATTACCTTCAAGTTTTGGTGTCCTATTACATTTGGAAATGCTAAATATCAACTTATTTAATAAACCTTGAGGATAAACATTCTCTACCTAATGTGGCCTACTCTATCCCTTGCTTTACTTGTAGTAAGTGTTACGTGAAACATACTTCACGCAATTTTTCTCTGAGATTGACTTTCCACAAAAGCGATATAAAGAGGAATATTAAATCATGTTCTTTGGCAGACCACATTATAAATGAGAATCACGTCTTAAGTATCTAACATACAAAAGTTTTGGAAAATGAGGCAAATTTACGTAAACGAGAGTTCGAGAATATAAAGACTTAAGTCAGATTGTGTTAACAAAAGATCTAACATTAGTAAGTTTCATTTACAAGAACATTTTATTATATTAATTTATACATTTATGTTCTTTAAAGTGAATGGCTTTAATGTATAACTTCATGAGCAGTAAAATTTTATTTTTATTAATGTACCTATTTCTATTTATTTTGTAATTTAAATTTTTAGAACGTCTTAAAAAAGAGAATAATATACATAGATCTTTGTAAAAAACTCTAACGAATTGGAGTTTCTTACAGACCTAAACCACCGTAAATAGACAAGAAAAGTAGGATCACTCTCGCAATTTTTTTTTCCATGCCACCGAAGCTCTCGGTCTGCAGTTCGGTGCGCATCGTTCTCGCTCAGCAGCAGCGTAGCCAACCTAAAATTTCGAAAAACAGTTGATTGATACAAAAAAAAGTAAGTAGAAATCGGTAGACATAAAAAAAATTCGGAAAATTCAATATAGTGTTTATTTTATGAAAAAAAAAATTAAATTAAGTTAAAAAAAAAGTTAAATAATTATAAAAGAAAATAATAACAGTATATCGGTAGATTACTTCCTAAATCGGTAGCTTACATCCTAAATCGGTAGCTTACATCCTAAATGGGTAGATTTACCGGAAAATCGGTAGAATGGTAGTTTTTAAAAAACTGTACACAAAACGTCGGCAAATTGAAGCGAAATGTGGTACAAAGAACTTTAAAGAAGGCGCGAAAAGTGATCCTACTATTCTTGTCTATATACGGTACCTAAAACCTTCTTTAATTATTATTAAAATTACAAATATAGTTAATTCTTTTACATCCTAGATATTAGTTTTCGCAAAAAATTTGGTCCTTTAAATCTATAAGCATTTAAAAAACTTTTTATACGTGTCAGGTTTCACATTTTCTTGAACTATTATATGTTTCTACCTATTTTAAACCAGAACACACAATTATATGGTGTTGAACACACTCTCTTGAGCCATGCTATTATGCCACTAAATTGTCTTTCCAATAAATGTTTTTGCTTTTTTGCTGGTGTCATTATATAACCTTTCGTGACCTTTAAATATTTATTGATTTCTTAAACGACCCCTTGTATCTCTGTTTTTTAAAAACGAGCTGTTTTCTACTACTTTAGTAGTATACTATTAATAAGAAATAAAATCTCGAAAGGGTTTATATGCACATGGGTCGTTGTTTAAACAATAAAAAATGTGAAAAAAATGGAATAAACAAGGTTTTTTATGCTTACCTACTGCTTTTTTTGTATTTAATGGCTCTTTTTAGCAAGGGTTACGAATATGAAACATTTAAACCAAAATTCAATTACGCTATTTTTATTTTATTATGATTTTGCTTCAAAAGTTATACGAGAAGAAAGTAGAGCAAAGCGATAAATTAAAATTTTTCAATTTTTTATTAATGTTTCTGACCTATTTAAGAGTAAAGAAATAGTTATTTATGCAACGAGTGCGTAAAGTGACCTTTTTTGACGAATGTGAATGTTGTCGCATGAGCCGCAAAAGGAACATTTACGCACGAGTTGCATACAATTTTTGTCTACAACCGAATTTCTTTACAAGAAATACAAGTATAGGTAGGCCTGATTTTTTTTACGCTTTACTGCGAAAAAAAATATTATATTTAAAACATCTTACCTTATAATACCGGTATGTAGAAACGCGAAATGCTTGAATTATAACTTAATTGAAATTTCAATCAGTCATTTAAATAAAAATACTTATCCTTATTCATGAACTGATATTTCTGTCATATTAAAAATCAAATTTAAAATTACTGAATATAATATCTAGTTTTGTATGTATTAAACTGCAATAATTTAACAATTAAATATATTTACACAAATTTACACAATTAAATAATAAAAAAAAAGTTTTCTTACCCGGAATTGAACCCGAGTCATCTGGGTAGAAGTGAAACACCTTACAATCTCGGCCAGTAACACACGTAAATATATTTGCATAATCTTATACAAAGCAGTGCTTATTTTACTTTTTTCACTAGTGAAAAAAAGTTAAACTTTACGAACCTTAAACCGTGCGTAAAGGTAATACTTTACGCACGTTTGTAGAAAAATTAATTATTAGTATTTAAGTTATTACACAACTCTTTAACTTCAAAAATAAGGATGTCATCTGTCACATCCACCTCAAAACAGATCCTCCGTAGTCTAATATTAACTAACAATCTAGTTACAAAACTATTTCGCTATAATCTAATAAAATTTATTTTTATCATTTTTTCCGCATCAATTTTTACATTAAAGATGAAAAAGTTTTTTATTCCAACGTTGATAACGTAATCTACCGCCTGAGTTTTGTGGTGTTGCTGAACACCGACTGTGCATGGACGGAGACTGCGGTGAAAAATGGCTTGTTTATTCTCTCAAACTTCTTATCTATTTCTTATTTCCGACTGTAATTTTTGATAGCGATCTTCTAGTGTTTACTAGAATCACTCCGAGCAAACTAACTCGCTGTAAATTGGTTGCAAAATTTTTTATCTTAAAATATATGGCAGTGCTTCTTTGATCTTAAAAAACACTTCCTGGTTTTCTATACATATAAAAAGAGTGGATTTAAAAAAAGCTATTTACTTTTATATTTCATTGGTAGACGTTCAAAAGCAAAATTTACAAACTATTAATGTTTATATAAAAATTATATTGCAAAATATAGATTGGATCTGTACATCGTTGTCGATTAACGTCTGAATAGCTTATCTTGCAAAATTAAAAGAAAATAAAATCTATTCTTAAGTAAAAAATATTACAGGATGAACATAAAATGTGATTATAATTATGATTAGGTATATTCAAAATCTATATATTTGCGTATATTAAAATATATCTGAAATAACCGTGTATATAATTAAAAAATGGTGATTGAATGCAGATATAATCTTGGTCAATTTTAAAATGTTTATAAAATTGTTTAGGCGTTTCGAATTATTTAACCAATTTTTTGTTTGTCTATGTAAATTTTTGGTTATTTAATGACTTTTTTTTTAGTTTTTTGTGCTGGGTCATCATTGTTTGAATAATATTTTGTATTGTTTTTTTTATTTACTTCTTTATTGGTTTACGCCCGCTAAATATATAAAATAATCTGTACTTTACCGCCCAGGGCACAGAGTGATTCGTACCGATCAGGTAATATCAAGGAATAATTTATTTTTAGTAACTTATTTTGTAGTGTGATTCGTACGGATCGGCACCAACACCCTTGCCACTCTACCTGACCACCCGTTTGGTATCAATCCTTGGTAATGACATGTTAACAACTTTGTAAGTATGGAAATGAACAATAAAGCTATGTTGTGACGCTACAGTCTTATCATATTTCATTTTTAGTTCCTATTTAGATATTGATAGACAAACTTGTGTGAAAAAATGGATATTAAGTTTATTGAAAGTAGCCGTGGAAAACAAATGTTGGTGGTTGATAATCAATACATAGTATAAAACAAAGTCACTTTTTCTGTCCCTATTTCCCTTTGTATGCTTAAATCTTTAAAACTACCCAACGGATTTTAATGCGTTTTTTTTAATAGATAGAGTGATTCAAGAGGAAGGTTTATATCTATAATAACATCCATTAAGTAGTGGAGAAATACTGTTATTTTTGAGGTTTCTAATGTGATGTCGTTAATTATCAATTTTTGTCCGCTTACATTGCAAACGCAGGCTAAACCCTACGAGTTTTATCAAAATAATGTACTAATTATTTGTACAGATTGAAAAGGTCTACAGAAAACTCCGGGATGGTATATGTCTATCTCTTATGGATATCCCACAATAACATTTTTGGTTAAACATACTCCCGCGTCACCCCTTACCTGAGCCCAGTAGGGTGCTAATAAAAGAGCAATAAAAGAGACCTTTTCGCCTACCCTCACCGCATGTGGTTGTATGAATTCACGATCTTACAATCTATTGTTTATATTTAACAAATATATGTGTTTAATTTTTTATAAATAAAAATAAATAAATATCAGAAACGTAAAGATATTTTTTTTCTGATTTCAACCATATATAATACTTACGCAAAATTTTATAGTTTACAGTTATGTCACCAAAATATTCTAAATTACACTGAGAAACAAACAAGAGATAATCTCATAATGTGGTACAAAAATACCCAATGATTATTAAATTTAAATCCAAAACAGCAAGGGATAATCTCATAATAATGTTTTGAAAATAATATATAAGTAATACAATACCTTAATACTACAAAAATGCTTAATTGTCAAATTTAAATCCAAAACAGCAAGGGATAATCTCATAATGAGGTGTTGAAAATAGATAAACTTTAACAATTCCAATAACAATCAGATTGAAAGAGATTTACCCTAATTAAAATGCTATTGCATTACAAAACATCCTAATGTTTTTTTAATATCAATTTGTATTGTTCGGTTATAACAAAAAATATATAAAATGTTAGCCATTATTCACAAACAATTATTTGTGTCTTGTTTTACGCACGGTACCTATACATCATCCTATTGATTGTTCGGTAGTGATAAAAAATATATGTGTTTGTGTATGATGGAATTCCTCCGCAGTTCTACAGCTTTTAAGAATCACATAAAGGAATTGGGTTTGGTAAATTTTTTGATAGTACATGGATTTGTTTCACGTTCCAGGACATGTGTGTGTGGGAATAGAATCCAACTTGGCCAACAAAAAAGGCAAGGAAGAGAACCAAGTTATCGGTGTCGCAGACGGAACTGTTGTACTGAAACGTCCTGTAGGACAAATTCATTTCTAGATTTTTCGACACTTCCTATAGTTCAGCTGCTGATTATTTTAGTACTGTGGATTAATGAGTATCCAGTCACAGTAATAGCAGCGGAAACTGGAGTTTCCACGAAATCTGTGAGTCGCTGCCTTCAACATTTCAGAAACCTTCTTTTTCACTGGATGCTGGAAATCGATGAGCAAATAGGCGGTCCTGCGTAAGTATTATATATGGTTGAAATCAGAAAAAAAATATCTTTACGTTTCTGATATTTATTTATTTTTATTTATAAAAAATTAAACACATATTTGTTAAATATAAACAATAGATTGTAAAATCGTGAATTCATACAACCACATGCGGTGAGGGTAGGCGAAAAGGTCTCTTTTATTGCTCTTTTATTAGCACCCTACTGGGCTCAGGTAAGGGGTGACGCGGGAGTATGTTTAACCACATTTTTTTGTCATTTACCTTTTTCGACAAATAATGGCTAATTTTCGAAGCGATTTTAACCAATACAGCATTAATCGTTATCCAATTAAATAGCTTAAATACATTGTTGATTTAATATAGATCTATATGGTCCTTTACAGCACAAGATTTAAATGAATATTTTCCAAGATATTGCAGATTTAAAATTGCGGGACGTAGCGCTTGCGGTGGTACTGGTCGGCAGGGGCGGCGGCAACGGAGGCCGCGATTTTCTTTATAGCACTTTGAATTTTGCAGCGATCGGACGCGTTTATTACGAAATTAATCATTATGACGCTACCCTAAGGTGGCGCAGTTGAGATGTTATAAATTTACACCTGTAATTCTTACATAGTTAAGTACTATGACGCCACCGTAAGGTGGCGCAGTTAATATCTCATATATTTAAAAGAGCAAAACTTACTTACCTAAGAACTATGACGCCACCGTTACCGTTACCTAACCGATAAATTACAAAGTACTATAAATAATAGTAAAAACTGGTAACTAACGAGAAAATATGATAAAAAATACAAAAAAATAATAGTAAAAATAAAAAAAAAATAGAAAGAACATTAGTGGTAGGCGATGCGAAGTTCGCCGGGTCCGCTAGTTATAAATATAATTTAAAAAAACTACTTAAAACAAGTGGGGAGCATGTTTGGGTATGCGTAGATCGCAAATGTAAAGCGATAATTTATACCCTTGGCCCATTCAATCAAAATGTTGTGCTAAATAAATGTGAATTAGAACACTGCCACGAAGCTAATTTAGTGTCACTCTATAGACAGATTGTAAGTACAGCTTGCAAAAGAAAAGCTACAGTAGAAATTGCCGAAAAACCTTCAAAAATTATTCGTAAGGCTCTTCAAGAAAATCTACCCTCTACTTTTACTGTCGCTGACGTTGCAATTGTAAGGAATTACATGTACAATGCTCGCAGAAAAGTTATTCCACCTCTTACAAAAAATATTGTCGAAATCCATGAAGCTGCTTCTAAACTCGACATCAAAACCAGTAAAGGTGAAAATTTTCTATTTATAAATAATTCCAGTGAAAATATTATCGTTTTTTCATGTGAAACTAATGTGTGCACCGCAGCTACAACAAACCGAATATATCTTGATGGCACGTTTGATTACTGCACAAAATATTTCTGTCAACTATTCATTATCCATGGATTTTTAAATGGCCATTATATACCATTATTCTTCTGTTTGTTACCAAGTAAGCAAAGTCAATGTTATGTTAAATTGTTTTCGTTGATAGAAAGCGAATGTTTAAAATATAACGTCACATTATGTTGTGTTAACGAAGTTGTTGTGGACTTTGAGCAAGGCATCCATAAAGCTGTGAATGAAGTTTGGCCCAATGCTCAAATAATTGGATGCAGATTTCACCTGATTCAGGCTTGGTATAGAAAAGTGCAAAAATTAGGTTTAACTAAAGAGTACCAAGATAAATCAAGCTCTGTTGGTCAATGGATACGAACGACTTTTGCTTTACCTTATTTAGATCCTAGCGAAGTAGGGGTTAGCTTCGCTCCAGATTTGTTTGACGTAATGCCAAGTGATGAAAGAGTTTTCAGATACGCTGATTATTTAACAGATAATTATATTACCGAAGAATCGACTTTTCCCCCCACAATTTGGGCCAAGATGTCAGCATCTCTTGAACGGACAACTAACACATGTGAATCGTTTCACAGCCACTTTAATTCATCTATGTATAAAGCACATCCAAATTTTTTTGTATTTGTTGAAAAATTAAGTGAATTTCAAATTAGTACGTACGTTAAAATTCAGAGCGTTAATTCTACTGCAAAAATCCACAATAATACAGTGAAAAATCGAAAACAATTTATTGAAAAAACTATATTATTAACCGTTACAGAACCAAAGAAATAAGTAGAATACATCTATTAAAATGCATTTCTTTCCATACAGCTTCTGCATGATTTTTATTTTATTGAAATTGTGTTTAATATTGTACATTTCTCTCTTTATTTTATTGATGTTTTTTGTATTAAGTACCTAACAATAAATTTATCACACTTATATTTATTTTTATTATATTATATTTTACCTGCCTGATACCCTGGTACGAATCACAACATTGCAGATATGGGCAAAAGGGTGAGCGGTACGAAACACGCTATTCAATTAGGACTTTTATGGCTTTCGGTACGAATCGCACGGTGTCTTCCTATATTGTGAATTCCCGTTTTGTGACTAGACCTTTTTCAGGTAAATTTTTTCCCATTTTGTGCCCAGCCAAATTTTTACCTGAAAATACCCGAGATAAATTTCCCTTTTTGTGACTAGCGTAAAATAAAGCCACTTATTTTAATACCTACCGGATTTAATGATTTTAACTTAACAATCATTTTTGTTTATAAAGTTGGCTTTTCTCATTTCATCCATTTAAATAATAGTCATATGAAATATAAGATACCTATATTTATTACAAAATAATATAACATTAATTAATCATCAAAGAAACTTATATACATTGTCGGTAAAATAATTGTCATTGCATTTTTATTATAAATGCCAAATTTATTAAGCAATGGCCAACGTCCGATCTTTCTTCAACGAAGTCTGCAACTGTACGGCGAATTCTTTCATCCAGTTGTACATACTTGGTTTTCCTCCGTTTTGGTGTCATATGCAACTCAACTTGTAGTTTTATATTGTCGTAATATGATACTTCTTCATTAAGTGCTTGTGTAAGCTCGAAAATATTTGGATTTACCCTGGCAATTTTTGTATTTAGCCGGTTGTGCCATCCTTCTAAGGAATTTGTAGTCCGGTGCCTTTGGTTATAGCACACCCACATCAGTCCAAAAATATTGTTTTCAAGCCACTGTTCCACAAAATAATCATTAAATCTTTCCAGGAGTGGATGATTTTCAAAATTCTCCATAATCCACATCCAACCGTCTTCCACTTTCTCAGAAGGAAGATGTGCTAATGCAGCACACATCCTTATGTGGGTACGCACTATTTGGTTTTCCTTGTACAGAGAAGTTAATCCAATTTCTTGCACTTTTCGCCATAAACATTGGTGAAAATGAAAATTGCAACCGGTAATGTTTATATTAGGGAAAGTTCTCTTAAGTGCCTGGAAGGTAGCCACTTCAAAATCAATTTTAAAGTTTTTTGGTTTCCACTGTGGTATATGTTGTTCAATTAAAGAAAAAAGCCTGGTATACGTCATTTCTTTTTTATCTGGCAGCAAGGCGAAAATAACAGGAATAATATTGGTTTCAGTGCCCGTGCTGCCAACATCGGCGTGGATTGTATAAAGCTGCTGAAAATGTTTACAACAGCTTTTAAATGTCCCATCACCGAAAAAATTAGTGGTTTCTATGAGTGTCTGTCGTGCTTTTAGCGAAGCAAAAACCAATATTTTGTCCTCTTCACCATCTTCAAACAACAGAAAATTATTTTTTATCTGTTCGGGGAGGATGATATCTTTCCTTGACTTGAATGTGACGACTCCTAACGCCTTGTGTCGAGCGGAGTAGAGCTGATTTTTCTTGTTACTAAAATTTGGTATCTCAGTAACAAATTCCAGCCCGCCATCCATAAGGGGCGCTATCTCCTCGTTAAAGATTTTTGAAATCGCTGTGGTATCCTCACGGGCTCTTGTTTTTGCTTTATCTAAACATATGTCTACTTCGTTTTTAGCGACGTTTGGCATACATTTGTGTTCTGATTTTCGCACAATGTCATTCCTGTAACAATAAAAATACATTATAATTAAGGGAAAGTATTGTGATGGTTAAAAATTTCGACTTCGAGATTTTGAATGATTTTCACGTTTTGGAGGTCCGTGATTTTTACTACGAAATTTTCACCAAAAATCGATTGTTTTTTCTACAATTTTTTAAAAATGTTAAACCCCTTTAAAGTTCTCCTTTCTACGTTTCGATTTCGCCCAAAAACTAATCAGATCTACATTATTAGATACATATTTTACATATCTTAGGAAAAGTAAAAAATGGCTGAAATTTATTAAATATTCATCAAAATACTTACTCATTTAAAACTGTCACGGATACAGAACACAGTTTTCTGTTTACACACATCCATAGTGTGGAACAGTTTTTATTTATTTTTTTCAAATAGTACCGGTGACCAGAATTTAAAAGATTTCTTCCTCCACCATTACTTTGAATGTATTGAATATTCATCTTGGAAAAAAGAAAGCAATGCTTCGAAAACTGACAGCACAATGTAACACAAGGAAAAATTGCACGATATAAATAAAATTATTTTCAAAAATTGCTACTTATATTATCAATTTATCCCTTCTTCGTTCATGAACAGAAACTATAATATGCAAAACTTCCCCGAAAAGAAAAACTCGTTAAAGGGACTATATTTATGATTTTGTTACCCGCTGTTATGTTTTGCAAGATGTTTCATAAAATTATTTTATTTTAGGTACCTAGTTTAAATTTTATTTTATGATTTTGTTTTATTATAAAATTATTATTGTCACGTATTTTTTCTCATTTTATTGCAGTTCTCAATTATTAGAAATTGTAGATTCATATTTGACACATTTATTTGTTTATATTTTATGATATTTTGAAAATTTTGGCCGTAAATTTATATTTTATGTGTATCGGGTTTATGATTCTTGAGAATTTTTAATCCTTGTTTATAGAGGATTGTTTTTTTGCAAGAAACATCTGTACTAAGATAGTTAATCACCTATATTCGAAAATTTACATGCCCATTTTCGGTGACTATAATCCCTTTGGAATATTTTCTGTAATATTTTAATATTTTATCCACCCCCTAATATCCCCAATCCGCGATTTTGTAAACATATTATGTTATCCTCTAAACTTAGCTTGTATTGAAATGTATAATGTATCACTTGTACATGCAAAGTGTGCAATATAGAAAATATCGATGTTTCCTATATGGATACTTTTTAATACGATATATTTGCATATCGATATATTTCTAGTTGCATATCGATATATTTCTAGGGAGAACCCAACATTTAAGAGATCATAAAATCTAGTCACAAAATGGGAATTCATTAGGGGTCTTTCACAGGTAAAAAATTCTCTAGGCACAAAATGGGAAGAATTTTAATCCAAAAAGGTCTAGTCACAAAACGGGAATTCACAAAATAGGAATATACCAATCGCACAAACCCACCGCCCAATCGTGCATAAAAACTATAAGGTACTCATAAAGTCGTAAACCACATGCTGACATAGCCGGGGTGGAACTTAAACACCATTACAGGTACGTAGATTCACCACAGGGTGGAACTCAATGACGCCGAACTTATAGGTTTGTTTGTTTATTTGACTTTTTGAGATAATTACTAATAATTACTTTTTGCGTTAAGCCAGTTTTTGTACTTTCACAAATTGCTATATTATTAGGTACAAACTGTTTTTTTAAAGCAAGATGTACAGTAACCGTTAGGTTTTTTTAACAAGTGTAGTTTACTATTTTAAAATTAGACAAACCGTAAAATACTTGTGTTTTTTAATCTAAATAATATATTATTTTTTATTATAAGTAATTAATTTTTTAAACAAAAACAAATTGTTTTGCAGATATCAGTTCACATTTAATAAATATTTTCCCACTGTCCAATTCATTAATTTTTATTTGCTTAAGTGTTAAATTATATTAGTGAAATTTATGCAAATGACTACGAGTTTTATCTTAAATTTTAAATATATTATAATTTATTTACGTAAGGTTTACAGTTTATTGGATAATTAATTTCGGTTGTAATTTTAAAGTGTTCTCTTCATTGACAAATTTATTACTATCATTTTTAATAGTAACCGTTTTGGACACATCTCTAACATTAGCAATTAATGTTGGCATATTTCAAATTAAAGAAAAATGCCCCCAACTGTTTTTGTATGTGTTTCTGTATTACAACTAAAAATATACTTTAAAATTTCTTGTTTTATATTACGCCCCATATTTACCTTTAATTTTTTGGTCTTAATTGTTAGAAAGCACGGAACAACCCACTTATTCAAAAATAGAGCAAAATGGACTGCAGAAATAAATTCTGAGAAGATTCTATATAATTTATATGATTTTGTGCTTAGTAATTTAAACACATTCTAAAAAACACCAAATTAGTCAGCTTGGTATACTTATTAGTCTTATTACATATATACCTACCTATATGTTATGCAAAAGACCGGGGGAATTGCCAAAATCTGTCCACGGTATCGTACATATTAGGTTTACTTTTTTCACCACTAGCGTCGCTAGTTTTCCTTTTGTACCGGTATGAATATAAAATATTAAATAATCGTGAATTATTAAATAGGTTTTTATTATTTATATCTGAAAGATCGAACTATTTTTTTCATTGGGTAAATAAATTAATAATGAAATAATTAAAAATTATTTATTTTATTTCAAACTACGTCCTCATTGGTTGCCATTTTGGTACAAATGGAACACCAGCGACCTCTTATTTCGTAAGAGTTCGTACTCCTTGTCTAGTCTCCATGATTCATACACTAAACAAAAACCACGATTGGCATTCAACATCATGTACATTTAGTCCGGTCAAATTGACCAAAAAATAAGAGTGAACGTACATAAATTCACATAAAAAAAAGAAAAGTAAAATTGTTGTTTATAACATTTTAGAATTCTACATTGTTCCCGTACCTACTTGAGAGAGCTAATAAGTTTATACTTTTATCTTTTTTATGTACTATGTTTCAATAAATTAATGCATTATTTGGATATTAACTATTATTGAATTGGCTTACATTTGTTGTATTATAATGTTGACCCACTGCTCTAAATTCCAATTAAAATGTTCTTGACAAAAGTTTCTCGATAAGTTAATATAGGGTCTCTAGCACGTCTTTCACGGAGTTGTCCTTCGATTAGTCGTTTTTATATTGTTTCCTGAAATTCAAGTTTCCGTAGCTTCCATCGATTTTGCAGTACTCTAGTAGTATAGTTGGTTCACATTTAGTGTGCCTTTATTATAAAAGTCATTTTAATAAGGGTGGTAAAAATAAATAACCTCTTGTAAACATCAATTGTTAAGGAATAATTGTCCCAAGGAGATTATCTATCCTAACGTTCAGGGTCGGCTTAACTATGTTAGTAGTTATTAAATAGTCGTTATTTGTCGAAATTAAGTTTGGTATAGTTTTTGTGCAACCAATAAAATTAAATATTAACAACTAACAACTTATTCACTCAAAGCCTATTTTAGCTGACGACCCTCATTATAACCCCATTTACCCATCGTTCGAAATATAGATAAGCAATAAATTATTAAATAAATTTTACAATACGCGCCTCTACTAATCCTTTTTGCAATCGAAAGATATTTAAAAATTAATTAATTATACATTATGCGTCTAAACCCTACTTTATATATAGATATTTTAAAAGATTTTCAAATCGAAATTTATATTGAAATTTGAAGTATGAAAATATTAGTAAGGAGGTGTCATCTAAGATTGAAAAAAAAACAAGAACAATTACTTACTAAATATAAAAATAATAAAATAAGTATAATTTACTTTATTGAATGAATATCTTATAATTTAGTTAATTAATGAAAATACAATTTTATTTTGTTAGCAGTTTAACGATTAAATCATTTTTAAGCTTTTTACATGAATAAATTTATTTTCCTTATATTTCTTCAGCCGACCCCTTTCCAAGCTACCTGAGATCATAAATTAGTTTATTGCTTTGATGTTATCAGTAGGTACTTTTAAATCCTGCATTAGTTTAGGCACACTAAATGCGAATCAACTATACCAGTGCGAACTCTCATTGCTCAAAGTGGTAAAATGGGTTCTTCCACAGCCGTACTTTACTTTAAAGTAAAGGCTGTGGTTCTTTTCTCTGGGTTGTTTCCCTTTGTCATAAAGGGCTCATTTTTCTACGCCGTATATTTGGTAGAAATACCGAGCTATGAAAACCACAGAATAACTTAGATTAACAGTTACACGAAGCCTTGAATACCTTACTTCGATCATTGCCACGGTTCTAACAACTTGAAATTCTTTGAGGTACATCATTCTTCTACTCCATACAATGTTATTGTTTTTTATATAGCTAGAAGTAAAAAAAAGTAGGTAAACAACAACCAAAAGACTCGCCTGAGGCTCACCCTGCAATTGCCCACTCGTCCAGTAAAAGACCACTTTCAGGATTTGTTACGTAAACTACTATTACATGACGACGGCAATATTAAGTTTACGGTACGATAACCGCATGTAACGTTTTAAGGTATTCGGTATGTAAAGCTGTGACATTATCATTAGCGAAATCGTGATGTTCTTACAATGTAGGTACCTACTCATGTTAATAACGTGTCGGAACTAGTAAAATTGTGACTTAAAGAATAAATTGGAAAATAATGTAATTTGAGTTATCTACTCGCTATGTATTTAATTAACAAAAAACTTCATCTAATACATCTATATTCATCTATAAGTCTTTGGGTTTTTAGTTGGCTTCAAATGATACTCTAATCGCGCGCTCTCCGCCCTCTATCTCAAAAACAGTACAACGTATAATGACTGGTCTATAAGATATACTTTTTAAACGCAAAAATAATACAATGTATGTATCATACGTATTTATGTAGTATTTGAAATGACAAATTATGTGTTGGAAATTAACTATATACCAAAGTTACGTTATTTATGATTATTCTTTATCATTATCTACACAAATATAATTTTATATATTAAACTTTCCTGGAACCATTTTGTTTCATCTTAATGTATTTTGTTCGTTTCTGTCATATATATTTTAGATTTCAGTATTCGAAAGCTTTATTGTTATCTACGAACAAAAAGCAGAAAAAGTTTTTCCCGAAAACAGGAAAATTGGATCCAGACTTTAAAACAAAATATACACGCAGCTGCAAGCGTTAAGATTTATAGTCATTATTAAGAATATTGGATTCTGTTATCCTCGGTCGAGATTCCAGTGGCAAATCTTAAAATATTTTTAAGGGTCAAACTTTTATTATACAAACGTTTATAATATCTATAGAAATCGTTGTTACCATTTTAAATAAATTACGAACAGTTTATCAAGGATTAATTAAAGCAAACTTTACAGTAAAGAAATACTAAATAAATTAAAAACTCTTTTAATTTTCATGACATAAAAAGTTCTTTTAATTTTTAAGACATAGTTTTCTTGTGGTAGGCTCCACACAGAGCGGCTGTATCGATAAGAACTAGTTGTATTACCTAGGAAGTAATTAAAGTATATAAATATTAAATATATATATATATATATATATATATATATATAATATTAAATAAATAAATATTAAAAAAGAACTAATTATTGATACATGTCATCATTAATTATTTATTGTTTTTCCAAAGAAACTTGAAACGCTAAATAATTTACGATTTTAATAGAGCTACTTTAAAAGAAAGTTAATATATAGAGAAGCAAAGTCAAATTCTTAATAAATTTTTTTTAGAAGTACTAGAAGCAACCACGTATTGGTTTTAAATTAGCTCACTGAACAATCACGTTACATTTTTTTGAGTAATTTGGACTATAATAGTTCAAAAAATATTTTTCCATGCACTTGTCAAAAATTATTAATATTGTCTTTTCATTTATGTTTTTATTTTGTTATTGATATATTAACTTATTTAGTCAGTGACATTATGTTAATATAATTTGGAATTAAAAATTAAATAGTCAATTTAATAATAAACATCAACAAATCCAGTAGGTAGAAAACTTTTGTAATAATTATAAATTGTAAAATAATATTAATTGTAGATTTTACTTTAATTTAGTATTATCAGTTTCTTTCAAAACAATAATTTAAAGGGCGCCAAGCACAAACATCACAAATTAAAAACCCAACATCAGTTTAAAGTCTTTACTCAAAAGCTATCTATACTTTATTAATTAAAATCTTTGTAATAATTTCCGAAAATCATTTGTCATATTTTAAACAGCTTAAGTATATTCCAATTGGGGTTCTTGAAAGATTTCTTAAAAATCTTCACTAAATTAGCACGAAAGATTCTCTTTTTGGATCAAAGTAATGCCTCCCCAAAATATCTTTATGTACCCCTAAAAGAAACATACAAATCAGTTGTGATCTGTTCTCTTTGCAAAAATAGTTTTAAGTAGATTTTTTTTTGAGTTAATTTCGTATTCCACAAATCTAAATCTCATGATTAAAGAGAAAAAATATTCTTTAAGAACATGTGTAAAAAAGTGCTTCTGATTTGTAAGTATTAACTGACACACAAACTGATCTTTGGTTTAAAAATTCTACGAAAATCTAAAAGTAGGTTTGTTTCTAAATATATCACAATTTTTTAAGCTCACACTTAATTAATATATAATATTTAAAAAAAACGACTTACTTTGCAATCGACAGAAATTTCACAGGATTCACAGAAATAGGCGCACCAAGCACAACAAGCAGATAGGTAAAGTAAAAACCACAGTTATAAAAATAGTTATTTCTCATATTTATTGTTAAGGAAAATAAAATAATTAAAATAATGTGATTTTAAACTTTACTTTGGTAAATTTATTTTTAACTTAAAACGATCAATAAATTTTTACAATTTTAAATCATGATGTAACGGGATAACCGTAAAGGAAGGGACCTTAATTTGAAAGATTGTTGTTGACAGTTGATTTTTAGAAGTTTGTAAAAAAATCAACTGACCATTTTAAATAATGTTTTTAGAAAATTCTAGAAACTTCTAAACACACTGACTAGATTAAATAATGTTGTATATAAGGGGATGCATTGGCAGTTAACGTCAGTTCGAGTCAAGTGTTCAGAAGAGTTCATTGTATTGTCAAGTAGTTAGACGTTATCCAGCAGAGTTCAGTGTATCTTAACAATTTTGTAAATAAATTGTGTAAAAAGCCCCCATAAGTGTTTCAAATTGGTGTCAGGTGTGGGGTGAAGATACAAGAATGCCTGGAAAAAAGATAAATGAACTATTGCTGGCAGAGCTCAGAAGAGAGCTTGAGGAATTGGAATTGGAAACTACTGGGAGCAAATCCGTATTGTTAAGAAGGCTCCGTGAATACTACGTAAATAATAATGTGGACCCTGACGCTGTCGAGTTTGAAGACCCAGTTCAAAAAGCAATTTCCCAGCTGAAAGAGGAGCTATCAGGACGAATAACGAACCAGCAAGAGGAACAGACGCAACAACTGTCCCAGTTGTCCAGTCAGATAAGCAGCCAGCGCGAAGATATGTCCCAGCTGTCGCAACGAATGACGAGCCAACAAGAAGAACAAACTCAACAACTTTCCCAGTTGTCCAGTCAGATGAAGAGCCAACAAGAGGAGCTATCACAGCGAATGACGAACCAACAAGAGGAGCTATCCAGTCAGATAAGAAGCCAGCGCGAAGAGGTGTCCCAGCTATCACAACGGATGTCTACCCTACCAGAAGAGTTATCCAGTTCCTTCTCCCAGCAAATATCACATCTCCGTGACTAGCAAAATCAGCAAGTTGCCAACTTGAATCAGCAAGTAGACAACTTGAATCAGCAAGTGGACAACATGAATCAGCAAGTGACCAACATCCGAGACGAGCAAAATCAACAAGTCGCCAACTTGCGAGACGAGCAAAACCAGATCAACCAGCAAGTGCAGTCCGAGATAAGGAAGCTTCAACAAGAACAGGAAGCTAGCCGCCGAAACCAAACCATCCACCACGGCGACGGAGATGCAAGAAGGATGGAAACCTGCCACGCAGACGTCGAACGACAAAGAAGCGAGGAGACGACCCATGTACGAACGACGATGAAACCCCCGACCTTCGACGGGAAGACTTCCTGGCCAAATTACCTGAAACAATTCGACGCAGCGGCCAGAGCTAATGGATGGTCATCCCAGGAGAAAGCATTGTCCCTAACCGTAGCTCTGCGAGGCGAAGCTTTAGACGTCTTGCAATCATTGACGCCGGATGAAGCTGACAACTTCGAGTTATTGGTGAATCGTCTAGAAATGCGTTATGGTCAAACCCATCTACAACCGGTGTACCGAATGCAGTTAAAGAGCCGAAAACAGAAAAATGGAGAAACTATCCAGGAATTTGAAGCGGATGTAGCAAGAATGGTACTACTTGCGTATTCAAATGCAGCGGAGGATTTCCTGGAGTGCCTAGCAGTCCAAACCTTCACCGATGGTCTTCGAGACGTCGAGTTGCAGCGCGCTGTACGGTTGGCGCGGCCGAAGACTCTTGTGGACGCCTTGACCATTGCCCTGGAGTTTGAGGCGGCGACGGAGGCCTCACGTGGAGTTGCTCGACTAAGGGAAATCACCGGTAACTACGACCATGCCGTTCATTCCGTTAGCGACGTTGAAGCGGTGGTAGAGAGATTAATGAAGTTATCTCCAAAAAGAAGGCGCCAAGTGAGATGCTGGAACTGCGGAGAACTAGGCCATATAAGAAATACTTGCCCCCAAAAAGAAAAATCTTCTGCTGAAGTACCCCAGCAGCAGGAAAACTAGAACGGGTCGACTCCTGGAGGGCAAAATCGACCCCAAACATTCCCGAAGCCCCTCACACCATTAAATTGGCAACTCTGCGACATCACGTGGACAGCTTATATGTGGATGGCCTCATTGATGGGAAGAACTTTAGCATGCTGGTAGACACTGGAGCTACAAAAACTATCGTTCGACCATCCATCATTATGCGAAAGAAGATGTGGCCTACCAGTTGGAGACTGCGTACCGCTACCGGAGATTCTGCTAGAGTCTACGGTGAGATACAGGTAACGTTACAGTTTGGTTTAACCTCTCTTGTTCACTCAGTGCTGGTGGCTGACGTTGATGAAGATGTTGTTCTGGGCATGGATGTTATGCTCCACTGTGGTTTTTATTTGGATCTTCGCCAACGTATCCTTCGTACTGGTAATGAAGAAATATTCCTGCATCGAAAACACGTTGACCATGCCGCGATTAAGCTAATTGATGATATCGAACTTCCGGTGAGCTGCGAATGTGTCGTCACAGCGCGGTTGGATGGACTGGAGCCAGATGGTGCCCCAGCCATGATAGAGCCGAAGAACCATGACCATGAATTGGGAAAAGGACTCCTTGTGGGTAAGACTCTTGTTAGATCCGCCAAAGAGGTACCCATCCGAGTTATGAACTTGAACGATCATCCAGTTCTTCTCCGAAAGGACACGGAAATGGGAAGTTTAGAACCAGTAACGGCCATAATTCACAAGGTAAACGTTACGGAAACAGATGAGACCAACGGAATTGAACCATTAATGACAAAATTAGATCCCTCTTTGTCAAAATTAGAAAAGAAACAGGTAAGAGATCTACTTTACCGTTATAAACCTGTATTTGGTTCTAAAAGTAAATTGGGAAGAACTGATGTTGTACAACATAGAATTGACACTGGTGATGCACGTCCGATTCGACAGGTACCCCGAAGGATGCCTCAAGTTAAGAAGGAAGAAGCAGACAGAACCCTTAAAGAAATGATTCAAAATGGCATAGTCGAACCATCCAGTAGTCCGTGGGCTTCTCCTGTGGTATTAGTGAGAAAGAAAGACGGATCAATGCGGTTTTGTGTCGACTATCGAAAGCTAAATGATGTCACTAAGAAGGACAGTTATCCTCTGCCAAGGATTGATGATGCCCTCGACGCTTTGGCGGGTTCTACTTTGTTTTCTACCTTGGACCTTAAAAGTGGATACTGGCAAGTTAAAATGAATCCTGCAGACAAAGAAAAGACTGCCTTTACCAGTGGATCAGGGTTGTGGCAATTCACGGTCCTTCCGTTTGGCCTCTGTAATGCTCCTGCGACGTTTGAACGGCTAATGGAGAACATCCTGCGGGGTTTGTCATGGGAAACTTGTCTAGTTTATCTAGACGACATCATCATAATGGGTAAGACCTTTAAGGAACATTTATCTAACCTGGAAGAAGTTTTTAAAAGATTACAGAACGCTAATCTAACATTGAATGTTAAGAAATGCCACTTGTTCCAGAGACAGGTCAACTATTTAGGACATAACGTAAGCAAGGATGGCGTTGCTGTTGACCCCGTTAAGATACAAGCCGTTCAGGAATGGCCAATACCTATCGACAAACATCAGCTCCGGAGTTTCTTGGGTCTTTGTTCCTATTACCGACGATATGTCAAGAATTTTGGAGACATCGAAGACCATGTCGACCTGATTGCCCCCATTGTACCCGAATGGAGCAGAACGAGGAAAAACTTGCCTTAGTTAAGGTTGTGCCAAAAGACGAGAGCTCTATGCTGGAGGAGCAACAAGAAAACGATCCCGTTCTGAGAAAGATTCGGGCGTGGAAAAGAATGGACCGTCGTCCGTTGTGGAGAGAGATATCCTCATCCTCTCCTGCTTTAAAAGCATACTGGTCCCAATGGAACTCTTTAATTTTGGACGGTGGGCTCGTTAAAAGACTGGTAGAAAATTCCGAGGGCACAGAAACAAGGAAACAAATAGTGGTCCCAAGAAATGCTGTACCGGAAATTTTAAAACAGATGCATAATGATAGTTCTGGAGGACACCTGGGTATCACGAAAACGCTGCAAAAGATCCGAGATAGATTTTACTGGGTAAATTGCACTAATGATGTTAAAGATTGGTGTCGTAAATGCACTACATGTGCTGCCAGTAACGGTCCGCACCGAAAACCGAAGGCGGAAATGCAGCAATACCTGGTTGGAAGTCCTTTTGAAAGAATCGCAGTAGATATATTGGGTCCACTTTCGCAGAGCGATGTAGGAAACAAGTACATCTTTGTTGTAATGGACTACTTCACTAAATGGGTTGAAGCCTATGCAGTTCCCAATCAGGAAGCCACCACTTTAGCAGATATATTGGTTGAAGAATTCGTAAGCCGATTTGGGGTACCACTAGAATTACACTCAGACCAAGGGAGAAATTTTGAGAGCAAGCTTTTTCAAGAAGTTTGCCAAAGATTAGGCATCCGCAAAACGAGAACCACAGCGATGCACCCTCAGTCTGATGGAATGGTGGAACGAATGAACCGGACTATAACCAACTATCTGTCAAAAGTGGTTTCAGATTGTCAGAGGGATTGGGATCGACATATTCCACTATTTCTAATGGCAATTCGATCGGCCATCAACGAATCAACTGGCCAAACGCCTGCGAAGATCCTGTTCGGTAGAGAAATGAGGCTACCATGTGACTTGGTGTTTGGTTGTAAACCTGGCGAAGAAATGGCCCGTGAACAATATGTCGCCGACCTTCAGAATCGAATGGAAAGTATACACAACCTGGTGCGTGGAAAACTACAATTATCTAGTGATCGGATGAAGAGGTACTATGACACACGGACAATGGAAAAGAGTTACCAAGTTGGAGATTTAGTCTGGCTCTATAACCCCCGACGGCGTCGAGGAATTTGTCCCAAATTACAAAAGAACTGGGAAGGTCCTTACACCATCAAGAAGAAGATTAACGATGTCATTTATCGGATCGTGAAAATTCCCAGAGGGAAACCCGTCGTGGTCCATCATGATCGTTTGGCGCCTTACCAGGGAAACCACAGTGGAGATGCGCAGCAACTCCAAGAAGATGGTTTGGCTGGCTCAAGGAGTGTGCGGGATTCCGATGTAGGAAATAACATTCCAGGAGGAATGAATCTAAGGAGGGGGCAGTGTAACGGGATAACCGTAAAGGAAGGGACCTTAATTTGAAAGATTGTTGTTGACAGTTGATTTTTAGAAGTTTGTAAAAAAATCAACTGACCATTTTAAATAATGTTTCTAGAAAATTCTAGAAACTTCTAAACACACTGACTAGATTAAATAATGTTGTATATAAGGGGATGCATTGGCAGTTAACGTCAGTTCGAGTCAAGTGTTCAGAAGAGTTCATTGTATTGTCAAGTAGTTAGACGTTATCCAGCAGAGTTCAGTGTATCTTAACAATTTTGTAAATAAATTGTGTAAAAAGCCCCCATAAGTGTTTCAATGAACTAAGGTATTTTTAACGTTTTAAATACAATCTATTTTGCGAAAACTACATACTACGACCAATTTTTGGTCGCTAAGCTCTATACATTACCATGAAGCAATTATTTATAAGTTAAAAACAACAAGTTTATTGTAAAGGCTATTAACTTAACTAGGTACAAATCTTTTAAAATTGTAACACAAAACTAGCATGAAGGTAATCTTGTAATACTAGGGCTTAAGTTTTAAAACAGTTTCATAAACTATTTTAATTTTAAATAATGTCAAAATATTCTATCGTTTACTTTAAAATCAATATATTTATACAATGTTTTTATCAACTGCAATGAAAAAACTGTTAATGAGGATTATCGGGTCTTATTGATACTATTTTATAGATGTTATCAATATATTTGTCCCCATTAGGTATAAAGAATAAATAAAACAACAAAATTTTTAAAAAGAGTATACAATAAATTAAATCATAAGTAAAATAAAATCATAAATTAAAAGAATAAGTTATGGCACGTCTATGGAGAGATATTTTCTGGATTAGTAAAGTGCCGAATCCCGTTTTTTTTAATCTGTATTTAATGATCGCAACACACACTGTTTTTTTAATATTAAAAAAAAATGATCACAAAATATTGCATTAAAGTCAAAATTAGACAGAGATGGGTTATTTGATACATTATTTTAATTTTTAAGATTTAACAAAGTTTAATGTTAATAACAAATTATAACGTCATATATCTGTTTAACAAACAATTCTTTAAAGCGTTAAAAAATTATATTTTTGTACAACTGTCATTAAAAGTGACACTTTTAATAATAGCAAACAATGTTAAAAACGATTGTGTACATAGCAGCGTGTTAAAAATACTTTTAACACGTTGCCATGTAAACAAGTTTACTTTTAACACGGTTTAGTTTACTATTAACACGGTTTGGTTTATTGTCATTGCAAATTCGCTCGTTTCATTATCAAAATAGGGAAGTTGTATAAAAAACATTGTATGGTATTTGTGTTAAAAGTGATTTTATTTTGTTCGTGAAATTGTTCAATTCGCTTCGCTCATTTCACAAACGTTTTCACTCACAAAATAAAACCTCACTTTTAACACTCATATCATAAATAACTATTTTCGTCCTCGGTTAGTCCCGAAGTGTCATTTTTCGTTTTTTATTTAATTTTTTGTTTAAAATTCGTCTGACTGTATTTAAAATTAACAAGTAAATTGTTTTCAGAAACCCTATTTTCGGGGCTTGTTACCTAATTGGAGTATTCATTTAGATACGCTTGGTAGAAAAAGAAATAAACTTCGCAAAGGGTCTTCTAGAGACTCTAGACTTTTTACTTCTGTAGCGTGTATCAAAAGTTGGTTGCGCAGAATCAACTGAAAAGGACCAAGAGATATTTAAATCTTGTTTAGTGCCTTGCATTTACTTTTTCAAACCTTATGAATAGCATTCAAAGCATTTCAATGATAAAAATATATAATTGCAAATTGTGATTGGCAAATGTAAATTAGAAGGTGCTTGTGTAAAAATAAATTATTTTAATTCATTCTTTACATTTAATAAACAGATTTTTAAAATAATTGTTAACAGAGTAATTAGTCAAAATAAGTCGATTGGAGCATAGCAAAAAAATCCTGGTAGGAAATTCGAGCAGGTGGTTCCATACACTTATCAGCAACTAAAGTTGGGACAAAGATTTACCTAATATTGTTTTATTTTCTACTGTTGTTAAAATTGAAGAAATTTTCAAATCTGTGATATGTGTAGATCCGAAAGTGTTTTAACCATTTGAGCAGCAAATACCTCAATAGTTATTCAGAGTTTTTAAACATATAATGGTTTAATTTTGGTCGCATAGAATATATATACATATTATAACAAAGCTTTAAAAATGAAAATTCTGTACATTAAACATATCTAAAAAATAATCAGCAAGGGGTGTTACTACATCGATATAGAATCCAAAAATATGAATAGATTTTTTTTGTCAGTGTGTCTGTATGTTTGTGCGCGCATCACATGAAAACTACTGATCCGATTCAAATTCGGTTTTTACAGATGTATTTGCCTTCTTTTAACTTTCCATCTGGTGTATAAAAATTTCTCCACCACCTCTAAAACGGGGCGAGGGAAGAAATTTTTATAGAACAATGAACACGCCACGCGAACGACGTCGCGGATACAACTAGTACCTACTTCCTAAAATCCTTCTTAAGCACATATATGACGTCAATGAAAGATGGTTTTTTAAATTAAAAACTGAAACCAGTTACAGGATAAGATTGCTGACTAATATCCTGCAGGATGTAACATTTTTTTAAATTTTTTTTTGTAATGTTATTTCTTGTTTTTTCTTCATTTGGTATTTAAAAAAAAATCTGTAAGAGTTCGCTTAAAAATCATAATTTTATTTAAGTCTTTTCTTTCTGTCACTTCATCTGGTGCACGGTTGTCATTGTGATCCTTTTAGAGGGTTAGTTTGTTATGCCAGTTTTGCCCATTGGTCCTCCGGTACCTACCCGTTAAATATGTCCTGTCTAACTCAATTTCTTTCCTTTTGCCTTTATTTCAATGTTTAGGTGTTTGTATAGCTCTTTAAGTTTTTTTAATTGTTCTTATCTGGTATATCCGTGTATTTTGGTCCATGGTTGGGTCGTTATAGTTTTTCTTTTCGTTAGGCTACGGCCACATTAGCGGGATTTAACGCTGCGTTTTGACGTAAAAACACGCCAAAAAAATAGGTTGTTAGTTAAGCCGGCCAAACACGGCGTAAATTCCCGCCCGAAAGACGCGTTTTCAAAGTCTCCCGCTCACGAATAGGACTGGTTCCACTTTTGTGCGTCTTTTCACGCTGTCTTGGGTTGACACACGGGTTGAATTTTACGCGGCGTGATTTTCGTTAAGAGTACTTTTGTTCATTTTGTAATCGCTCAGCTTCCCGAGACGCGAAGACTGAAAACCGACGTGTGTGACAAGTGATGAGCTGATTTTCCTGCGCGTGAAAAAACTTCTAGTGTGGCCCATTATTTGTATAATGACAATGACACGTTGTATCGACAATTTATTATAAATTCATTTCTTAGCTCCGGCTTTTAGGTCTGGGTTCTCGTAATTTTCTTTTAATTAAGAAAATTATTTATTTTTAAAAAAATAATCTTTTATTGAATTTTTTTTTCTTCAAATACAATTCATCAATACACATAAAAATTAACTAACTCAACCTTTAAAAATTTCTAACTCCATTTCAAATTCAAATTTTTCTAACTCACTTTATTTATACCCCTCGTCCCTAGGTTACCCTCGTTAAAACGATCGAAACTGGCGCGATCTCTACTCCAAAAATTGGAAAATTACGAGAACCCAGACCCAAAAGCCAGAGCTAAGAAATGAATTTATAATAAATTGTCGATACAACGTGGGGCCCAAAAAGAAACCGTCCGATAACAAGAGACCACTGAAAAGAAACCGTTCGATAACAAGAGACCACCGAAAAGAAACCACCCGAAAAGAAACCGTCCGATAAAACGAAACCACCGAAAAGAAACCGAATTTGGATATTATTAGAAAAATTGTACTCTAGTGTAAGATTTTTTAATTCTTATACGAGTATAAAGAAACAAGAAGAAAACAAAAAATAACTAGGACATACAAATGCAACAAGAAGATCAGGAAAGGAAAGATGAAATAAATATAATGCAAACAAATGACTCGGGAGCTAAAGAGGAGAATGTTACAATCATTGAAGAAGCAATTATTGAAAATAATGAAAACAAAAATGAAGAAAGTGATATGGAAAAGATGTTTCATTTTTTAGAAGAAATAAATAATAATTTAAAAGAAGATTTGAAGTTTTTAAAAGAAAATAGAAAGGAAAAACAGGAAATAATTAGAAAGGAAGATCAAGAACAACAGGAGAAATATAGAAAAGAAGATAAGGAAGAGTTAAAGCAGATTTTAAAAGAAAACATAGAAGGCATTAAAGTAGATAATAAAAATTAAATGAAAAATATTTTTACAGAAGTAATGAACAAAAATAAAGATAAATTAAAATATGAAGTGAAAATAAGAAAAGATATAAAAACAATTTATGACAAACCAATAATTAATAAGGACTATGAAACTGAATCTCCTGAGGAAAAAGTTATGGGGGATTACAAATAGTTTAAATCTAAAAATCAAGACAAATAGAAATGAAAATAAAAATAAAGCTAAGGGACGATATGAAGAATTTATTTGTCATAAAGATATTTTACAGAAAGGCAAAAGTAAAAATAAATATTATTAAGAATATGATACATATAAGACCAAAATGAAACAAGAATATGAAATAATAAAATTAAAATAAAAAATTAATATGAATATAATACGAAGAATGATAAAAATAAATATTATAAAAATGAAGAATCAAAATATTGATAAAAATCAATATAAAAATAAATTATTTTATAATATGAATAAAATTAAATATAAAACTGAATTTAATTACGACAATAAGAATAAAAGGATGAATAAGAATAAAACATATAAAGATGATGATATAAATTACTTTGAAATATGTGATGAAATTAGAAGATTTGGAAGGATATAATAAATAATTACAAAAAAAAGAAAAAAAAATAAATAAAAGCAAATAGTTTGATATAAAATTAAAATTAAGATTAAAATTAAATAGAAAGAGGAAACTAAATAATGAGGAAATATCAGAAAAAGTGGGAAAATATTAATAAAATAAAATAAATAACAGTTATTAAATTTGTAAAAAAAATAGGAATAATGAATGATGTTAGATGTAGGTAAATCAAAATTGAACTGAAAGTAAATTGAAAAAATTTTTATGTTTTTTAAATTTAGGGGGGGATTTTGTTATGATTTGATTTGTTAAAAAAACCCAAACTTGCATTAAGAAGTATACAAAAGAATTTTTTATCCTCTTGGAAAACGACAACCGATCTGGTTATCGAAAGCTAAGAGTCATTTAAAAAAAAAAATATTTTTATATTTGTTAGGCATTTTCAGTTTTTAAAAAACGACCCTTGACTAATTTGACATATCCATCAAGATTAATAAGCAAGAGTTATTTTTCAAATATTGTGTCATTGTTACTAGTTTTAATTAACAGCCAAAATAATTTATGTAGGTATACAAAAAGCATATTGTTTAAAAATAGCATGAGATTGTTTAAGGTATTGAATCTTCCCCTAAATACGTTACAGGAGAGTGGTGCACAACAAAGTATGATAAAAAATATTTTTTATGTTATAAGAACTTGATTTAGTGTGCGAGTTCTGTAACAGTAGCAGCTTCAAATGCGAAATAAGCTCAAAACGGAAAGTAAACTAATACTTTTTTATGTATCACCTAAATAAAAATATATAGATGTGTATACATGTCACTACCAAAAGTAATTGAATATGTTTGCTGGATATCGCCTACTGTACCCAACATAAAACGTCTCATTTGTTTAAGCGAAGGAACAATTTTCTTTTTTACTTTTTGATGAGATTGTATTTTAGATGCCTTTTCGAGCATAAAAAAGACGAATTGTAAATTGCCGCTGTTGGTTTTTATGTTTTTGCTTCAAATTTTATAACAGTATTTTTTTATGTGCGACATCTTTACCTAAATGATTTTAGGTGTAAGCGATCTTTATATAAACAACTAATCTGTGAATTAAGGTTTTTAATACACCAATCGCCAATTGTACATTTCTAAACAAAATATTGTATTAACTGCAATTATTCCCACAAACAACATCTATCAATATTAATTTAAACAGATGATTCTATAATGTAAATTTTCATGATAAATTGTACTGATATTCGAATAGAACAACAAATATTTTTTTTGTAACACAGAAAAGCGGACTCTGCAATTATAACTTGGTTAGTTATCTAATTAATATTTTGGAATAAATTAAAATTACTTAGTTTTTTCAAAAGAATATGTGTATTTTGTTTTGGTGGTAAATTAAATTATATTTTAAAACGTATGCAAAAGCATTATGTGTTGTTATACACTATAGTTCCTGCTTTGATACCATCTTGTTTATACAGTTATTGTTCACCAACGACATAATCATCTGGGACAAAACTTCTTAGAGCTTGATCAGGTTTTAAACGTTCGTACTAAGTGAATAATAGACCTTATGGGCTAATAAATACGTGTAAAGAGACCCCAGAGAAATAAAAAATTAAAGCAACACAGAACATACCCATAATAACAAGCTGCCCTATTTTATCTTACGTCTTTGCAACATCAGAAAAGATGATAAAATATCATTTCTTTTCTTGTAGTCACCTATAAATATTGTTACTAACTACGGGCATTCGTTGAATTCTGCGAATATTATGTTTGTAGTTCTAATGATTGGTTAAATTTATTTTAAACAGTTTGGCAAGTAGTGATATGTTTATTATAACTTACAAAACGAATTTCTGCCTTTAGTAAATATATTCAATCTGTCTTTAAATAAACCAAACAAGTGTAGTTAAAACTATTTTGATACAACATGCAATTTGCAGTTTTGTATAATAAAAATCAACAAAATCCTTAATATTATTTTTTGTTTGTTTGGTTGAACCAGTTACTTTTTGAACTATATTAATAACTTTTAACATTTCTACCTCTTATTCCCGTGTTCTTTCTATATTGCTGGCTATATTTCAGCTCGCCTAACGTAAGTTTTTCATCTTGTATGTATGTGCGTAATCAGAAGTGACAAATACACCTGCCAACTATAAGATGTCTCTCTTTCTTGCTATAATTCTGATGTTTTTTTAGAATTATAGCAGCTCTTCTTATCCTATATTTCTTAGAAAATTTAAAATATTGTTTGGCTTGTAAGTTAGGTAGATCTTTTTTTTTGTGTTTCGTATGATCCTGCATTCTAAGAGTATGTGTATTGAGGTTTTGACTTCTTCTTTACAGAATCTCTCTATACACTTATATCCTTAGTTTTTCTAAGACTGCACTACTGCTAAATCCACTAAATGGTTGTAGTCCCAAATATGGGTTTTTGCCAGCTTATTTGCTGCTTCGTTTCCTTTTATTCCTGTATGTCCTGCAACCAATAAGGTTTGCCAAGGCATTCCCGGACTATCTTTGAACATATTGTGTTTGAGTTTACTGCTTCGATGGCTGCTTGACTGTCTGGCATGATTAAAATCTTTAATCTACGATCGTTCCTTTCTATATTGAATCTTACAGTGGGACGGATTTTCGCTTAAAAAATGCTTGGGTATGCACCCAGGCTTTTTGAGTATTTGGCTCTTGGTCCAAAAATCCCAGCTACGAATATATCAAATAATATTCTTTCCAGTGTACAACCTATCAAAATTACAACTGAATTACTGCTTTTAAGGCTTTAACAATATACTTTATAGATTCGTTTTATTATATTTTTGAAGTTATACTTCCATTCATGCACTCGGTGAAAAAGATTTGTGTACAGTTAAATGGGAAAAATCATTACATATGTAATAGTGAGTAAGAGAGAGACAGACACACTTATAAGGTATATTGGTCGGTAAAAACAAAGATGAAATATTTATCACATGTTATTAGTCATAACTATAAGTCCTTTGAATACCGTTTCAACATTCAGTACATTGAAAAGGGATAGATGTACAAAAAACAGTCTGAACTAATGTATGAATATCATAGTGACAAACCACATGATTATTTGATAGAATATTTTATAATTCTGTCACGTAAGTTAACAAATTAAGTTTAGTATTTTATAATAATAATAATATTCAGTATTGTAGTCTAAAATACCGGCACATGGTTGCAGTATATCCTGCACTATGCTTTTGAGGTTGTTGGCTACATAAACAGAGTTTTTACAAATAGTCGAGGAAATAAAGCACCAAAACTTCCGAATTTTGTAACGTAAGATGGATAGGAATGCGTTTTTTGCATTGGATTCGTTAAAGTATCAGGAAATTTGTCGCTATATTTTATAATGTAAAAATGGAAATTGCATTTCTGCATTCGAAAAGTACCGAACAGACAATAGAGAGAGAACTTATAACTCGGTAAGTATTGCCGAAAATGGGTTCACTTTATATACTCGGGGTTTTTGGAGTCGCTGAACACGAATATCACGATTCCGAAAGTCTCCGCGGCACTTGGTGTCTAGGGTATTTACCTCTTCTCCTGGGGTTTTATGTAAATTCTGTACGAAATCAGTGCACACTTGGTACTCGTTTTTTTTTTGAGTCGCTAAATACGATTATAATAATGGCGATGGTGTTCGAAACACCTGGTGCTTAAGACGGACCTCGTCTCCAGGAATTTTATGCAAATTCGATACAAAAAGAGTGTGCACACGGTACTAGGAGGTTTTTGGGGTCGCTTATCACGAAGATCATATAATGAGTTTGCTAAATCATTCGCATACAAGTATAACTTCTGCCGGCAGTCCCACTGACTGCCACACTAGTTTTTTTTCTATACTGAAGCAATTATGGTGCTACTATGTTTAATTTTTTAAGCAATATAATAAACACTAAGGGGTTCTTTACAGATAAATCTAGTTTGAGTTAATTTAATTTAATTTACATAACTTTAAACACTTTTTACATATTAATACCACGTATGCATATAAATAGGTTTCCACCGTCATATGACGAGTGTGATTCTGTGAGTATGTACAACAAGCATTAATACTTAATTTGTACCATACTATTATCTACGGCTGCAAGTATTAGGTAATTAAAAAATTTTAAACCGAAAACTATATTTTCTATAAAATAATAAAGGCACAACTAGGTTTTATTGGAATATTTGTTAGTGGTTACAGTTCAGTTGTTAAATACTTAATTAGTATTTAATATATTTTTATAAAATTATTAAAATAAAAAAACTGACTAAAAAAATCAATTGGCTAATTTAAACTCACTATCATAATGGCGAAGTAACATTAAGCCAACTTATTTATGAACTATTATTAAAAATATTAACTCAGTAATTATGCTTGGACTGTAAGTTGTATATTACATAACTCTTAAATGTAAAGTACGGGTTTCCATAATTGTTTTTATATATTCCAGTCAAAATGATACATCAAGTTTAAAATAGCCGTATTTTAATTTTTGAAATTAAAAACTTATAGGAAAAAAATTTATTACATCATTAATAACCTTAAAATTACAATAGTCAAATATCTACATTTCCGTAAATATTTAAAAAAATATATATATAACATAGAAACAGTATCGACACTTTACACATAATAATTATAAATTAAAAATTTTATATCTCTTACGCAAAAGGTCACAAATGTAAAAAAAATGCTTTAAGCTTCGCTCAGCTAGTTGTATCGGATTGTCAAATGCCATGCTATACCTACTCTTATAATAAAATATACTATAATATATAATGCAGTGTTTCTAAATAATAATATACCTAGAGAAATAGATATAATACAAATTTAAAGGCCACTGTAAAAGAATGTGTTCTATGGATAAAATTTTATCCTCTTGAATGTGGTAAAATTAAAGGAAGTATGCCAACACTCACATATGAGCATATAACACAACTTAAATTTTATATTTCTCTTTATAAGGGCATATTATGTAAAGCAGAATAGTATCTTTAAACTAAGTCTTGATGTAAACCTCTTCATTTTAAGGAGAGTCGTAAAATGTTCGTCGCAAAGGCGACACCATATATACGGACTAAGTTACCGGTGTTGTTTTTCACCAAAGTTTCTTTGCAAAACTTAATTTGTTTTTGAGCAACTTCTAAAAATGGACTTGCTAGTCATAAACCATTTACAGTGCTCCCCGTCGGACGGTTTTGCGAACTTTTCGTTCTACTTTTTAACAAACAGTCTTGGCAACGGAACGTTATGTCATTAATTAACTTTTCTGCTTAGTTACATCAATAGATAATCTTTATTATGTTGTTAAAATTTTAAATTTTAATGTTCCGAATTAGATTATATAAAACTAAACTGGTTTCTTTAAAAAGCTTATTAATAATATTTTTTTAAAACCGGCCAAAAATTAGTACTTTCCGGTTTATTTTTAGGTCAGAGAATTTCATTTTGTCGGACAAGGCCAGCAAATTAAAATGAGTCCGTTAAAAGCTTTTACCGGACTCATTTTTATTTACTTTCCGGCCCATCTTAAATGAAAAAAACAATAAAATAGTTAGTCTAAGATAGCGGTCATTTGGTTTTGTATGGTAACTGAGTTTTGTATATGTTTAAAACTATAAAATAACTTGACATATTTTGACATTTAGTTGAAAATGTGAAATTTATTATAAAATGAATATTTAAAATGATGCATTTGATTGTGAATTAATGAAAGATTAAATTATAGCAGATGAAATAGTTAAGCAACGTTTGTAAAAAAATTGTTAAAATTAGTTAATAACGAATTCTTGTTATAAAAATGTAAACTGAATAGTATGAAGTTTATGGTATAACAATGCCCGTTTTAATAAAAATATTGTACGTAATACGTCCCAAAAGTGCTTTAACTGGACTCGCAGGCTTGCAGGACTCGCCTGCGGCTCGCCCTGCAATGTGCCCACTCGTCCAGTAAAAGACCACTTTCGGGACTTGTTACGTAAACTACTATTAATTTCATCAAATTTTATTTTTTACATAAAAAAATGAATGTTTATGTTTAAATCCTAGAAGTCATTAAATGAATTACAATCTTGATCCTAGTGATCTCTCTGCGATTAAAATCTCTATCAATAATAAATGGGGATATCCCAATTTTCGTTTTATTAGAAAATAACCTAGTTTTCGATTGCAAGAGTTCACGTCGTTGAGTTTACATTATATTCCGTAACTCGCACCTCGTTCTAAACAACAAAATTTGGTAATTTCTAATGCAATGTTTTCTTAAAAGATTTTGTCGAGAAAGTAGCGATAAATGAAACGGGCAAAAAAAAGAAAGTATTTTGATATTGTAGCCGAATAAACAACCAAGTATTATCAACAGCTCTGTTTTCTATTAAAAGTAAACACTATTTGTTCTGATAAAATAATTGCTTTAAAACATTTTTATAGAATTTGTAGATTTTAAAATTTAAACAAACAAAAAATGGCAATATAAAAAAATCGAAAAATTTCACATCCGACAGTATTTGAACCTGCGATTTCCACCTATATTCAGTAACATAATAATTACAAATGCTTTACTGATGAGTCAACGTTTTTGATAATATCTTAATTAATAATAAATACTTTCATCATAATAATAATAATACTAACAGAATGTACCCACTCATAGAAAATGCTTACATAAAAAAAATTATACAGTCAAAATGTAGATACAAACAAATGCAAAAATAATTATAATAAAAAAACACTATAACACAAAGAATAACACATACATATAATTAATTTAAAAATTTACGTTTACAAATAGACTAACATATAAATTAAACATATTAAAAGGAAACAATTATTTTTAAATTATTTTAAAAATCATCGTTCTGGTATCCTAACCGAATGAAAATATAAGACAGGGCACAAAAAAAATAAATTAAAATTTGATGTTTTTATTGTCGATTTGACAAAATCTCATGAAGTAGGTGCTTAAGAAGTAAGTAAGTAAGTGAGTAAGTAAGTAAGTAATTTTTTTTAATTTCTCCTTGATTTAGTTAATACATTTTCATATTTCAAAAACATTAAAAGTATTGCACTGTGCAAGACACTTTGTGATCCAATAAATCATAGTTGATATTATAAGACTAAACTAGTTGCACATTATAAATGTGGATAGTTGCAACCAGATATTGGTTCTTGGCATAATGCAATATACCTTGGTTTCTGTCATTTGATCTTGGTATAATGAAATGTATTCCATTGAAGAGGTATACATTTTCAATAGTAGCGTAATAAAATCAAAAATTAATAGTTAGAATTATCCGTCCATTTTGCAACGAGACAACACTAAATCTGTTTAGTAGATAATTATTATTAGTACTCCGTTCTGCATAAATGTAATCCATTCTGAAACTCAACTTGAAGAATTTTTTTGTATATTTTCGATGTTCTGCAACTAATATGCATAAATTGGATACCAAATTAAGAATCCATACTTAACTTTAGATCTTAGATATGCACTAAACACGGTTTTAAAGCAGATATAATTTTAAAGTTTAATGAGTTTCTATTTGTGAATCCCAGCATTTTGTGGGCCTTTCTGACGATTTTTTTATTAAAGATATTAAAAAGTAAAGGACCAACCACATTTATTTTAAGAGATTTTTAGTGAGTTTAAAAATCATAGCTGTTCCCATTTATAAAATTATTTGCATAATATACTGCAATAGTATCATACGTTACAAGATCGGTACGTGACTTATTACAGTACGAGTTAGTTTACGGACGAGGCGACGTAAGGAGCAGAGCCTGGAAATAAAAACAAGTGCTGTAATAACACCTAACGACCGTGCATCGTATGATATTTTATTTCATCCTGGTTTTATAAATTAATAAATTCATAAAAATTTGAAAAACAATTTAAAATTTTCTATTAATTGTTAATTCGTGTTTTTAAATTAAAATAAAGTAAAAAGTAAGTAATTAGATGTCAAACGTAATGATAGTTTAATACTATTATAACGTTTTACAGAGCCTTTGAAAATCAAAGAACATAGACCGTTTATTAAGAACGAACAACTACTTCCCTGGCTATATGCCCCGACGGACATTGAATTACAGTTCAAAGTTAATATATTTTCATATTTCCTTGTACTGATGAGGCGCAATACGCCGAAACTGGTCTACAAGTGATATCCTTTCGAATTGCAAACTAAAATGGTTAGTTCTATCTTGCAGATATACTAACCCCGTTTAACTTTGAAATGTAATTCAATGTCCGTCGGGGCATATAGCCAGTGAAGTAGTTGTTGGTTCTTAGTAAACGGTCTATGTTCTTTGATTTTCAAAGACTCTGCAAAACTTTATAAAAGTATTAAACTATTATTACCTTTGACATCTATTTGATAAACGCTTTACCAAAATGACAATTGATTAGCAGGAAAATGTAAATCAAGTAGATAACCCTACAAAGCCGTGAGGTTTTTTGTCAAATAGAATTTCAGTTTGTGATTAGTTATGGAGATGTCGCTATTATCGCACTTTTAACATTTTCTTTACTGAAGATAATGTATTTGTTTGATTTCAGACATATCTCCAGTCTAGAAGCTCTCAGAGCTTCTGGACGGATATCTTCCTTGTACTGATGAGGCGCAATATGCCGAAACCGGTCTACAAGTGATATCCTTTCGAATTGCAAACTAAAATGCTTAGTTCTATCTTGCAGATATACTAACCCCGTTTAACTTTGAACTGTAATTCAATGTCCGTCGGGGCATATAGCCAGCGAAGTAGTTGTTGGTTCTTAGTAAACGGTCTATGTTCTTTGATTTTCAAAGACTCTGTAAAACTTTATAATAGTATTAAACTATTATTAGCTTTGACATCTATTTGATAAACGCTTTACTAAAATGACAATTATTGATTAGCAGGAAACTGTAAATCAAGTAGATAAGTAAATAATTAATTATTTTATTTTTATTTAGTCATTACAGTCTTTTTAAATGTCAAAAATTAAAGTAATTGTCTTTGCTTAAGCAATCAGAAGCAACAGATTACAGTACATGATAGTGTAAAGTTTTACTTACCGGCGCCGAATTGATACTGGAAAAGTTTATTTACTGGACAGGATAAAATAAAGGTATTTTATAGTACATGCCAAAAAAACTGTATTACCGCAATGAAACAAAAATAGATTTTAAACACTTATTTTTTATTATAGAGGACCATAGGTGCTAATAATTTATATGGTCTATATAATTATAATTTAAAAAATTAAATGGGAAGTGCTTTCATCACATTACATTTTCATTTTTGCCAGCAGTCATACTATACAAACAATTTTTCTGAAAAATAAAAAATAAAATGTTAGTTCCTGTGGTCGATTAATAAAATTTATTAACACAAGCAATAATAATTTTTTTGTGACTTTTATTTTATGATGCTTTGTTTTTTTGGATAGCATGTTATATCACAAATCAGGTCTGACGAAAAATTGTGGTTTAATCCGGCAAATTGTTAGGAAGATATTAAGATAAACTGCCGCAGAAAAATACATCGGAAATAAAAAACGGTAATTAGGAGTAGCTTTCAGTGGAAGAAGAAATTCCAGTTAATCTGTTTTTTATGTGAGACTTGCCAGAGGCCAGTGTATATTTTACCGCTGAATGATACTAAACTTTTATATTCCTTAGTTTCAAAGACTAAGCCATTAAGACTAGACGGAACTGGATTTAAACTGATAATGTATTTGAATATGTTTAATTTATTTCTTTACTCATAGACGTTTCCATTATTTTTTCTTCGATAACCGCAAACAAAAAAAAATACAATATTAAGTAGGCAATAATAGGATTACATAGGTCTAATACATACAAATTCACAGAAGGAAAAATTTAACATATACATTTTTATACAAAAAAATATTAACACATTTGTCTCATCTGTGTTGCCACTATTTAAAACTTTTCTACAATTATATTTAGTTTATAATGTTTGCTAGCTTTTCTCTATATTGGCCTGCTTAATCTTGTCAAATCGGTGATCTTTTATGCTAATTTTTATGCATGGAAATAAAAAAAAGGCATAGAAATATGTCAAGCGAGTAATATGCGTTGAACAGAGAAACATGTATGTACTGTGATTTATTAAAAACTATTAAACATAGATTGACCGGCAGATGAATTTTAGAGGTAAAAACCAGTCTCACGTCTGTCACAAATTGGCTCTTTTTTAACACCGTGGCACTTTTAAATAAAATGTTTAATTGACAGTATGTTTAACTACTTGATTTACAGTTTTCTGCTAATCAATTGTCATTTCAGTAAAACGTTTATCAAATAGATGTCAAAGATAATAATAGTATAATACTATTATGACATTTTACAGAGTCTTTGAAAATCAAAGAACATATAGACCGTTTACTAAGAACCAACAACTACTTCCTTGGCTATATGCCACGACGGACATTGAATTACAGTTCAAAGTTAAACGGGGTTAGTATGTCTGCAAGATAGAAGTAACCATTTTAGTTTGCACTTCGAAAGGATATCTTCCTTGTACTGATAAGACGCAATACGTCGAAACCGGTCTACAAGTGATATCCTTTCGAATAGCAAACTAAAATGGTTAGTTCTATCTTGCAGATATACTAACCCCGTTTAACTTTGAACTGTAATTCAATGTCCGTCGTGGCATATAGCCAGGGAAGTAGTTGTTGGTTCTTAGTAAACGGTCTATATGTTCTTTGATTTTCAAAGACTCTGTAAAACGTCATAATTGTACTTTTATTATGTTTGACATCTATTTGACAGTATGTTGTTTTTAAGCACGATATGTTTGTTGATTCTCAATCAAAAATAAAAAATGAATTTGTAAAAAGTTTTTTCGTGTTTTATTCAATTTAATGAACCTTGCTTCAGGATCGCCCACTACTCACTAATAGTTATAATAAATTGTCGATCGACTGTGACCATAAGCTCTTTAATTTTATTAACAATGTCGTTAATTGGTACAGTTGATAGCGTTCTCAAACAAGGTTTGTCATGAATCAAAATGTCGCTAAGCCTTTGCCATAACGTCATCTTTGTGAGATTTTTAACATTGAACCAGTTTTAGTAGCATTTTGTGTTACAAACAGTTAAATATTTAACACAGGTGGACGTTAAAATAAAAAAAAACAAGAGAAAAACAACGCTAGCAAAAGCAATCACTTTAGAACAAGCCATGTTGACATAGCAGGTGATACTGCAATGGTAATGAATTGTGCCATATACATCTAGCGGCAAAAATACATAATCTACAAGTTTTTTCCATGACAATGTGTTCTGTTTGTTTTTTTAGTACATTTTTGTGTAGTCTCTATTTGTGTTTTATTATAGATTGTAATTTTTGTATGTTCATTCATAGAACAAAATATTTTTAAAATGTTTTATCACATTCTGTATGGATAAACAGAAGTATAGTATTAAAATATTCTTTTTAAATTAAAAATCGCACCGCCTTTCTTTGAATTTCGTATTAAATCTGTCTTATACAGAACATTCCGTTTATATTAGAAAAATCTGTTTTTTCTTTTCATCACAAATCGTATTCAGTTCACTGATCAAAGAACAGAAATGCTTTCCCAAACATTTCTAGAGCAGTAGTTACTCAGCTAAGGCCCTTTTTTGTTTCACCCTTGCGTGTGCAAACTTATATATGGACGTTCTCTCAACAAAACAACAAAAAAAAAGAAAGCAAAAACAAAGAAACTTTTGATTACACTCCCTATTGAACTTGAACAAGCAGAGGTGGACTCAAAAAGCATTAACAAATAAAATAATTAGCAAATTAGTAAAAAGTATCAAGAATCACGTAGTTGCTAAACATTTGTTCAGATTCATTTACTATAAAAAATAATCAAGGTTTTATAGCATATTGGTTTAAAACCAATATACATACAGGTACCAAACAAATATATTTTTTAAAAGTCAAATACAAAACTAGGCACAGTTATAAAGTAAAAACAAACAATACTTAACAAGTCAACATTTTTCATTTAATTAAATTATTAACTTTAAAAAGTAAAAGGTATTTTTTTATGCAATACACGTATTCTTTTGCTTATATGTAAGTATTGTTTTTGCATGAAATTATCTAATGTTTTATATATTACATGTATGGCACAAAATATTTGTTACATAATCTAAAAATTTAAAAGCGAAAGGTTAGGTACTAAATAATTTACTTATCACGATATTTTAGAAACTGTGTTGGGGGTCACCAATTTTGGATTGAGGTTCACGTAGATGCTCGCTAAGACGATTTGGAAAAAAATTTCAGAAACCACTTATCTTATTTTAAAAATCCATTAACCTTAATTAAATTTACTATTGGGAACATTTAGTTAAATAGTGTTTATCTTGATAATCCCAACGGGAACAGAAAGTATAGGGGTAAAAATCCTGTTTCCGAAACTATTTCATAAATGTTCACGTTAAAGAACAAGCAATTTTATTTTTTTGTTTTTAAATAAACCTACAGTAACAAGTTTTATAAATATAAAAATCTCGATTCCAAAACCATTTAACCGATTTAAAAATGACAAGTCTAAGTTTAAGATATAACACCGATTAAAATTTAAATAAAATTAATTTTAATGTTTTTGCAGCAACTGGATTTGAAAGGATTGAACAAAATCTATCAAAAAAAAAAACTTTAATCCAATCGGCCCATTCGTTTAAAAGCTAAAGATAGCTGCAAAGTGCTCTTAAACTAAAAATATATTTATAAAAAATGCTAAAAATCATCGCAATAAACAAAGCTTTCAATTAAAAAAACTGCACTTAAATCGGTTTGTTCATTTAGGAGCTACGGTGCTACAGACAGACAGATCAAACTGATTTTTGCGTCGGAGGTTACAAACTTAAAAACAGTTATAAATCGTGTATAAAAAAATACTCCTAGAGTTGTTTTATCTTTAGGAATTAATAATAACCACCTTGTTGACCAAGATCTTTAAATATTAACTGCTACGAGAAAAATGCCACATTCCCTTTAAAAACGTTAATTAAATTATGGCAAAGTTAATACTAAAATAAAAAAAGCAAAAACACCTATGTAAAAAAATATTTAAGCATACAGTAGGAGTAAAAGCTATAAGTTAATAAATTACCTACTGACATCTTAAACACAAGACCAGATCTTCTCAATTAAAGTAAATAATATAGACATAAAAAACAAAAAACAAATAAGTGAATATTTTATTTATGTTGAACCAAACTTGGCATTTAATATTCTTTTTTTTTTTATAGAGGATGCAAAAGAAACACTAATACACGAACTTTTTTCTTTTGTCCTTGCTGCTCCAAATAAAGTCATTAATATCATTAATGATTTAAATTCCTACAAATCCACAGGGATTGATGATTTGTATGTAAAAAGAGTGACGGAATGTTAATATGAAATTCCTGCTGTGCAAAATCATAAATGTCTTTAAGTGTTAGGGTGGTTCCAAGTGCGATTAAAATGGCAAGGGTAACAACTTTGTTTAAAAGAGGTCACCAAAGTATTGTGAACAAACTATCGGCCATTGTATATTTTATCTCTTACATCTAAAATTTTTGATAACATTGTAAATTCACAACTCAATAATTTTTAAACTAAAACAAACTATCCTCATAAATATCAAATGGATTTCGTAAATCAAGTGACACATCGTCACCTGTAACTAATAGCTAACATTCAGGAGAACATAAATAAAAATAAAAAATTTGTTACTGTACTACTTGACTTATGCAAGGCATCTCATACGATAACACATATTATTCTGTTAATAGCTTAAAAAAATAGGACTCACAACTAACTGTTTGGAGTGGTCGAAGACAATGTGTTTTTATTGGGAGCACAAATCCTGTGAAGTACCTTAAGGTATAATTGTGGGCCAAACTTTGTTTTTTATTTTTATTAACTGATTGTTGAATGTGAGGTTTAAAAGGCAGCTAAGGTTATTAGCAGATGACATTAATTTGGTTTATTTTGGTGAATCTATAAAAGACATAACTTTTGACATACAGGATAGTATGTCTCTCTTATCTCAGTGAATGATTGTTCACAAATTAACATTAAAATTAACTAAATCTTCATATAATATCTCTAACAAAAAATTGCATATCTAACCTTTCTTTGTACTCTGATAATAAACCCTTACAATGTTCCGTAGATTTATATATTGGTTAAACACTCTGTTGGTAATTACACATAAACAAAATAAAAAACAAACTTCCAGCTCCAGTAGAAATATTAAAGAGACTAAATAATAATGTTCCAAAATATTTATTGCGCTCTGTATATTTTTCATTAATTCGCTATTACTTAGAATATTTAAATTTTATTTGGTCCTCTACTTGTGAGAAGTATATTAAAGAAGTTCTTTAAAATAATTGTATGAAAAACATTTATTTTCTTCCAAAACTATGTATGTAAATGTCAAAAAAATAAATTATAAAAAAAGTAAAATATTTAATTTAGAACATTTATATAATATTTAAGTATGTACTTATATATAAAATGTAAAGCATCGAAAGAAATATTCTCACATTATTTTAAGCACTTGAAAAGAAATTTATACTTATAATAAACGAAATAACAATGACATACAACTACAATTAAATTAAATGCGTTAGAAAACTCAATAACACTCTTCCTCAAAAGTTAAGATTTCTTTCTTTGTCAATCTTTAACAGAAAACTAAACCAACACATATGGTTTTGTAATTTTATTTATGTTAAATGTTCATTTATTTTTATTGTATTTACCATTACAATATTTAAACATAATTACTTGTGTTAAGAGAAAAAACAATGGTTTAATAAAGAAATTCATTCATTTATTTTCCATATAAAAACTAATAAAAAGGTTTCTTCCAAAGCAACTAAAACATAAAAATCTTCTCAAATGTTACCTAATACAAGGTTGATTAAAAAGTTTAAGCATGTTTATACCTTTTTCAATATTTAATATTATCTTAAAATTTTAAACTGACTTATAAGTTATTAGATTAATTTCACACCACATCGTGTCTAAAGGAATTTATTACGATTAAAACGATGTAACTAAAAATAAAAAAAGGTACAATAAAAAGTTATGACATAAACAATTTAGAGCGAGTACAGAAAACACACTGAATATTGAAAAAATGCCATTATTATAACAATTTGACTAAAACAAAAAAATGCTTAAGCCGTACCTGTATGTAGTTGAAAAGTTGTTAAGGAACTTTGAGGTTTCAGGAGTTTTTATTCATAATGGCCAATTATATGGGTCACAACACGAGTTGAAGTGAACCCTTAATGCTTGTTAGCGACTTGTGCTGCAAAAGTCAAATTATTTTAATTGTGTTTTACGTTTTTGTTTCGTTGTACTTTATCTTTGAGATCGAGTAACAGTTTAGCGAATAAGAGAAAATATATACTTTTCTTGATGAAAATAAATAAGGAGCCAAAGAAAAGTTTAAGAAAACATTTTTTTGTTTAGAAGGTGTGTTATGACTTGGAACATACTTTGTATAGGTAATATTGCTTGTAAAGACCAGTGTCGGAACCTGGTACACTAGAGGTAACTTTGTGTTTGTTCATAAACTTACTATGCATTAATAATGTTAGTAAATTATTGTTTTTAGGTAGATTAACTGCAATTAGTCTATCTGGTGAGATTATAATATTGCAAAAACTGGTTTAAGTTTTCATTATTTATAAGATTTATTCATTATTTATTAAAAAATAAAGAAACTGCATATACATGGCAAACAACACACCATTCAAAAAAATTAACCAATATCTTAGATATATTTGAATGAGGTATATTTCTAAATATACCTACTTTGCATAAAGTAATTGCATTAACATAAATAAAATTAAAGTAGAATTGTCCATCTAAACCGTGGTAAAATTTATGCTACAATGGACTACAAACTATTTAATGTTTTGTTATATTATGTCAAAACCGCAAAATCGGAAGAACCTATTTCCGTAGTTTTTTAACACCAATTATAGAAATAACTTGTTTTTTCCTCTCTACCAGTAAAAAATTCGCTAGCCAATTCTCCATATAAACTTTATAACAAATGTAATGTGTAATTTTTTTAAAAACTTTGTTTTTAGAGTGTTTTCCAATAAAGTCTATTCTATTACGTCTAACATTATTTTTAAAGAGTGTTCCAACAAAATAGATGCCAAAGAGTTCTCACATTTTTAATAAAGGTAGTTTCTTGGGTTGCTATAAACAAAAAAATATAACTTGTTTTTTCCTCTCTACCAGTAAAAAATTCGCTAGCCAATTCTCCATATAAACTTTATAACAAATGTAATGTGTAATTTTTTTAAAAACTTTGTTTTTAGAGTGTTTTCCAATAAAGTCTATTCTATTACGTCTAACATTATTTTTAAAGAGTGTTCCAACAAAATAGATGCCAAAGAGTTCTCACATTTTTAATAAAGGTAGTTTCTTGGGTTGCTATAAACAAAAACATATAACTTGTTTTTTTCTCTCTACCAGTAAAAAATTCGCTAGCCAATTCTCCATATAAACTTTATAACAAATATAATGTGTAATTTTTTTAAAAACTTTGTTTTTAGAGTGTTTTCCAATAAAGTCTATTCTATTACGTCTAACATTATTTTTAAAGAGTGTTCCAACAAAATAGATGCCAAAGAGTTCTCACATTTTTAATAAAGGTAGTTTCTTGGGTTGCTATAAACAAAAAAATATACATTATTAATTCTTTAACCATCAAATTGTTTAGTAATGCAAATTTTCTTTAAAAGCGACTATTTTTCATAAAAAATCAGAAATCAGCCAATGTATTGTTAGATATTTACCAGTTAAGTAATAATAAAATTATAAACTTAATTCCATTAAATTCAAATTTGTCATTTTTTTAAAAACATATTTTCATAATACATTTAAAATAAGCTATAGCTACTCAATAGTTTTGTTATATTATTATACATTTACTTATAATTTCTATTATAGTGATCGACTGATCGGTTATAAAATTAAATATGTTCTTTTATCAAAACTATTTTTCTGCGATTGTGCATGCTGTCGTTCCAATGCTGATAATTAAGATGAGACAAAATTCTGCACTACCAGGTGATGTGTCTGCTAGTAGTATTGTTAGTGTTACATAAAAAAAAATCCTTAAGAATAACTAAAACATTTTATGGACTAATAATTAAGTTCTGTTTAAAATTGATGGGTATACAACACATTCAAAGAATCTTCCTGCGAAGATGGGTTCGTACTTAGACATATTTTTATTGAACTCATGTTTGATATACCAATCGATTTATACATTACAACAATTTAGTTAAAAATTTAACTATAGGTTAAATGTGTTTTTTGTTAATGAAGAATAAATAAGTTTTAGTTTTTGATTGTATCTCCAATAGTTGAACAAATATAATAATGTTACGAATCCGGACCTGTCGCCTAGAGCGAGGCGTGGGGTGTCGTTATAATTCTTGGAATTCTAGTCTAGTCTAACTTGATTCCGAACGAAACTGAAACTTCTATGAGTTGTTATGGCGTCGAGGTGGTTCAAGAGTTTTCTGTTCGAGATGTAACTGCATGGATTTTTTTGGATCTAAATCTATATAAAAAGGGACGGCTTCGGAAGGGGGAATTAATTTTATTGGTAATAGCTGGCGATAAGGTGTGATTGTTGTACGATATATTTTAAAGGCGTTATTAATAAATTGTGACTGTATTAAAGTGTAAATTAGTTTAAGAAATTAATATTTATTTATGTCTACCAATAAATTGTTAAGTTTGTCAGCTGTTATCACTTATCCCAAATTCACGAAGGAAAAATTATACTAATAATTTAAATGATAAAAAACTAGATAATAATAATTAAGTTACAGAATGCAAAAATTATATAAAATTCAATAAAAAACTATTGTGCCAGTCAGTGGAACGGCCGGCAGAAGTTATACTTCTATGCACGCGCATGGATTCATAAACTTGTATGCGAATGATTTAGCAAACTCATTATCTGATATTCGTGGTAAGCGACCCCAAAAACCTCCTAGTACCGTCTGCACACTCTTTTTGTATCGAATTCGCATAAAATTCCTGAAGACGAGGTCCGTCTTAAGCACCAGGTGTTTCGAACACCATCGCCATCATTATAATCGTATTTAGCGACTCAAAAAACCACCGAGTAACAAGTTTGCACTGATTTCGTACAGAATTTACATAAAACCCCAGGAGAAAAGGTAACTACCCTAGACACCAAGTGCCGCGGAGACTTTCGGAATCGTGATATTCGTGTTCAGTGACTCCAAAGTACTTCTCGAATGCAGAAATGCTTTTTCCATTTTTACATTATAAAATATAGCGACAAATTTCCTAACACTTTAACGAATCCAATGCAAAAAAAAACGCATTCCGATCCATCTTACGTTAAAAAATTCAGAGGTTTTGGTGCTTTATTTCCTCGACTATTCGTAAAAACTCTGTTTATGTAGCCAACAACCTCAAAAGCATAGTGCAGAATATACTGCAACCATGTGACGGTATCTTAGACTACAATACGATACTCATTACTGAATATTATTATTAATATTATTAATATAAAATACTAAACTTAACTTACGTGACAGAATTATAAAATAATCTGTCAAATAATTATGTGGTCCGTCACTATGATATTCATACATTAGTTCAGACTGTTTTTTGTATATCTATCCCTTTTCAATGTACTGAATTTTGAAACGGTATTCAAAGGACTTATAGTTATGACTAATAACATGTGATAAATATTTCATCTTTGTTTTTACTGACCAATATACCTTATAAGTGTGTCTGTCTCTCTGTTACTCACACCATTTTTCCAATTTAACTGTACACAAATCTTTTCCACCCAGTGCATGAATAGAAGTATAACTTCAAAAACAAACATTAGTATTCTTTTTTCGGTAAGTAGAACGAGAACAAAATTAGAAAAAAACAATTGTTTACAAGATGTTGTTTGTTTAATAAACCTTAAAACATTTAAACGTATTTTTTTATTTTAAAAAAAAAAGAGAAGGATGATTGTAAAAATTGTTAACAAACAAGTACGTTTTTTTTAAGGAGCGTTTTTTTTTAAATCATAATTTTCGTCAAAAATTAAGGTTTCAAAACATCAATTAAGTTATAATTTATAGAATATATCTTAATTAAAATATAAATAAAATTTCAAAATAAAAATATTTAGCTTCTGATAAAAACAAAAAATATTGTTAATATTATTTGCTCCAAACGGGCATAGCTTTTAAGGCGCGAATACCAGATTTCGCTCAGTTCTCTGAATTGCTTCTACAATTCTGAGAGTTCGGACATCTTTATAGTAATTTTTTTTCCTATTTTTAAATCTTTTTTTTCTAATTTTAAAAATCCCAAGAAGTTTTTGAGATTTGTTTTCATAAAACCTTACCCGTTTTTTATGTTTTACTAAATTGTTAATAACTTTTGCAATTTTCATTTCTGTAACTCTCCATATCTCAACCAACACCACAACGACCATAAATAGTTTAAAAAAAAGCACTTCCTTAGTAGACAATAAAAAAATTTAGTGCAATGGTAGTTATTACAATAAGAATAGTCCATACGTGGATTGGTTACAATACAAGTAATGGCTGCACAAGATTTGTTTGATTTTCAACATGTATCTATGATGAAGGTCCTTAAAATGATACTAGTGATACTGCTTTCTTAATCAGACTATAATAAATAATTCATTCTTTTTTTTTTCTATTTTAATCACCAGTGAGATTTGGACCAAATGTAAATTTCGTTAATAAAATTTATACAAATGACAGATATCCGTAAAAACTACTTTGGCGATTTTAATAACATGGTAAGCATCTTAAGTAAACGATTTTATTTGAGATATTTCGAATGGGATTTTTGAAAATTATGAAAATAATGTTTTTTTTTTTTAATATACAATCCAAAATAACATAAAAGAGAAATTGTCGCATACATCAGGACTTAAACCCGCAACCTTTGTTTATACGCGCCACCGATCTAAAAAACTAAGCTATAAATGCTTAGCCATTAATTCGCTTTTTGGTAGTTAAATTTAACTCATGTCACATGTGACACTTACAAAAAAATTGAATTAGAATTTAAGGTCATGTTATATGTGCTTAGGAAAAAAGTGAGTAAGTGTCACATGTGACATGAGTTGAATTTAACGACTTACAAGCAAATAAATATATAAACATTTATAGCTTGCTTGTTAGGTCGTTGACGGGTAGAGCCAAAGGTTGCGGGTTCAAATCAGGTTGGATGCGATGTTTTTGTTTATTTCTCTTTAATTTTATTAATTTTATTCTTGTTTGTATACTTTCTAAAAAAAAATACAAAAAAAAACAGAAGTTCAAAATAGTTAACATTTGTTTCGCATCAGGTTTACTGTAGTCAAGATATTTTAATTATAAATTTTTAAATATAAAAACATAAATTTTAAAAACATTTATATTTACAATCCCATCTTAAAATTAATAATTGTGATAGCAAAAATGATTTAAAAACTAAATGAGTGAAAAATGATAATATACTTTAACATTTGTAAAATCAAACTGTATACGAAATCACAAAAACATTTACAAAATCTAATTATAACTAATTCATAAATAAACCAAAAGGGACAAAAGTTTTTTTAACAAACCGATTGAATTCCAATCAGAAACCAAACTACAAAATCATGTTCGGAATGTTTAGCTGTGTTGTTAAAGTTGCTTCCTCTCGAAATTTATAATAAAAGTTACAAATAATTCATTGTTTCATTGCCAGAAAAACTTCAAACAGCCTAATTGTGTTTAATTTGTTTACAGTTGGATCCTAGATCAATTTACCGTGCTTTAGGGTTCCGCAAATCAAAAACATCTATGTCGTGGAAAAGTGCCAGTTTCATTTTTATTACTTTAGTAATGTATCGATGTTTTTTTTTGTACACAAATCCTGTTATTATAATCTTTTATTGGCATATTTTTAAGATCTATTTAACCTTTTGTGGTATGAATAATTTAACCAGACTATTGTTACCGTGAGCATATCGGTGAGAATTACTTATTTTAAGATTTGTTGTTCAAAAATTATTATGTTTTTTTAATAATTTTTTAAAGTTTAATATCATAAAGTTTAATTTTAGGGTTTTCTATATTAATTTATAGTCAATCTTTAGATGGTTCACTTTGTTAGTTAGTTAGAATTATTTTAAAGATACGCAGGTACATGTTTTTAAAATTTTCCTGTTTAATGTTAGGACATTTTTTTACCGATTTGCTCTATGTTAGCTGGTACCTTTTTTTAGAAATCTGGACACTTCGGTAACGGTTTAACTAACTGGGTTTTTCAAAACCCATTTTTAATTTATAATGTTTTTCTGGTTTTTAGTTTTACGATTCACCTTACTAATTTTTTGTGCTTTTTTGCACTAAACAATTTTAACCTAGTATTATTTTTATTAGATGTCACTGACAAAAACATTAATAGTTTTCAGTTGGTGAAAATTACAGAATTAGAAGTGAATTAAGTGTCAACGAATACTTCATAGGTATAAGTACGCTTTAAAGATCTCCTACTACGTCACTCACAAATTTCTTAAACAGTGTTGAGGAATATCTAGCAAATCTTAAACACAAAAACGAAGCCTTCCTTGTTAATGTCAATGTGAATCTACTTGAAAGTTATAATGGCCCTGTTAAAGTATACAGACCAGCAAACACCAGGTATGACGAACGATACACTAATACGGTCAAAAGATGTGGACGTTTTTCGGTCCATATGTGGACATGGATTGGTCATCGGGTTCCTGGTGATTGTTATGAAATTGAAGAACGTTTAAGAGGACCAACTTATGTCAATATTTTGGGTACTTTATCCGGAACCTGAGGAATTTATTTTCCAACATGATAACTCACCCATTCATACATCACGTGTAGTACGAGGATGGCTTCAAACCAAACCAACAATATTAACAACAATTTTAAGTAACAACAGTTCCGATATAAATCATATTAAAAACGTGTGGAGACTGTTGACTAAAAGACTATACAGAATAATTTTCTGACCTTGAAATTCTGATGATCTGTTAAATGCCATAGAGGAAGCATGGTAAGAAATCGCGGGCACTTATATTTAAAATTTAATTAATTCAGTGCTTCGACGCTTGGCTGCCATTATTGAAAATAATGGAGCCATGACTAAATATTAATATGTTTTCCTATACTTAGTTTGTATTATGTATGTTTCATTTATTAAATTTTTTTTTTTTTGTATTTGTTGAAATTTTTGTATTTTAATATTTATGTAATTGTAAAACATTAAGTACGTTTCAATAGTTACCTAATCATTTTTGTATTTGTTTGAGTACAATAAAACCTTACATTAAGCTACTCCAAGTGTTTCGTTTTTAATGGCCGCAATATACTTAGAAATCTATTATTATTTGTGAAAAGTTGTATACTTTTATGCAGAATAAACTTTACTTTACTTTACTAGTTTGCTTGTACTAACTTTAATTTCCTTTTAATGTTATTCCTAATTTTATCACCTTTCTAAGATTGCGTTACTTGTATCGAAAAGCGCTGATCATTAACTAAAATAAAAAAAAAAACAACTTCAATTCTTTTTTGTCAATGTACCGTGGTGTGAACGTTTTGTTGTATGAATAATTTTACCATACTATTGTCTGTAGTGAGAATTAAGGCGGAAACACATTATTAAAACGCGACGCGACGCAACGTGTCGACACCCGATCTCCACCGTGCACATTACTAACACGCGACGCCACGATAAACTAGCAATTTTTGAATACAGTTAGCTAACAGCAGTCGAAGTGTATGGTTATGTACTATGGATTTAATAAAAAATAACGAGTCAGATGAAGACTTTGAAGAAAATTTGATGCAAATTTTGGGTACATATATGATACTTAAACGACTCAAGAAAAAGAGAATAACTAGGCGTTACTGGGTACATGAAATAAATCAAAAGAGAAGTCTGTGTGGTGAATATCATACTCTGTATCCAGACTTACTTCAAGATAATGAAAGATTTCATATGTATTTTCGGGTTACTAAAACACAATTTGAAGAAATACACGAATTTATTCAAAGTGACATACACAAAAAAGACACAATATTTCGCGAAGCCATTAGCACTAAGGAAAGACTTGCTATTTGTCTTAGGTAAGTACCTAATATAAAAAAACAATACAACTATAGAATATTATTTTGACCAATATTGTTATATAATTCTTTCAAATTTAAATTTATTTCCTGTGATTGTTCATAGTCTTGTGGAACTTCATATTGAACTGATAGTGAATTATCGTCATTTCTATATTGAGTTGAAATTGAGTTTGACATTATTTTATTTGTATTTAAATTATATATGTACACAGAATCACTTGTTGTTTGGTTATTCATCTGTGCGTTTTCTTTTTCTGGTATTATAATTCGTGGGTATGTCCTTTGTCCTGGTTTTACAATCAATGGTTTATTTACGTTTTGAATTATTTGGTTTTCAGTTACATTAATCGGAGTATTTAGAATTCGTTCACGATTATTCAACAGTTTCATTTCCGAATCATGTATAAGCTTGTGAACTTGAAATTTAATTTCAGCTTGGTCTGTTTTAGGTAATTTTTTTAGGTGCTTACTCATTGATAAAAAGAAATAGTCATTTTCGTCCATATCAGTTGCTGATCTCTTTCGTCTCATTTCCTGCGACGCTTTCATTACATCAACCATGTCTTTTAATAAATTATTATCATTATCACATTTGTTAGTACGTCTCGAAGTAAAACTTGTAGAAGATTCCCTTGAAGAGGTCCTTGGTGTATGCTGAATGGTGGGAGGAGGTGAAAGTGCAGAATCATCAGAAAATTGCAATTCAGAATCTTGTGTTGAATCGTCAACATTTGTATCACCTAAAAGTTTGTAACTGTGGATCTTCCTTCAATATATGGCAATAAAAATTCCATTTGTTTTTCATACTTCCAGAGAACTATGTTAGTTGCTGCTTGACCACTCTTCTTGCGTCGTCTTTTTAATGCATTGGTAAAGCAGTTCCTTAATTTTACCCATTTATTTTTTATGTCCTCCACTAAAACAAAAGATAAACATAGTATTTATTTTCTGTTATAGGTTTTTAGCTACAGGTAGTTCATTTAGATCGTTAGGATTCAACTATCGAATGGGATTCAGTACCGTACGAGAAATAATACAAGACGTTTGTGATGCAATTTGGAAGAAAATGGGACCAATTCATATGCCAAAACCTACGACTGCAATGTGGGAAGAATCTGAAAATGGTTTTAGAAATTATTGGAATTTCCCCAACTGTTGTGGGGCACTAGACGGAAAACATGTGATCATTACTTGTCCTATAAATAGTGGCTCGAATTATTGGAATTATAAGGGAACAAATTCAATCGTACTACTGGCCTTAGTAGATCCAAAGTATAGATTCTTAGTCATAGACGTCGGATCATATGGTAAAAACAGCGATGGTGGAATATTTGAAAATTCTGTCTTAGGCAAATTAATACAAGATGGAAAGTTAAAGTTTCCCGCCCCTAAACCATTAACTCTAAATTCAGAACCATTGCCACATGTGATTGTTGCAGATGAAGCTTTTCCCTTGAAACCATTTTTAATGCGACCCTACAGCAAGAATGATGTTCGCAACAATGAACCCAATAAAATATTTAATTATCGGCTTTCTCGTGCCCGACGTATAGTCGAGAATGCCTTTGGCATATTGAGATCAAGATGGCGTGTTTTTGCTGCTCCTATGGCAGTTCAACCGGACATGGTAGACAAAATTATTCTGGCAACATGTTGCTTACATAACGATTTAGGCACGGATGAGTTGCCTTCAGACTGTGATGATTCACTACCGGCGAATTTGACAGAATCTACAGCCTTTGACCACTTAAATCCCATTCGCAGAAATTCCACACAGTATGCCTTTTCAGTAAGAAACAAATTCAAGGAATATTTCAGTACCGAAGGCGCCGTTCCGTGGCAACTTGATATTGTGAGGAGAGGAAGACAAAATTAAAAACATGCTACTCTTCCAAAAGTATACAATATTAATTTGTTTTGTATAATAATAATAAATAATATTTTTAATAAAACTTACCGTGTGAATTCATTTGCTCGGCAATTTATTCCCATGCATTATTTCTTACAGTATGATCCCTGTATATACCTAAATTCATGTCATATAGGGCAGGATATCGTTTTACCAACTCAATTAATTGTTCATCGGTCATTTCGCTAAATAAATGCAAAAATATGTTTGAAAAATAGGGATGGGGTCAAAGCATGCGTATGCTTTATGACAGTTCTCGAACGACTGACGCGTGGCGTTGCGTGTTGTCTAGAAACATACCGCCCGCGCCGCGTCGGATAGCGTGTTTACCCCTACCATGGACAACACACCGACCTGGCACGTCTCGATCGGTTGACGTGTGCGCGCATGGCGTTGCGTCGGATGTTCATAGTGTGATTCTAGTTTATAGTAAACAATACATTTAATTCGACTCAACACGCATCGCGTTTCATCGGGTCGCGTCGCGTTTTAATAATGTGTTTCCGCCTTTACTTATTTTAAGATTTGTAGTCCAAATATATGCCGTGAACAATACTGCAGTAAAATTATCGATATTTTCTGGTCGTAATTAGTAATTCTTATTCCTTTACGAGTTCTTACGCCAAAGAATCATGTTCATTTGTGTTCAGTCTTTTTGAAATAAGTAATAATGTTTGCCTTAATTACTCTATTGATTGCCTAAAAATAAGTGATATTTTTTTCATTACTTAATTCAAGTAGTTAAGCCAAACAACAGGGTCGGTTTTTACATGCACGTGCTTCAAGGATTAATTCACTCTCAATAAAATGAAAAACCGATTTGGCTAGAAACTAATTCTACTTAGTTGTAAATTGGATAAGTAATTGCTTTTTAATTAATCGCTTTTATTAAGAGTACTTCTAAATTTATTCGTAGAGTTCCACCCGAGTTGCTAAAAAATTAATAGAATGGATAACTTCCGGTCATTTTTAAAAGAATAGGAAGGAGTTCATTTAGCGAAAGCGAATATTAATACATTTCGTCCCTAATTTGAAATATCCCTAAAGAATAGTAACCATCACATATGAGCCAATTCAAGCGATTCTGAAGACATATATTAAAGTGAATAATTATTCCTTTAATTGCAATATTCAATTTTCTTGGAATAATATTTTTGTTATAAAATTACAATATTATCTCGTTTTTCTTATTTAAAAGTAAAGTGTCAATTACTTGACATGACTCTGTGGTACATAAACCCATAATTGCTACCTAGTACCGTGTAATGCAGTTGGAGAAGAAACCAAAACTAAGTAATATTACAGTAGCACTAAAAACATTTAGCTGCATAAAAAAATGTATTTTTTTATTAAAATAATATGTAGAACTAAACAAACGTTTACCAAAAATAAGCATAATAGAGCAATTTTTATATCAGTTTAATTTCGTTTAGGAGAAACACGATGGTAAAATCTGTAGTTATAACGATAATTGGTGATAACCTTTTTAATAATGTTTGTTTATCTTTTATTAAAAAATTATCTATTTGTATAAATTTCCAACTAGTTATCATTTAAATATAATTCATAATAAACGACATAAAAACTCTGTTAATCGAGGTTTGTTAGAAATTGTTGCAAGCTTTTTAAAGGACAGTATCATACAAAAATGACTTCTTACTGTTTCGAAGAAAATTCTGACCAAATTAAAAATTAATTCTGTCATAGCTGCAGGCAAAATTATAAAAATTTTCACTTACAATAAAAAAAAAATTAAGAGTTAATATGCTGCAATCAACACGTCATCATTGTGAACTTATTCTCTGAACTTATAACAATTGCGTGCAAATAAAGGAAACAAAGAAAACGAAACACAAGACAACATCACATTTTAAGATAGTTATTAACTATTAAACTATTGAATATTAAAAATTTTATTTAGCCATTAGCAAAACGCAATGCTTAATTAATATCAGAGCAAAAATACATGTAAATAATGATGATGATGTTTCTTTATCTAAAGACAACAACATATTTGTAGGTGTTTTTAATTCTAATACCAAAGAAACACAAAGTCTCGTACCACAAAAAATATTAATAGTATGTTAAAAATATGTTGACAACTAGTTTCGACCAAACACGGTCATCATCAGGTCTACAAGAAATATGAAAAGAGTATAAACATAATGTTATTAAAAAAGAAACAGTCAAACAACTTACCAAATTAAGGTAACGTAATAAATTACAACAAATCCAAAAATAATTATTAAATACAAAGACTCTATGTGGTTTCAGGATACTACATCTCCAGCAAACGAAGTCCGGCAGCAGCAAAAAAGTATGTAATAAGAGAGCCCACAGGTAGAGGTAGACTCATAAGGATCAAAAAATAATGTGGTACAGTGAAACCACTATTTACGGACACCTCTTAATATCAGACAACTCTATATATCGGACAAATAGCCATATTAAAAAAGGTTTACTAAGGTATTTTATGTATTCATTCCCTCTATATAATGGACCCTCTACATAATGGACGCGGACAGATAACTGTATACTTAAATAATGCTATTTCATTGAAATGGACCTCCTTTTATCGGACAGGTACCTATAAAAATTTGTTTATTGAAATTACACTAAATTGTATTAAATATTGTATTCAAAATTTTATTGAAATGGTTACAGAACAATTGTGTTTCATTGAATTTCGACCCCCTGCTATCAGACAGGTACAGAGATTTATTTTAATATTTACCCTAAATTGTCATTGAAATCATCTTTTAAATATCTAATGGATGTATTTTATTGTTTAGTTTTATATACTATTGGATGATATTAAAATCAAATTAAACAGTGATGCACAATAAGTTTTTGTATAAATTTTTATCTACTTTATGCAGAAAGTGTGATTGTTGATTAGCAGTTTACTGTTGATCAGTTGTTGTACTTAGATTATTTGATATGAAAGGTCAAAAAAGAAAACGTTTAAGTTTATATGAAAAAATTGAAACTTTGGATTCAGATTTTTTTTTAAATTTAAGTCTGTGTATGTATTATGTATGTATATATATGAAACTATTTTAGATATTTATACTTCTGTAAATTGCATAAATAAATATCTTCATATTTCTATCAAAACAGTTTTAATAGAATACATTACATACCATAATTTTCAAATATTGTTAGAATGAACTCTAAAATTTTAAAAATTGTTAGCTATGTATATATATATATCGATCCTAAGTTGGAATGGAATGAAAATATATATTTTACATAAGAAAACTATGAATTTTAACACTTATTTTATATGAAATTCGAAATATTTTATTCCAAGTACATATACCTAAGTAGATATATATTGTTCTGATCACACCTCCTAATAATGGACACCTCCATATAGTGGACAAAAACTAATTCCCCGGAGGTGTCCAGTATTGGGAGGGTTTACTGTACGAAGAAAAAGGTTTAAATGAAAAACTAACACAAGCTAGTTAATAATAACACTCAGTGACGAAATAAGACACATTAAAAGGTACTGGAACAAAAAGTATTAAATTTCGAAAGAAAAACTTGTAGATGAAAGATCTTAGATCAGGTGGTATAAAGGTCGGAAAATAATGAAGACTGTCTAAGGTCTTGGTGAAAACAAGATGTGTTGTGTATATAGTGGAAATCAGCGAAATAATGGTAAAAATATGGTATGCATAGGTATTATGATATCTGACCTTAGGTAACACGTTGTTGAGAATAAAAAATTGTAATAAAATCATCCACAAAACGGAGGAAGATCTAGAGAATCCAAGAACCGAGTGAAAGTGGAATGAGTACCATAACGGTGAGCCAAGAAAGGATGAAAGAAACTCCAGGCTATGAAGGAGGTGTGTATGGTGGAAAACTTCAAAAAAGCAGATGAGAAATGCGTACGGAATCCAAACCCAGTCCAATATTGGCAACTTCAGTTCCAGAACCATAATGATCCATAACAATTATTATCACAAAAATATTTAAAGTAACTGCTAATAACACTGTCGTTTTTTAAAAAATTATAGAAGTTGGCAAAAGCACATTTAGCAATGAAGGAAGAAACTCGAAGATTAGAAGGATCTAGAAAACTGAAACGCATGTGCAAAGACTTGAAAACGGAAGTTGTCATCAAGACAGGACGATCAAATGTCAGAGATGCAGAACCATGAAACTATTTAAAAATACATAAAACATGAAATTATTGATTAAATATGGTTGAATTAGATAGATAAAAATAACATGGTGACTTAATCTAACATAAAGTAACCTATGAAATAAAATTATAAAGTGCTAATAGCATAGGTGTAAAATTTAGCAAACATAAACTTAATTAAATGGTGACCGAATAGTACATCAGGTGAAGACAAGTGATAATAATTAGTTAGTAATATGTTAATAAGAAACAAACAAAATAAACTGAAAATTGGAAAATTCAATATGTTTAAGTTAGTTAACAAAAAGAAAAGAAAGGAAAATTGATCATAATAATTGAACCAAAATTAATATTAACTTAAAAATTTTAAACAAAGTAAAGCTTTTGAATTTAAAATGTTAATCTCTTTCTTAAATTTAGGAGAAATTTATTATTGTAAAAGAAAAATTGGTAGAGGTAAGAGAGACGAAAAAGACAACTGCTTATATGAGAATAGAAGAAAGAAGAAATGAAAATGTCAAAAATTCAACGATTAGATTAGACAGAAGAATAGGTTAGGAACAAACATAAACATCGTGTAAGACAAAAATTCTAAGACAGGAAAAACATGTGAAAGGATGGAAAAGGCATGGGAAATGGGGAATAAAGGAAAGGAATTCAAAAGGGTAGATCAAGAAACAAATAATGTTCAGAAGAATTGACTTGTTTGTTCAGGCAAGTAGTATGATGATCAAATAGATTTTTATGGATTTCAAACATTTCAAGTAAATTCATTTTTGGGCCTTTAGAACAGGAGTGAAGAAGTAAGGTATTAGAGGGAGAAAAGGAATGTTTTTCTTGTAAACTATGGTTGGAAAAGGCAGAAGGGCTGTGAACAAAGTCAGTGTTCTGGTATTTATTAATGTAGCTAATGTGTTCATTCACACGAGAAAGAATTCTTCTACCACTTTGACCAATGTAGAAAGAAGGACAATCAGAACAAGTAAGTTTATATATACCAGATTTATGTAAAGTAGGAATTTTGTCTTTAGAGTTTACAAAGAAAGATCTCAGATTATGTTTTGTTGTGAAGGCAATAGAGATGTTATGTTTTTTAAAAAAATTTTGAATTTTGTAGGAAATGGAGCCTAAAAAAGTAATGGAGCCAGAGAAAGAAAGATCAGGGGGAGAAAGGGAAAGACCAGAGCTCAGTTTAAATTTGTAGAAAAGTTGAAAATAAATTTTGTTGAAAGTACTTAAAGGGAAATCATTATTCACTGCAATTTGTTTTAAAATATCAATTTCTTTATAAAAACATTGTTGTGACAACGGTATAGAAAAAGCTCTATGTAACAAGCTTCAAAAAGATGCTGTTTTATGGTTGAAAGGGTGAGAAGAAAAATAATTGATGACGCAATCTGTATTAGTTGGTTTCCTATAAATTTGGAAATTTAATTTAGAAGAAACAAGATCTCTAGAAATTAAAATATCTAAAAAGGGTAAGCTATTATTAGATTCAAATTCTACAGTGAATTTTATTCTTTCATAAAGTGAGTTGATGTGGTCTAAGAAGGAAGTGGCTTCACCTCTATCACCTTTGAAAAGTACAATGCAATCATCAACATATCTATAATAAAAAACTATGTTATCTTTAAAAGAAGGATGAAAAAGGAATTGGTTTTCTAAGTTGTTCATGAAAATTTCTGCTAAGAGAGGGCTAAGGTTAGAACCCATAGCTAAACCTGTTGCTTGTCGATAAAATTTATCATTAAATTGAAAGAAATTTTGTTCTAGGGCAAAACTAGTGATATCACAAATATGTTGACCAAACACAGGGTCTGTATTATTACGGAGGAGCATACAGTGAATAAGAGAAACGCAATCTTGTGGGGGGATACTAGGGAAAAGGTTAGAAACATCTAAGGAAAGCAAGAAAGAGTTTTGGGGAACAGTAATGGAAGAAATTTTATTGGTGAGATCTACAGAGTTTAAAATGGAAAATGAATTTTGAAAGTCAGTAATTTCTCTTAGAAAATTGTTCAGAAAACAAGATAATTTGGATGCCGGTGTGTTGGTAAAACTCACAACTGGACGAATCGGAACGTTGACTTTGTGGATCTTGGGGAGTCCATAAAGGAGTGGAGTGACTTGTGCCATAGGGACAAGAGAATGAGTTTTAACATCCAGAAGTTCAAAGAAATCAGAATAAAGATTTAATTTCTGTTTAAGTTTTCTGTGGAAGGCGACAGTAGGATCTGAGGAGATAGGTAAGAAAGAGGGATCAGAGGACAAAAAGGATTCCACTTTAGCGATGTAGTCGATTTTATCAAGGATAACTAGGCAATTGCCTTTATCAGCTTTGGTGCAAATAAGGTTTTCAGTAACTATTTTGTTCTTTAAAGACTTAACATCGTTGAGAGAAAAATTTACAGGAGGATTAAGGAAGCGTTTCTTCTTACAAACATTGTGATATTTAGAAATTGTAGAGGAAATATCAGATCTTATGGTTTCTTTGATCAAAGAAGGGGGCAAATTATTAATAATATTCTCGGAATCAACAGCAAGAAGTTTAAGGTTGTTTGAAAAATTAGGTGAGTTGACATTGTATTGTAAGCCCAGGTTAAGGATATTCTGTTGTTTTTCAGTAAAGGAAGCCTGACTTAAGTTCAAAAATCTAGGGTGGAATTTGAAATCTGAGAACTTAATAGGATGGTGTGGTTTTTTACAATTAGATTTGAATTTGAATTTATTAAATTTAGTTAAGAGTCTGTGAAAATTACAGACTCTTAACTAAATTTAATAAATTCAAATTCAAACCATAAGATCTGATATTTCCTCTACAATTTCTAAATATCACAATGTTTGTAAGAAGAAACGCTTCCTTAATCCTCCTGTAAATTTTTCTCTCAACGATGTTAAGTCTTTAAAGAACAAAATAGTTACTGAAAACCTTATTTGCATCAAAGCTGATAAAGGCAATTGCCTAGTTATCCTTGATAAAATCGACTACATCGCTAAAGTGGAATCCTTTTTGTCCTCTGATCTCTCTTTCTTACCTATCCCCTCAGATCCTACTGTCGCCTTCCACAGAAAACTTAAACAGAAATTAAATCTTTATTCTGATTTCTTTGAACTTCTGGATGTTAAAACTCATTCTCTTGTCCCTATGGCACAAGTCACTCCACTCCTTTACAAGATCCACAAAGTCAACGTTCCGATTCGTCCAGTTGTGAGTTTTACCAACACACCGGCATCCAAATTATCTTGTTTTCTGAACAATTTTCTAAGAGAAATTACTGACTTTCAAAATTCATTTTCCATTTTAAACTCTGTAGATCTCACCAATAAAATTTCTTCCATTACTGTTCCCAAAACTCTTTCTTGCTTTCCTTAGATGTTTCCAACTTTTCCCTAGTATCCCCCCACACGATTGCGTTTCTCTTATTCACTGTATGCTCCTCCGTAATAATACAGACCCTGTGTTTGCTCAACATATTTGTGATATCACTAGTTTTGCCCTAGAACAAAATTTCTTTCAATTTAATGATAAATTTTATCGACAAGCAACAGGTTTAGCTATGGGTTCTAACCTTAGCCCTCTCTTAGCAGAAATTTTTATGAACAACTTAGAAAACCAATTCCTTTTTCATCCTTCTTTTAAAGATAACGTAGTTTTTTATTATAGATATGTTGATGATTGCATTGTACTTTTCAAAGGTGATAGAGGTGAAGCCACTTCCTTCTTAGACCACATCAACTCACTTCATGAAAGAATAAAATTTACTTGTAGAATTTGAATCTAATAATAGCTTACCCTTTTTAGATATTTTAATTTCTAGAGATCTTGTTTCTTCTAAATTAAATTTCCAAATTTATAGGAAACCAACTAATACAGATTGTGTCATCAATTATTTTTCTTCTCACCCTTTCAACCATAAAACAGCATCTTTTCGAAGCTTGTTACATAGAGCTTTTTCTATACCGTTGTCACAACAATGTTTTTATAAAGAAATTGATATTTTAAAACAAATTGCAGTGAATAATGATTTCCCTTTAAGTACTTTCAACAAAATTTATTTTCAACTTTTCTACAAATTTAAACTGAGCTCTGGTCTTTCCTTTCTCCCCCTGATCTTTCTTTCTCTGGCTCTATCACTTTTTTAGTCTCCATTTCCTACAAAATTCAAAAAATTTTTAAAAAACATAACATCTCTATTGCCTTCAAAACAAAACATAATCTGAGATCTTTCTTTGTAAACTCTAAAGACAAAATTCCTACTTTACATAAATCTGGTATATATAAACTTACTTGTTCTGATTGTCCTTCTTTCTACATTGGTCAAAGTGGTAGAAGAATTCTTTCTCGTGTAAATGAACACATTAGCTATATTAATAAATACCAGAACACTGACTTTGTTCACAGCCCTTCTGCCTTTTCCAACCATATTTTACAAGAAAAACATTCCTTTTCTCCCTCTAATACCTTACTTCTTCACTCCTGTTCTAAAGGCCCAAAAATGAATTTACTTGAAATGTTTGAAATCCATAAAAATCTATTTGATCATCATACTACTTGCCTGAACGAACAAGTCAATTCTTCTGAAGATTATTTGTTTCTTGATCCACCCTTTTGAATTCCTTTCCTTTATTCCCCATTTCCCATGCCTTTTCCATCCTTTCACATGTTTTTCCTGTCTTAGAATTTTTGTCTTACACGATGTTTATGTTTGTTCCTAACCTATTCTTCTGTCTAATCTAATCGTTGAATTTTTGACATTTTCATTTCTTCTTTCTTCTATTCATATGAGCAGTTGTCTTTTTCGTCTCTCTTACCTCTACCAATTTTTCTTTTACAAAAATAAATTTCTTCTAAATTTAAGAAAGAGATTAACATTTTAAATTCAAAAGCTTTACTTTGTTTAAAATTTTTAAGTTAATATTAATTTTGTTCAATTATTATGATCAATTTTCCTTTCTTTTCTTTTTGTGAACTAACTTAAACATATTGAATTTTCCAATTTTCAGTTCATTTTGTTTGTTTCTTATTAACATATTACTAACTAATTATTATCACTTGTCTTCACCTGATGTACTATTCGGTCACCATTTAATTTAGTTTATGGTTGCTAAATTTTACACCTGTGCTATTAGCACTTTATAATTTTATTTCATAGGTTACTTTATGTTAGATTAAGTCACCATGTTATTTTTATCTATCTAATTCAACCATATTTAATCAATAATTTCATGTTTTATGTATTTTTAAATAGTTTCATGGTGCTGCATCTCTGACATTTGATTGTCCTGTCTTGATGACAACTTCCGTTTTCAAGTCTTTGCACATGCGTTTCAGTTTTCTAGATCCTTCTAATCTTCGAGTTTCTTCCTTCATTGCTAAATGTGCTTCTGCCAACTTCTATAATTTTTTAAAAAACGACAGTGTTATTAGCAGTTACTTTAAATATTTTTGTGATAATAATTGTTATGGATCATTATGGTTCTGGAACTGAAGTTGCCAATATTGGACTGGGTTTGGATTCCGTACGCATTTCTCATCTGCTTTTTTGAAGTTTTCCACCATACACACCTCCTTCATAGCCTGGAGTTTCTTTCATCCTTTCTTGGCTCACCGTTATGGTACTCATTCCACTTTTACTCGGTTCTTGGATTCTCTAGATCTTTCTCCGTTTTGTGGATGATTTTATTACAATTTTTTATTCTCAACAACGTATTACCTAAGGTCAGATATCATAATACCTATGCATACCATATTTTTACCATTATTTCGCTGATTTCCACTATATACACAACACATCTTGTTTTCACCAAGACCTTAGACAGTCTTCATTATTTTCTGACCTTTATACCACCTGATCTAAGATCTTTCATCAACAAGTTTTTCTTTCGAAATTTAATACTTTTTGTTCCAGTACCTTTTAATGTGTCTTATTTCGTCACTGAGTGTTATTATTAACTAGCTTGTGTTAGTTTTTCATTTAAACCTTTTTCTTCGTACCACATTATTTTTTGATCCTTATGAGGCTACCTCTACCTGTGGGCTCTCTTATTACATACTTTTTTGCTGCTGCCGGACTTCGTTTGCTGGAGATGTAGTATCCTGAAACCACATAGAGTCTTTGTATTTAATAATTATTTTTGGATTTGTTGTAATTTATTACGTTACCTTAATTTGGTAAGTTGTTTGACTGTTTCTTTTTTAATAACATTATGTTTATACTCTTTTCATATTTCTTGTAGACCTGATGATGACCGTGTTTGGTCGAAAGTAGTTGTCAACATATTTTTAACATACTATTAAAATTTTTTGTGGTACGAGACTTTGTGTTTCTTTAGTATTACCATTTGACCACATTTGAGTAATGGATAATATTCTTTCGTTTTTAATTCTGTTTGATAATTAAAAACATCTATACATATGATAAAACTGTAGAAATGAAAATTATGTACATTAATAGTTATTTGTGACACAAGGTGGAAAATGACATTTTGCAAGAGCGAGTAAAGTTGTGTAGTCGAGGTGCGTAGCACCGAGGTGAAACAATACGAGCAATTGCAAAACATTTTCGGGACGACTAACACGCACTATTTTTTGTTCCGACCAATTTTAAAAATTTAAAGTTCAAAAACGTTTTACTTACCAAGTTTGGGTGTTTATTGACATTTATTGCACGATTAAAAGAATTAGCAATAGGGAATGGTTTTCTGATAATTTATTTCAAGATACTTAGTTTATATACATAAGAATATGTTAATAAGCAGCACAGTAAAATTGTTATCTATACATATAATAAAACTGTAGAAATGTATATGTTTGTGCGCGCATCACATGAAAACTACTGATCCTATTCGAATGCGGTTTTCCAAGACGTATTTGTCTTCTTTCAACTTCACATCTGGTATATAAAACTTTCTATCCCTCACACCCTAATAACGGGGTAAGGAAAGAAATTTTTATACAAAAATCAACACGCCACGCGAACGACGTCGCGGGTACATCGAAATAGAACCCAAAAATGTGGTTAGATTTTTTTGTCTGTCTGCCTGTATGTTTTTGCGCGCATCACATGAAAACTACTGATCCGATTTGAATGCGGTTTTCACAGATGTATTTGTCTTCTTTCAACTTAACATCTGGTGTATAAAAATTTCTCTCCCATAAATAAAAGTTGTGAGACAAATTAAATGTAAATTAGGATCCTGCTTACCTTTAGAAAAAGTTATTAGTTTAGTATATTATAAATAAAATTAATTACAATTTGTATTCTTTATTATGTATTTGTGATGACTTATAGCGCCTTGTCTTTAGATAATCTAAAAGATGTTTTGCCGGGCGTGCATGAACTGCACAGTAAGTAAATCTTAACAAAAGGGATGCCACAGGTACCTCCGAAATATTTTACAAATTGCACATTGTACTAGGAATTATACCTTTTAGGGCTACAATCGGCTAAATCGGCTTAATCGCTTGCGAGTCATTATATTATCGACTTAACGCAAATTTTTATAAAACTCATCCATCGTTATTCATATTTATGCAAAAACTAAATGATTTTTAGACAGATATATAAAATTACAAAGTTTAAATGAGAAAGTAAGAATAAAACATCCAGATACAAGGCGTCGCCACGAATACTTAAAGTTAAAAATAGACAATTTTAAAAACGGTGAAATATTTAATTTCGTGAAAAGTTTAGGATATTTTTATAAACTATTGGTAAAGGTGTAGTTCTTATTGAAGTTTGTATTGTAGTATTGGTCACTAATTTTTTAAACAGATAAAGAACTCATCATTCGAATTTTGTAAAAATATATTCTATTTAAAAAGTCAAGTCAAGTTTTAGTAGAAAACGTTCAAATTTTCCCTCACCCTTTATAAATAAGAAAATTTTCTAATGTGATTGGGAAAAAAACTTTTTTGGTCCTCCGTCCAGAAACAATAGGACTATTAATTACTTCAAAATCATCCGGAAATAGTTATTTGTGACACAAGGACGGAAAATGACATTTTGCAAGAGCGAGTAAAGTTGTGTAGCCGAGGTGCGTAGCACCGAGGCGAAACAATACGAGCACTTGCAAAATATTTTCCGGACGTGTAACACACACTATTTTTTGGTTCGACTAATTTTTAATATTTTCAAAAGTTCTGTTATGTTCAAGACTTGACTGCTTGTGCTAACTGAACTAAGGCCACTGACTAGAAGATAGCCGACAAAATGTCAGCTGCTAATTAATTTTTATACATACAAATACTGTGCTAATAACATAGACAAATTAATTAATTAATTCTATTATCTCTGGCTAATAAGCAGCACAGAGAAAATTGTTATATTGAAAATATTAAAATCAATATTTAATAATTTTATATAAAAATAGCAGAGACAATGAACTATATCCATAATCGAATGATAAGTAGTTGTAAATTGACATAAATGTCAAATTTTATAATACAAGTTGTGAAAGAAATTAAATGTAAATTAGAATCCTGCTTACATTTAGAAAAAGTTATAGGTAAGTTTAGTATATTGTACGTTGTTTTTAATTAAATTTAATTAAAAGTTATATTTATTATGTATTTTTGGTGACTTAAAATTTAAACTCATAGCGCCATCTCTTTAGATAATCTAAAAGTTACTTTGCCGGCCTAGGCCGGAAAATGCCATTTTCCGGACGATTTTGAAGTAATTAATAGTATTGTTTCTGGACGGAGGACCAAAAATGACAATTCCGGCCTAGGCCGGCAAAGTAGCTTTTAGATTATCTAAAGAGGTGGCGCTATGAGTCATCAAAAATACATATTGAATAATACAAATTTTAATTAAATTTATTTAAAAACAGCGTATAATATACTAAAATAATAACGTTTTCTAAAGTTAAGCAGGATTCTAATTTACATTTAATCCCTCTCACAACTTTTATTTTAAATTTGACATTTATGTTAATTTACAACTACTTGTCATTCGATTATGAAAATACATATTTCGATTTTATTTTTGCTCATTAAACTAAAATAGTTCATTGTCTCTACTATTTTTATATAAAATTATTAGATATTAATGTTCAGTATAACAATTTTTACTGTGTTGCTTATTATAGTCCATTTCACCGATTTTGGCCGATGACAGAAATCATACTCGAAGTAAATTTAGAGTTACATCTCTCTCAGATACAGGCAAGTTAGAAATTTAAATGAGGACGTTTGTTTTTTAATACAACACTTACGTAACTGCATCTTGTTTCACCGGTAGATAAAAAGTATTCAATACGGAAGTCTTGACTTAATTCACATTCCTAGTAACCGTCATGTACGGCTCGTTGTTGAAGGGTTGAATTTAGTAATTATATATTTCATATTTTTTTAGATGTCAAACCACACTGATAGTTTCAGAAACTTACGACCTAGTTTAGAAAAAAAACTCTCCGCCATTGGTAACTTGGATGACAGTTTAATCTTATTTCAGTGGTTTCTAATATCAAATCGGCCAAAAACGATGAAATGGACTATAGCAAAGTATTCGTATGTATAAAAATTAAGGATCTTGAAATCGATTATTAGAAAATCATTCCTTATAGCCCAGGCTGTAGGGGAAAATAAGGATGATTTTGGGCTATAATTCAGGAATTTATGTCACCTGGCCTACATTATAAATGGAAACATGAAGAACAATCCCCCAGTTCATTCAACAGAAAATGTTTGGTTTTATTTATTTATGACCTTTCGTAGGTGAAAAATACGTATTTTTTGTGTTTTTTTTAATTTTTTACCTAAAGTAAGTATTGTTATAAGGATCTTTTGTATAAACTATAAAAGTATATTACAAGATATTTGGTTTGAGCCGTAATGCGTTTAATTAAAACTAATTGTTATTGCAAAAATAAAGAAAAAAGGTTAAAATTAAAAAACCTAATATTTATTGCACAATTGCTTTTTTGGAAGTATAACGTTCAAGCCTACTTAATTCCAAATCGAATGAAATATTGTAAGCCCAGATCGGTTATTTTGTTGCTGAGATACATGAATTTGTTTATCCCGCGACCTTCAACTTTCAGTGCCTATAGGATTGCCGAAAAATATGGTAGAGGGTTAATTTTAGTCTTATTTTCTTCCTTAAGCCTTTAATTTTCATATTGTGTTGGAAAGTTATGAAAAAATTATTTTTGATCCGTTAAAAACAGTTAATTATGAAGATGTAAAATTGCAGTTATAAACATTTAGAGCTGCAGCGCCCCCTACTTATCCTACAATTTTTTAATTTACAGATTATTGTAGCTGACATCAAGACGAAGATTTAAACAAAAAAAAAGTTTTTTAAGACCAATGCATAATTTTTTCAAAAAATTACAGCGACTTTTATATTACAATTAAGAAATTAATCTGGTGGTTTTTGTTAATCAAAGACGTATATTTTCAATTAATTATAGTTATTTACAATTAAAAGCGTTTTTTGTAATAAAAAATGACAAATAAAGTTGACCTCTTTTCAAGTGACGGCACAGATATAGTGGCGGCCGTGGCAGGTGTCTCTTTGCGCGATGCAAAGAAAACTAAATTCGCAACTTCGCTCGGAAAAATTTGTTATATCTCGGTGAAAAATGAATCGATTTCGATGATTATTTTTTTTATCTGGGGTAGCTCGTGGAAATAATAACATCTGTCTTCTAGTCACTGGTCTTACTTCAGGTAGCACAAGCAGTCAAGTCTTAAATATAACAGAACTTTTAAAAATATTAAAAATTAGTCGGACCAAAAAATAGTGTGTTACACGTCCGGAAAATGTTTTGCAAGTGCTCGTATTGTTTCGCCTCAGTGCTACGCACCTCGGCTACACAACTTTACTCGCTCTTGCAAAATGTCATTTTCCGTCCTTGTGTCACAAATAACTATTTTCGTACGTGTAACACACTATTTTTTGGTCCAAACAATTTTTAATACTTTTAAATGTTAAAATACTTTTTAGTTTGTGACATACATGTTTATTGACATCTAATGCACGATTAAAAGAATTAAAAATAAGGAATGATTTTCTGATTATCGATTTTAAGATTTTCTTATACATTCGAATACTGTGCTAACATGTAGCACAGCAAAAATTGTTATATTATAAATATTTATATTAATAATAATTTTAAATAAAATAGAAAAAACAATGGTTCAATGAGCAGAAATAAAATCGAATGGTAAGTGGTTGCAAATACATTTGCGCGTCATAAATGTCAAATTTAAAATAAAAGTAAAAATTTAAATTAGTTTTGCGTTTATTAAAATAAAGTTTTTTCCGGTCTTGGCCGGAAAATCTCATATTTTGGTCGATTTTAAAGTAGCCAACAGTATTGTTTCTGGATGGTGGACCATAAAATAAATTCATTACTGTTTTAAACACTGGGCTTTTATTTATTTTTAAATAGACTATTAATTACGTAACATACAATAATGCGCAACCTATAAAATCATATAACCAAAGTAGAAATCTAATTATTGAGAAGATCAGCGTCATTCAATTGCAATTTAAAGTATAAACTTGAAGTGCTTTTATTAGATAGAATTTACAATTAAAGTATTTCTCTTATCTTCTTTAGAGATAAATTGGAATTCTATTGGCACGTTTATTTTTCTTTTTTTCTTACTCTTGGCAGCCAGCGAGGTCGAACTAACAGAGTTTATTGGTTCAATACGTTGTTATCTTTTGTCATTTTAAATAAATAATTTAATATAAAGTGCAGTTTGTAAATTGTCTATTGTGAATGAAAAATGTATAAATAATATAAATAATTTGTTTAGTATTGATACAACCAAATTAACAATTACAGTGTCCTTATGGTCAAGAATAAGCATAGATTCTGAACGCTAAAAATTTGATTAAACGTATGATTTGAGGTATCGTGACGGTCATGACGTCATGTTTTCTGAGTTCATATATTTCGGCGATTCGACGCGTTCCCCTTTATAAAAAACCTATGCTTCCAATTTTTACTTCTATGTACATATATTATATGAATGGAAAACAACTTCTTTAAACGATAATTTGCTAAATTAAGAAAAAAAATTCCACGTAATGTTTAAAACAAAATGTTAGTTTTGACTGAATATGAATATTACCTTATTGAAACAAAAAGTTTATTTTAGCCAAATTGCAAGCAAAATTTATTAATAAGGTTTAAATTTTACTCAAATGAAATAATAAAAAAAAAAAAATTCTTTGGTGTAGACTTTAATTAATAAAACAGTATTATAAAAGTCTGCATTTTAAACACAATCTGTCGCAATGTGTACTTTAATGTTAGAAATAGAGAAAACTTTAACACAAATGTTGCAGTAATTATTACACAATTTAATAAGTTATTTGCATTTGTACAGACTGTGGATAAAAATCGTAACGAAGCAAATTGTTTTTTATCTGACGATCTTGAATAAAAGACAATGAAATATTTTTTTTGTATTTTTGTATTTTTAAAATAATTAACAAACCACTACAAACATCAACCAGCTGCATTAAATGGGATTACAATAAAAATCATCCTTTTTAAAAATTTTGGGGTACATTTTTCTCTAATTTAAATTAAAAAATATTTTGTTTGACAATAAAACGGTGTTTTATATACTTTTTTGTTATAACAGTGGATTGAGGCGTTTTGGAAGTAAAGTATTGAAACACTTAGGGGGGCTTTTTACACAATTTTATTTACAAAATTGTTAAGAAACACTGAACTCTGCTGGATAACGTCTAACTACTTGACAATACAATGAACTCTTGTGAATACTTGACCTTGAACTGACGTTAACTGCCCATGCATCCCCTTATATACAACATTATTTAATCTAGTCAGTGTGTTTAGAAGTTTCTAGAATTTTCTAGAAACATTATTTAAAATGGTCAGTTGATTTTTACAAACTTCTAAAAATCAACTGTCAACAACAATCTTTCAAATTAAGGTCCCTTCCTTTACGGTTATCCCGTTACACTGCCCCCTCCTTAGATTCATTCCTCCTGGAATGTTATTTCCTACATCGGAATCCCGCACACTCCCTGAGCCAGCCAAACCATCTTCTTGGAGTTGCTGCGCATCTCCACTGTGGTTTCCCTGGTAAGGCGCCAGACGATCATGATGGACCACGACGGGTTTCCCTCTGGGAATTTTCACGATCCGATAAATGACATCGTTAATCTTCTTCTTGATGGTGTAAGGACCTTCCCAGTTCTTTTGTAATTTGGGACAAATACCTCGACGCCGTCGGGGGTTATAGAGCCAGACTAAATCTCCAACTTGGTAACTTTTTCCCATTGTCCGTGTGTCATAGTACCTCTTCATCCGATCACTAGATAATTGAAGTTTTCCACGCACCAGGTTGTGTTTATTCTCCATTCGATTCTGAAGGTCGGCGACATATTGTTCACGTGCCATTTCTTCACCAGGTTTACAACCAAACACCAAGTCACATGGTAGCCTCATTTCTCTACCGAACAGGACCTTCGCAGGCGTTTGGCCTGTTGATTCGTTGATGGCCGATCGAATTGCCATTAGAAATAGTGAAATATGTCGATCCCAATCCCTCTGACAATCTGACACCACTTTTGACAGATAGTTGGTTATAGTCCGGATCATTCGTTACACCATTCCATCAGACTGAGGGTGCATCGCTGTGGTTCTCGTTTTGTGGATGCCTAATCTTTGGCAAACTTCTTGAAACAGCTTGCTCTCAAAATTTCTTCCTTGGTCTGAATGTAATTCTAGTGGTACCCCAAATCGGCTTACGAATTCTTCAACCAATATATCTGCTAAAGTGGTGGCTTCCTGATTGGAAACTGCATATGCTTCAACCCATTTAGTGAAGTAGTCCATTACAACAAAGATGTACTTGTTTCCTACATCGGTCTGTGGAAGTGGCCCCAATACATCTACTGCGATTCTTTCAAAAGGACTTCCAACCAGGTATTGCTGCATTTCCGCCTTCGGTTTTCGGTGCGGACCGTTACTGGCAGCACATGTAGTGCATTTACGACAGCAATCTTTAACATCATTAGTGCAATTTACCCAGTAAAATCTATCTCGGATCTTTTGCAGCGTTTTCGAGGTACCCAGATGTCCTCCTGAACTATTATTATGCATCTGTTTTAAAATTTTCGGTACAGCATTTCTTGGGACCACTATTTGTTTCCTTGTTTTTGTGCCCTCGGAATTTTCTATAAGTCTTTTAACGAGCCCTCCGTCCAAAATTAAAGAGTTCCATTGGGACCAGTATGCTTTTAAAGCAGGAGAGGATGAGGATATCTCTCTCCACAACGGACGACGGTCCATTCTCTTCCACTCCCGAATCTTTCTCAGAACGGGATCGTTTTCTTGTTGCTCCTCCAGTATAGAGCTCTCGTCTTCTGGCACAACCTTAACTAAGGCAAGTTTTTCCTCGTTCTGCTCCATACGGGTACAATGGGGGCAATCAGGTCGACATGGTCTTCTGGAAAGTGCATCAGCATTACGATGTCTGGTTCCAGGTCTGTGCTCGATTTCAACATCATATTCCTGCAGTTTTTCGAGCCATCTTGCTATCTGTCCTTCTGGGTTCCTAAAGCTAAGTAGCCACTTTAAACTGGCATGGTCTGTTCTGATCAGGAATTTTCTGCCATACAGATAATTATAAAAGTGTTTGACGGATTTTACAACTGCTAACAGTTCCCTCCGAGTTACACAGTAGTTCTTTTCAGCTTTCGACAAAGTTTTGCTGAAGTAACCAACCACTCTTTCCTTACCGTCTTGTAGCTGTGACAAGACGGCTCCAATTCCCACATTGCTGGCGTCGGTGTCCAGAATAAGCTTACCATCAGGAAGTGGATAAGCAAGAACAGGTGCTGACGTAAGCTGTTTCTTCAATATTTCAAACGCCTTTTGACATTCCTGATCCCAACAGAAGGACTTATCTTGTTCTGTCAAACGTGTCAAGGGTTTGGCGATGTCTCCAAAATTCTTGACATACCGTCGGTAATAGGAACAAAGACCCAAGAAACTCCGGAGCTGATGGTTGTCGATAGGGATTGGCCATTCCTGAACGGCTTGTATCTTAGCGGGGTCAACAGCAACGCCATCCTTGCTTACGTTATGTCCTAAATAGTTGACCTGTCTCTGGAACAAGTGGCATTTCTTAACATTCAATGTTAGATTAGCGTTCTGTAATCTTTTAAAAACTTCTTCCAGGTTAGATAAATGTTCCTTAAAGGTCTTACCCATTATGATGATGTCGTCTAGATAAACTAGACAAGTTTCCCATGACAAACCCCCCAGGATGTTCTCCATTAGTCGTTCAAACGTCGCAGGAGCATTACAGAGTCCAAATGGAAGGACCGTGAATTGCCATAACCCTGATCCACTGGCAAAGGCCGTCTTTTCTTTGTTGTACAACATCAGTTCTTTCCAGTTTACTTTTAGAACCAAATACAGGTTTATAACGGTAAAGTAGATCTCTTACCTGTTTCTTTTCTAATTTTGACAAAGAGGGGTCTAATTTTGTTATTAATTGTTTAATTTCGTTGGTCTCATCTGTTTCCGTAACATTTATCTTGTGAGTTATGGCCATTACTGGTTCTAAACTTCCCATTTCCGTGTCCTTTCGGAGAAGAACTGGATGATCGTTCAAGTTGATAACTCGGATGGGTACCTCTTTGGCGGATCTAACAAGAGTCTTACCCACAAGGAGTCCTTTTCCCAATTCATGGTTATGGTTCTTCGGCTCTATCATGGCTGGGGCACCATCTGGCTCCAGTCCATCCAACCGCGCTGTGACGACATATTCGCAGCTTGCCGGAAGTTCGATATCATCGATTAGCTTAATCGAGGCATTGTTAACTTGTTTTTGGTGCAGGAATATTTCTTCATTACCAGTACGAAGGATACGTTGGTAAAGATCCAAATGAAAACCACAGTGGAGCATAACATCCATGCCCAGAACAACATATAGTATATAAGTATGGCGGACAGTGAAGACGAGTTGTCAGGTCTCTCCGTAATAAAAGAGGGAGATTTTGAAGACAAATCTTTTAAATGTTGTCAAACTAAACCCAATAAAATATTAGTGTGTGTAGCATGTGGTAATAGCTATCACATATCCTGTGCAATAAAAAATAAACTAAAATGTGTAAAAATTTGTGACACGCGTCTCTTCTGCTGTGAAACAAAAATCCAAAACGAAACAAGTGAAGGATATAATCTATTAAAAATTGAAAACGAACTTCTAAGAAAACTACTACAAGAAAAGGAAGATAAGTACACTCTATTATTAAATAATATTCATTTATTAAAATCAAATAATAATCTACTTAAAGAAAAAGCTGATTTTCTGAAAGCAGAAATAAGCAAAACATCAAAAAAAGTGGAATCAACACCTGATACGGCCGGTACAAAAAACATAAGCAATAAAGATAAGCCTACTAACCTCTCGGCAGGAGTAGTCAATATTGTAAATAAAACAATCAAAACAAACCGAAAACCAGTTTCTCAAGAAGAATTACCGCAAATACATCACGAAGTGCGAGCACAATTGAATAAAATGAACGATATAATTGGCCTAGTACAAAATACAAGTAGCAGTGTCAACGAAAACAAGGAACATATAGAAAATGATCAAGACTCTAACTGTAGTGAACCAGAGTTCAAAACTGTTCGAAACCGGAAAAAGAGAAATAATAATAGAAAAGTGGTCAAGACTGTGGGAGAAAGACAAGATGATGAGGATTTTGGAGCTGAACGTAAGGTCTGGCTGTATCTATACCGAATTAAACGTCATATTACCCAAGAAAAAATACATGACTTCATTAAAAAGCAGGAAACATGCTACAATAATAATAAAAGAACTACCTACAAGGGAAGATCAAAATAAATGCTTCATGTTTGGCATAAAAGGGTGCTACAAAGAACAGATTTATCAACAATCCACTTGGCCGAAAGGTACTGGTTTTAAACGTTTTAACTTCACAAAATATAATAACTATTAAAGGCATCATCAGGATTTTTAAAACAAAAAATATTGTCAGATACAAACACAATTAGTCTAATTCATCAAAATCTGCAATCAATTGGTACCAGTGTTGATGGTATAAATAATCTACTAAGCCAACATAGAGAGTGTATAGCTTTCGCAGTAACGGAACACTGGAAAACAGAGTGGCAGTTACAATTATATGGGATTACAGGTTTCGCATTAGCATCATATTTCTGTCGTGATGAAGGTGAACATGGAGGTGTTGCTATCTACATCAGGAAGGATATCAATTATAAAGTGCGAAAAGATTTGAAGTTATTTTCAAAACGTGACGTGTTTGAGTGCGTGACAGTGGAGTGCAGTCTAGCTGGTAAAAAAGTTTTAATTGTAACTGTATATCGACCCCCTTATGGTCCAAATTTAAAAGAGTTTTATGAGAAATTAGAGGAATTTCTTGAAAACATAATAATTGAAAACAAAATAACTTTCATTGCAGGTGATTTTAACATTGAATTAAAGGATAATAAAACAAATATAAATAAAATAAATTTCTTATTAAACTCTTATTCATTTGTATTCACCATCCACGAATATACCAGAATAACGAGAACAACTAAATCATGTATTGACAATAGTAGTTATAACAAATCATGTTCTGGATCACTTCCGGTGGTGATCTAGAACATGATTAGCTTTTGAGGGGGCTAAGGTGATCTAGAACATGATTAGCTTTGACGAGATTCAAGAGGTGTAGAAAATGATTAGTTTTTTGATGGTTCTGAGATGATTAGCTTTTTCTTTGGGTAAAAAAGGAAGAGATGTTGGTAAGATGAAAAAAAAATCGCGCCGTGATGTTGGAGTTTTAGGATGTGCGTTGATGGTGAGATGCTGGACGATGATCGTCTGGGCGTGTGTCGTTTTTTAGCTGGATAATTTTCGGCTGGCAGATGATTTTTTATTGTAAATTTGAAATATATAAGTTAAAGAATAGAAATTGGATAAGAGTGGTTATTGTATTTTTGAGGTCAAAGTGTCAGATAACAACTTAATTAATTTCCTGTTTTATGTTGTTCGAATATCAAAACAACCTTCAACAAGTTTAAACATGTAAACTTGTAAGTGGGGTATTGTATTGTTAGCATTAAACATAAAAATATTTTATAATTTAATTATATTTTAAATGACCCTCATTGAACTCTATAGAATATTTCACATTCAACAAGTTTAAACATGTAAACTTGTAAGTGGGGATATTGTATTGTTAGCATTAAACATAAAAATATTTTATAATTTAATTATATTTTAAATGACCCTCATTGAACTCTATAGAATATTTCACATTTGATACATCAGCATTTTTTCTATCGATTAATTATTAATTTGCTGACTGCAATAATCTTTGTAAAATGTTAATTATTATAATTAATACATGTATAAATACATCGTGAAGAATAGTTTTTTCTCAGTTATATTTTGATTATTGTAATTGTGAAACTATCAAGAATTTTGTGAAAACTTTAAAAGTAAGTAATTTATTACATTAAGTGCTGTTCTTTGGATATTTATTTATCAGATTCATAATTTCAGATGAATTTTTTAGACGCTATTAACAACGAGTGTTCGAAACTAGTTGAAAACAAACCGAAACTGAAAGTTCGAGAATTGGAATTAAATAAACCTTTAAAAATTGTGAATGCAAAGCTGTCGAAACACCGGAAATTTGGAGATTCCATTTTTCTGGAATTAGAAAACTGCGTCACTTTTCTCCCTAAAAGAGTTACAAACTGTATTGAACCACATCTTGAGAAAATAAATGCAGGACAGTATTGTATTGTCTTCACTGGAGTACAGAAAATAACTGGACTAAATGAACCGAGGACTTTGTTTTCCATTGTAGAACAGGTTAGTAAATTTTCTCTATAAACACACACACACACACACACACACACACACACACACACACACACATAGATTGGAAGATAATAAGATTTTCTTTTTTCTTTTTAGACTGAGGATTCTAAGAGTACTCAAGATAGCGGCTACGACACCAAATGAGGTTGATTACGATGAGATGAATGTAAAGATTATATGTTGTAAGTAACCTTTTAATTTAAATTAATATGAATCAGTTTGAAGTGAATATTGATGCTTTGGTATCAGTAAGCAACAAAGCATTAAAAGTATTAAGTGAGGGCGGTCATCAGCATAATAGAGATAGGTGGGTGAAACATCTTCATAAAACTATCCGACTTTGTAATAGGGCCTTGTTTAAAAAATGTCACTCAGTTGGAACTCAAAAAAAACTAATTACCAATATTGGACATTTAAAGCGGTGTCGTGCTTTAATCAAACGTTTAGGTAAAAGAAAGTTAGGCCGAGGAATTAAGGGTAATCGAAGTGATCGTGTAGTCTGGGAAAATGTAAATTCCGCTTTTAAAAGTAGACTTTTAACTGGAGTTATAATAAATTTACGTCATACAAATTTAGATGATTTTTTTCTTGACTCATTCAAAATTTTTAAATTAAAAATTAACTGTCTTTTAAAAACAAATCAGATAATGAAAGTGAATGTATCATTTGCTGGGGAATTTATAAAAAGATTTGGTGATGATGGTGAAACTGAAGTAGACTTAAAATATTTAACAACAAAAAATGAAATTATTGATAATGGTACAGATCTAAAATTATGGTTTCAGAATCACATTGTTGAAAAAATTATTACAAAACTTTCGGAATTTCAAGAGCGCGGTTCTGGGTGGGCGTTGAATAAAATTGTTTCATTAGAGATAAACTTTAATAAATTAGAGATTGGTTTGGGAGCTTCATCCTTTATTAAATTACCAAATGAGATAGCTAAAAGGCATGCTTGTGTTAACATAAAAAACTCAGATGAAGCATGCTTTTTCTGGGCAGTTACATCAGCTTTACATCCAAGTAACACAAATAGTAATAGAATAACCTCCTATCCGCATTATACTCATGTTTTGAATGTTGAAGGTTTAACCATACCCATGCCAATATCTGAGATTTCTAAATTTGAAAAATTAAACAATATTTCTATAAACTTGTACGGTTTAGAACTAAGAAAGACTAAAAAGAATTCATTTTTTACTGTATTACCTGTTCGATTAACTAACTGTAAATTAGAGCAACATGTAAATTTATTACTAATTCAAAATAAGTATTACCCTAAAATAAATGATTTCGAATCTCTTTCAACAGATTTAGTTAATGATCATGATGAGGATAAAACTGTTTATCATTATGTTTGGATTAAAAATTTATCTAGATTAGTATCTGCACAAATAAGTAAATCTAATACGAAAAGAAAATACATTTGTGATAGATGTCTGAATTATTTCTATAGTAAAGAAAAATTATGTAATCATGAGGAACTTTGTAAAAAAGTCAACAGTTGTAAAATATCATTTCCAAAATATAATTCAATTCAATTTAAAAACCATATATATGCTCAAAGAGTTCCTTTCATAGTTTATGCTGACTTTGAATCTTTGTTAGCTAAATATTCTGATGTTTCTCAATCTAATACTATTAAATATCAATATCATAAAGCTTACAGTGCAGGTTATTATTTTAAATCATTTTATAATAATTCTTTAACATACTATGATAGTAATACGGGTGATGACTGCATGACATGGTTTGCATATCAAATGAAAAAGATTGCTACTTTGGTTGATTCTGAAATTAAAAAGATAATTCCGTTAAAAGAGTTAATCAATCTTGAAGATGCCGAATTTTGTCATATATGTCAGAAAAAGTTTACGAGTACAGATGTTATCACACGTGATCATTTACATTTCGATGGTTCCTTCCGCGGATTCAGTCATCAAAGCTGCAACCTAAATTATCGAAAGCAATATATAGTACCAGTAGTATTTCATAATTTGTCTGGATATGATGCACATTTTATGATTCGAGATTTATCTAGGTTAGGTCAAATCAGCTTACTTCCTATTAATAAAGAAAGATACATATCATTTACTGTTAAATTTGATCAGCATACAGATATAAAATTCCGTTTTATTGATTCATTTCGCTTTTTGGGGTCATCTCTGGATGAATTAGCAAAAACTTTAAACCCGAATGATTTAACGAATCTAAAGCAAGAATTTAAAAATTTAAATGATGATCAGTTCAAATTACTAACTAAAAAAGGAGTTTACCCCTACGATTATGTTGATTCAATGGAAAAGCTGAACGATAAAGAATTGCCAAGCAAAGAACATTTTTTCAATAAACTATATGATAAATATATTGATGATGAACAGTACGCACATGCACAAAAAATTTGGAAAATTTTCAACCTAAATACGTTGAAAGAATATTCAAATATTTATATGAAAACAGATATCTTATTATTAGCAGATTGTTTCGAAATATTTAGAGAAAAATGTTATGAGTCATATGGGTTAGATCCAGCGTGGTATTACACCATGCCAGGATATACCTGGGATGCAATGTTGAAATTTACTAAATGTAATTTAGAACTTCTTAAAGACATTGATCAAGTATTATTTATCGAAAAGGGAATTCGTGGAGGGATCTCAGTATGCATCAAGCGATACTCAGAAGCAAACAATAAATATATGACGGATTTTGATCCCTCTAAACCATCAAAATATTTGCTCTACTTAGATGTGAATAATCTTTATGGAAAAGCTATGTCTGAGCCTCTTGCTTATGGAGGCTTTGAATGGGTTGACGCTAATATAGATATAAACACTATTCCAGACGATGGTGATACTGGTTATATATTTGAGGTTGATTTGGAATACCCTCAACAATTGCATGATTATCACAGAGATTTTCCGTTTTGTGCAGAACATTCAATTCCACCAAATTCGAAATATAAAAAACTTCTAACCACGTTATATGATAAAAAGAACTATGTAATACATTACCGCGCTTTGAAACAAGCTGTAGCTCATGGATTAATTATTAAAAAAATTCATAGAGTATTAAAATTCAAACAGTCAAGGTGGCTGAAACCCTATATTGATCTTAACAACCATTATAGAACTTTAGCTACCAACGATTTTGAAAAGAATCTTTATAAACTCATGAACAATGCTGTGTTTGGTAAAACGATGGAGAACATTCGTAAGCATAGATCAATTAAATTGTTACGAAAATGGGATGGAAGATACGGTGCAAAAAATTTTATTGCTAGTCCAGCATTTCATAGTCGTAAAATTTTTGATGAAGATTTAATTGCGGTGGAACTAAAAAAATTTGAAATTGAATTTAATAAACCTCTTTATATTGGCATGAGTGTTTTAGATCTTTCCAAAACAGAAATGTATGATTTTCATTATGGGTTTATGTTACCTTACATGGGTAAAAATAGGTGTTTTTTGACTTATTCAGACACTGATAGTTATTGTTATGAACTTATTTGTGATGATGCTTATAAGGAGGTAATTCTATTAAACATTGATAAATTTGATACAAGCGATTATCCCGTAGATAATCCTTATAATATCCCCCTAGTTAATAAAAAAGTTTTGGGTAAAATGAAAGATGAAGCTAAATCCAAAATTATCACACATTTTGTTGGGCTTAGATCAAAGATGTATTCAATTAAATTTCAAGTTAGTGAGAAAGAAAGACAGAAATTTAACACCACATTAAACGAAAATCAAATATTAAATTTAGGAGTTACTAAGAAATCGAAGGGTATTAAAAAACATATAATACAAAACAAAATTACGTTTGACCATTATGTGAAATGTTTGAAAAGTTTAGAACCTCAATATGAAAAACAATGTAATATATTATCGTTTAATCATAACGTTTTTAGCATCGAAACACGGAAAATCGCTCTAAGCGCTTCTGATGACAAAAGATATCTTCTACCTAATTGTGATGATACCCTCCCTTGGGGTCATTATAGTATCACTTCAACTGATTTATAATTTTTATTAAAAGGTTACTAGTTTATTGTTATTTAATGTATTCAAAATTTTTGTTTAATATAAGTTATTGGGAATGTATTGTGAATTTATTTGCAAATATTTATTTAGTTTTATGACTTTTCTTATTTTATACCTCTGTTTATAGTACTGGCGAAAGAAACTAAAAGAATAATGAAGCAATGAAATGTATTTTTAAATAATAATAATAATAATAATAATAATAAATATTTGTAAACTTTTAAAAGGTGTTTCAATAAAAAAAAAACCTTATTTTTTTATAGCTTTATTTAGGTAATATAGTATAAAACAACCAATTATACAAAGTAAGAATATTATTATATGCACACATAAATTTACCGTTGGCGTGGTGAGGACATCCTGAATATACAGGTTCAAAATTTTTTGTTGCACAGGGTGTCCCATCATAATTTGCAACGTCATAAATTAATGGATAAAATCCAAGTTCTTCGCATTTTGCTTTTAAAAAGTCAATTTTTTGATTTCCCCTAACATAAATCAAATCAACGTTGCCAAGTAGGTGTTTCTCCAAAATTGCATTGACATCGGAATAATCTACATCTCCAGAATCGTATCGTATTCCATGCAAAAATTTTTCTAAATACCGCGTGGTTTTCTTGTCTTTAGCAGTCAACTCGAGAAATGGTTTTGGTGGTTTAAATAAAAAATTTGATTTTATACCACCAATCTGTATGGCGACTTCTTTTGGATAAAAAACTTCATCGATTATAAATCCTTGGATGTCGACTACTGCAATTCTCATGATGATGATGATGAAACTTCTTTGAAAGCTGAGCAAATACTAAATAATTAGTAGTTTATATTATATTTTTAACTACTTCCGTTAGGGGATAATGCTCCAATAAACAATCGTGAATTATGATACAATATGCTTTAGTATTTTTGGTAAATCCTTTGTCGGCATCAATTTCTAGTCGTACATCAACAGTCGATGATTTCATTGATTCTTCTTGCTTAGAACAATCGATAACAAACAAAGCACGATTTCGGAATGCTAGAAAATCCATTAATGGTCGTTTCATTGATACTCTGTTGTAACTGGAATTGAATTCGCTGTAGTTGTAATGAGCTAGCGCAAAGTCGTTTTTTTCAAAATCAAGTTGCATCCTTTCATTGGGAAAATATTCACCATTCAATGCGAGTCTGAGACCTTGTAGATTTACGTGATCAAATAAAGAAGGATCTGCAGTTTTCAGATTTCTCCTATCAGTTTGAAAAAATACAATAACATATCGAGGTTTCTCTATTGCAGACGTCGTTTTAACAGCCCAAATTTCTTGTTTTGCTCCTGTGGTCAAAGATGGTAGCTCATGTAGTTCCCATTTTCTAAACGGAATTACGATTGGACGATCGCTTTGAATTGATCGCATCAATTGTTCTTTAACGAAATCATTTGGATAAATATGTTTTACTTTCAGTTCCATCGAATGAATCATAATCTGTACGGTTGTAGAAGTAGTTACGTTACCGGTACCTGGTTTTTCTGTTACAATAACGCTATCGAGATCATTACGAGCTCGAACGAATCGAATCGTTTGTCGTCCACAAGTTACCATTGGGTAATCATTGAAAATGTTGAAGATGTGTTTAAGCGGCATCAGTAAACTAAATGACTTATCAGCAGGATTGAGAATGGGATTTGTGGGATAATTCCAACCGGCAATGGCAAGGTGGCGAGAATCTTCTTCATTGTAACATGTTAAAGCTCTTACAGTGCTAACAATTCCAGGATCTCGAACTGTTTCTATCTCTCTTGCACTTTCGCTATACGTACACGAGTCGAATAGAAATGCTCCAAAGTTTGGTGTCAAACTAACATCACCATCACCAGTTATATCCAATTTTCCTTTAATAGCCAACAACGTATCATGCATTGCAAAGAATGAGTCCACCTGATTTACACTAAATTCTACAATGTCGCTACAGCTAAACGATTTGATGAACGGTGTGTAAGATCGGTATTCGGATTTTCTAATCGATTCATCCTGAAACGGTTCTCGATAGAGATCAAACATTGGATCTTGAATTGTTCGTATACGATTCATTATTATTATTGTTAATAACTTTGAAACCAAGAGCTTTCAAAAATAAAACGTTGTCTCTAGTAAGTCGTCGTCGTCGTCCTACTAAACACTTTAACGATTTGTTCAATACTGCAGGCTTCTGAAAATATGAAGGTGCTATATAGTTGAAAATTAATCCCATTCTTTCAACTCCAAACCCAATATGCTTCTTTCACCTTGAAAATTTACAGGTCTTGAATTTTGATCCAATGCCAGTATAGTAATATTTGTAATCTCAGGTATATCAATCACTGGCAAATACGTGATATTTTTAGGAATTTCGTTGATAGCGTAACCAGGGTCTACAGATATACCAAACTCGTGGATAGTGTGAGTAGGTCTGTTGTTGTAGAAGGCTCCGGTGGTAATGTTTGTTTCGAAACGAATCGTTCGTACTTTAACAATTTCCACAGGTAGATCGGAACTATGTCTTACGTTCGGTTCCAGAATCCTCTTTGAGAAACCCAACATTCTGCCTATACTGTCTTCACGCTCGAAATTTATTGCATGTTGACTACTGAATATTTCACACTTGAGTGTATTATTGTTGGGTTTTAATGAAAAAACGTCTTCAATCTTTGCATTTGATGGTATATTTAGTAAATTTCTAATCGTCTCTTCAATATCGGAAATTTCATAGCAACCTGTATTTAACGTTATTTTCTCCAATTTAGTTTTATCGTTATTTTTGTAATAGTAAAAAGCATTACTGCCATTCTCTACATTCGGTATACTGTTGTACGAAAAGAAAAACAGAAATGCCAACTTGTATTGTTTCTTTGGATCTAAACTCAACGGAACCGGAGGAGTCCAATCAAATTGATAATCACGACTCTCTAGCGTCAACAACATAACTGTTGGAGGTTAAACAAAGAAATAAAATTGTATATCTTTAACATTTATTTAAATAATTGTTCACAAGTTCATTACATTTTTCTAAACCTAGTTTACATATATGACAATTTCCTTGTGATTGCGCAGGTCCATCAACATGGGTGGTCCATTCAGGACGATTATGATGAACAAAGCAGGGTAGGCAGGTTCGCAATTCAAAATCCAATCTATATTCAAGCGGCAACTTGCACCAAACTTGTAATAATTCACAAGGTTTTGCGTACCTTTTCAAATAACGTATAGGAAAACTTGCCAATTCTTGTTCAGTAAAGTCAATCAGGTTCTTTTCACGATTAATGTACGCCAAAACAGCCTCCATCGTATAGAAATTCTAAACAAAGATAACCACAGTTGATTTGATTAAAAGTCTGGTAAGGATCGTGGTTGTAAACAATTTTCGTTGCAGGTCCTAGATACTGTACAAGTTCTTTCGGCGGTTTCAACTTGCCAAATGAATCGAAATATTCAACGTTATTGTTAATCTTCCGATACGCCACCCAATGAGTTCCATGATTTTTGCTTTCATCCAAATTTAGGATTGCGCATTCGCGTTGAGCAGGACCGGTTTTAGGCAATGTGTCTCGCATAAATACACCTCTAAAATTTGGGATTTTTAGATGTTTAGCATATCGTTTTAGTTCATAATCATACAATCCTCGATTGGGTAGCGTAATTAGTTTTTTTGCTTCTTTAGAAAGAGACCAAAGCCCCCTCTGGCATTTTTTCGTAAATATAGTCCTTTACCGAGAGATTCCATAGCTTTGTTATGTCGATGTTCTTCTTCCAATTTTTTCTGAGCATTCTTAGCGTCAATCACAGTTTTAGCGATTCCAGCAGCTCCGCCAGACAACGCCCCGAGTGCACTTAGTCCAGCAAATAACGGAATTAACGGTAGAAATCCTCCAGATTTTGGTTCGATGGGAATAATTCTAGGTACTTTAACCTGATTTTTTCCACCAGCATTTTGTACAGCTACCCTGGCTGCTTTTAGTGCAATACTGGCTGCTCGTTTTAATGTAGCCGAAGGACCTGCTTTTTTTATATCTCTTTGTATTTTACTTATAATATTGCGTTTAAACGATTTAGGTTTCCTAAAACCCATGCCAAGTTTACGTTTAGCTTTCATTGCGGTGGTCGTTAACCAAGCTGCAGTCTTTTCACCAATTGATGCGTCCTTGGACTTTACTCTTTCCCACGCTTTATTCTCTAGAATCTCGTCTGCTTTATGTCTTTCCGCTAAATCTTTATGTTTAGAATATGCCATATCGTGTTCTCTGGCTGCGTCGTCCAGCAGGTTAACACCCGTATCTCCACGTGCAAGTCTTTTATGTAATTTGGTGCCTGGACCCAAAAAGTTGTAACTGGGATAATGTAACTCAAACGGCAGATTATTGATAAAGCTGTTGAGCACACCTTCACCTTCAAAAACCAACATGAGAAATGAAATGATTTTAGAATTACTACACTACTTATACATTGAAACAATGAAAAACATGTCAAAACATGAAGGTCGTTCAGCAAGAACACACACTGCCAATTGAAAATCTAGATGAAGGAAACGATCAAATCGCTGGCAGCAAACATGGAGCATTGCTACCAAACTCGTTTCGAGCGCTAATCTGTGGACCCAGTGGGTGTGGCAAAACAAACGTTATGTTATCATTACTGTTTCATCCGCATGGCGCGAAATTTAAAAATGTTTACGTTTATTCAAAGTCATTGTATCAGCCCAAGTATAAATTGTTGGAAGAAGTGCTGTCGAAAGTTAAAGGTGTGGGATATTTTCCGTTTAAAGAAAACGATGAAATTATTAGCCCAAATGAAGCAAAACCAAATTCAATTTTTATTTTTGATGACGTCATATGTGAGAACCAGCAAAAGATTCGAGAATACTACAGCATGGGCCGACATCGGGATATAGATAGCGCATTTCTTTCACAAACCTACTCGAAATGCTGTAAACAAATTTGTAGAGATAACAGTAACCTAATTGTACTTTTTAAACAAGATGCTATTAATTTGAAACATGTCTTTGATGAACACGTGTCACCGGATATGAGTTTTGAAGAATTTAAACAGTTGTGTTCGAAATGTTGGCAAGAAAAATATGGGACAATGGTTATTGCAAAAGACTTTGATTTAAACAACGGTCGATATCGAATCGGTTTTGATAAATACATAAAATTATAATATTGCGTTCATTATTCAACAACATGTCAGACAATCCAGTTGACGTAGCCGTTCGTAAGAGAAAAATTGCCGAACTTGCTCGATCGATTCGAAAAAAATATAAAGCGTTACAATTGGGTAGAGTTGAAACGGATGAGACACTAAATAAATTGTTTAAACCCGTCACGGAACCTCTACACAAAATTGTAAAATCTTCTCTAAACGAAACAGTGATCTCTCATCCTCAACCAGTCAACGAGCCAGAGCCTAAAAAAGAACCATCTAAACAAAAAGAAGAAGAACCACCCAAAGAAAAAGAAGAATCACCTAAACAAAAAGAGCAATTGAGTATACCTGAGTTTGTAAAACTCGAAAATGTTGCCGAAACCGCTAATGATGATGACGATGAAGTATTCTATGAAGACGATGAACAGGCTGTTAAAGATCTTAACATTTCAGAAGATGTTATTAAGGAATACTTGGATCAGTATCCCCCAATGGCTCATCCATATATTCTAGATCATTGGGAGAAAAAAGATAATATAGACCCGGTTTATGGCCCTACTTACGATGCTCATACTTCTAAATGGTTTTTGGGTGGCAAACAAATCGACTTTGATAAAACTCATGGATTTATTATTACAAAAGGCAAACAGATAAGAGGTACACCGGGTCTGTATGAATTAATTTTTAATGATAATCCTGAAAATTACAATGATGACGATTTAAAGCGTTATGGAACAATACTAGAATTAACAAATCCTCATAAAAACATTAAAGGACACCTTAAAGGAACAAACCGATTTAAATACACACATATCATAAAACCTCTGGCTACCTCTCACTTGCGAAAACATTCGAGCACTGTGGGCTCTGGGATGCAAATGGTTTACAACGATAATAAAATTGACCTTCAATATTGGGACGATCCAAACGAACTCGTTGACAGGCTTCGGCTTTTAATAGCGTCAAAAGAAGCAGGAAATACTTCGAATGATAATGAAATTGTTGCAATTATCGAGGAATTAAAAGAAGCACGCATTATTGCCTAAACATCATTACCACAATGAGTGTCGACAAATTCGGACGTACTAAACATGATATAGGCAATAAAAAACTATTGCTGATGTCTAAACCAACCTTAGTCCATACTGCAAACGGTGATATTGATTTTGAAAATTTAAAACTTTGTAATGTTAAAGATCCTGACTCAGACAGCGATGCCGTCAATAAAAAATATATGGATAATAATGTTCAAAAGTTAACTGAAAACATGAATGCTATGAAACTTACATTCAATAATGACTTGATGACCATAAACACTTTTATATCAAGAGATCCTCCTTTAGCCAGCAAACATATGGCTAATAAAAAGTATGTAGATGAATCAATTGTCACCGCAAAACAGTACCTACGAGGAGATATTAAAAATTCGCTTAAAAGTTTAGAATCACAAATAGCAACGATTAATGCAAACTCTGCACAGTTAGCTGTTAATCAAACAAATGCAGTAGAAAACGTAAAAGATAAAATCGAGAAAGCGTTCTTAAAATTATATAATCAGGATATTCCAGATATACGTCAAGATTTGTTGGATGAGATTCTTAAAAGAACTGACTCTGTAACGAAAAATGTTAATATACTCTCTGGAAACATTTTGGCTATTGAAAAAAAAGTTGCTGATTTGACTGATACAATAACTATAAAGCAAAATAATCTGCGTAATGTTGTAGAAACTATTAAAGCGATGGATTTGGCCATAAAAGCATTGGAGAATCGGTTAGTACAAAATCCCTAAACATTTAGTCCCTGTTATGCATTCAAAAGAGAAGATTCAAGTTGTTAATGAGCTGCATAAACCAGCTCGAAAAAATTATGCTCGTCGACGAACAATTATCAAAGGTTTGGATGATTTATGGCAAATTGATTTGGCTGAAATGAGTTCTTACGCAACTCAAAATCGATCGTTTAAAATGATTCTAGTGGTAATTGACTGCTTTTCGAAATTTCTCTGGACTCGACCGTTGAAATCGAAAACTGGCGAAGAAATCATGAAAGCTTTTGCTGATATTATAGGAAAACGCAAACCGAAAAATCTTCAATCTGATCAGGGCAAAGAGTTTTACAACACAAAATTTCAAAATCTAATGCAGAAACATGGTATAAATCATTATAGTACATTTACCAAGATGAAAGCAAGTATGGCGGAAAGAGTTATTAGAACGCTGAAAACGAAATTGTATAAGCATTTTAGCTTAAACGGTACGTACAGGTGGATAGATGTGTTACCGAAAATTACAAAAGAGTACAACGAAAGCAAACATAGAACGATTGGTCGGAGACCGTCCCAGGTAAACAAGTCCAATGAAAAAGAGATTCTGAAGCAACATTATAATCATTTGAAAATAGCAGGCCCGCGAAAATATAAAATTGGAGATGTGGTGCGCATAAGCAAGGCAAAGCATCTATTTGATAAAGGATATACACCTAATTGGACTACGGAGCTTTTTAAAATTACCAAAGTGAACATAACTAATCCCGTAACATACATGTTAGAAGATTTACATGGATTACCAATTAAAGGAGCATTTTACGAGGAAGAGCTACAAAAGTCAAAAAATCCTGATATTTACCTTGTTGAAAAAGTGTTGAGAAAAAAAGGCAATAAAATCTACGTTAAATGGCTGGGGTTCGATAGTTCGCATAATAGCTGGATCGAAAAATCTAATATTTTATAAACTTTGTTTTTTTTTTATTTTGTACACGTTTTCTTATATACATTGTGAAATATGTACTAATACTTTGTATATTTACTTTTATAAAGATAATGTAATAAACTTTTATAAAAAATAATGACTATTATTTCAAAATCGATAATTATAGCGTCAAAAAATGTTATTTTACCGTTACAAAATTCATGAACGTCACAGTTCCAAAATGTGAAACGTCCAAACGTTAAAATAGCGCTAAAATTTGTCGCAATAACGCTTTAAAAAACTGATAAGAAAAAATTTACGATTTACATGTATTTCTTATGGAAAAACATAATTTCAAAGTGTCAAAAATGCGTCAGTTTTCGCTATATTATCGCTACTAAATTCATGAGCGTCAAAGTGTCAAAAATAGACGTCAACACGACGAATTTGAACGTTTTTTGATCGTTTTAATGGAACATATTTAAAAGAAAATAATACACCATAGATTCAGATTAAAAATTTTCGCAGACATTCAGGGTTTTCAAATTAATGAAATATTTTATCTTAAAGAACTTAGCATTGAATTTGGATTCAAACAACAACATTTTCTATTTGAACCACCACAAACTTATCAATCATTAAGCTATGCAGATAAAAAGACTGTGAGATATATAGAAAACCATGTGCATGGAATAAAATATGCTTCTGGAAATATTCATTACTGTAAACTTAATGATATTTTAAAAAACTATTTACTTCACATGTAAGAGGTGAACAGAAAGCTGATTTTTTGCGAAAGAAGTATGAAGAATTTGAAATTTTCAATGTTGTTATTGTAGATGTTGTTAAATTTGATGGAACACCCCACGCCACTGGGAAATTAAACTCTAACTCAAAGTCATGTTTAAACCATTTTACTTATGGACTCTGCACTCAGAGAAATTCAGAACATCTACGTCAATGGTTTGTTAATATTATACTACCGTTGTAATTATTTAAATAAACAATTTTAAACCGATAATAATTGTTTTTATCTCAAAACCTTTAATAGCCAAACATATAACAATTTTTATACTTTTACAAAGATTATTGCAGTCAGCAAATTAATAGTTAATCGATAGAAAAAATGCTGATGTATCAAATGTGAAATATTCTATAGAGTTCAATGAGGGTCATTTAAAATATAATTAAATTATAAAATATTTTTATGTTTAATGCTAACAATACAATACCCCACTTACAAGTTTACATGTTTAAACTTGTTGAAGGTTGTTTTGATATTCGAACAACATAAAACAGGAAATTAATTAAGTTGTTATCTGACACTTTGACCTCAAAAATACAATAACCACTCTTATCCAATTTCTATTCTTTAACTTATATATTTCAAATTTACAATAAAAAATCATCTGCCAGCCGAAAATTATCCAGCTAAAAAACGACACACGCCCAGACGATCATCGTCCAGCATCTCACCATCAACGCACATCCTAAAACTCCAACATCACGGCGCGATTTTTTTTTCATCTTACCAACATCTCTTCCTTTTTTACCCAAAGAAAAAGCTAATCATCTCAGAACCATCAAAAAACTAATCATTTTCTACACCTCTTGAATCTCGTCAAAGCTAATCATGTTCTAGATCACCTTAGCCCCCTCAAAAGCTAATCATGTTCTAGATCACCACCGGAAGTGATCCAGAACATGATTTGTTATAACTACTGACAATATTTTCACAAACTTACAAGATACTTATAAAACAACAATTTTGCATTCTTCTTACACTGCACAAAAAATTAGTTTCTCTGTAGACTATGTGCCAGAACCAACTGAAAAGATGGTTCGCATTTTCTCTACTGAAAACAAAACAAATTCCATAAACAAATTAAAAAATCAATGCTGGACAGAGATCTACAAATTAAACTGTAACGAAGTAAATGAACAGTGGGATTATTTCAGTTATATTTACTCACAAATATATCACGAATGTTTTCCACCTCAGAAGATTAAAATAAGAAAAAAGCAAATAATAGATCCTGAAGTGAGAGAATGCAAAAACAAAATGATCGCATGGTTAGCAGTGTCTAAAAAAAACCCTGAATTTAAATTAGTTTACAATAAAGTAAGAAATGAATACAACGATCTATTAACCAAAAAAAGAACAGAAGCTTTCCATCAAAAATTACTCCAATCTGATAACAAAATGAAATAGATGTGGAGCATTCACAACGAGATACTTGGAAAACGAAACACAAAAAATACAATATTTGAAGGAAATCCAACAAACATTGCAAATAATTATAATAATTTTCTTCTAAATGTGATTCCAAACTTGCTTAAAAATAATAAATCTATAGGTTTCACTTGCAATATATCAAACAATCCACAATCAATGTTCATTATGCCTGTAACTGTACAGGAGCTGTACGAGCTAGCACACAAAGTTAAAAATAAATACACCTGTGGTGACGATGATATCCCAATAAATATAATGAAATTATCAATAAATACGGTGGCTGAAGTACTTTGTTACCTATTAAATAATTCGTTTCAGCATGGTATCTTCCCTGAAACACTTAAATTGTCCCTAATAAGTCCCATTTACAAAAAGGGTGATTGTGAATTGTTTGAGAATTACAGACCAATAAGCGTATTACCATCATTCTCCAAGATATTTGAAATGGCTATGTGTAATAGATTGATGCATTTCATGAATCATTGTAATATTTTAAATAACTTTCAACATGGTTATATAAAGGGCAAATCTGTAGAAACTGCAATCATACAGTTTACTGAATATATTGTCAAATCTTTTGAACAAAACGAAATAGCGTTGGGTATATTCTTGGATCTCTCTAAGGCATATGATTGCCTCAACCATGAATATATACTATTTAAATTAGAAAAATATGGAATCAGGGGAAATGCTTTAAAATGGTTTAAATCATATCTCAGTGGACGTAAACAACGAGTAAAAATTGTCAACAACTATGAAATAACTAAGTCTGACATTCTGGAGAATGCTATAGGCATTCCACAGGGCAGTATCACTGGTCCAATTTTATTTATAATATTTATGAACGATATTTTAGAAATTTTACATAATGATGAAAACTCTGGTCATATTACTAACTATGCTGATGATACTAATCTGTTGATTTCTCATAAATATTATCCTGACCTATTAAAAAAATCTAAAAATTTATTACATAAAGCTGAGAATTGGTTTACAAAGAATAATTTAATACTAAATATTGACAAAACAAATGTTATTTTATTTCGAACTCAACAACAAAGAATCGAAACACCAGATGCTGTGCAACTCTTAAATAATAAAATTGAATTAAAAAAATCTTCAAAATTTGTAGGTATGTATATTGATGAATATCTTCATTGGCACAATCATATAATTAAACTAGGTAATAAACTTAATCAAATTTGTTATAGTATTAAAATTGTTAGTAAATATCTAAAAGAAAAATCTTTAAAAATAATTTTTTTTGCAAATTTTGAATCATCTGCAAAATTTGGAATCATATTCTGGGGAAGTCACTCAAATATATTAGAAATATTTATAATTCAGAAACGAGTAATCAGAACCATCTTCAAACTTAAATATAGAGATTCATGTCGAGGTCTATTTAAGAAAAATGGAATTTTAACAATATATGGTGTCTATATATATGAATGTTTAATATATCTTTATAAAAACAAATCAAACTATACAGAATGTCGAGAACATCATGAATATCCAACTCGAAATTGCAATATTGCCTATCCTATACACAGATTGGTATCATCGGAAAGACATCCTACATATGCAGCTATTCGGCTCTTTAACAAACTACCAGAAAATTTTAAACGCCTAAATACGTTAAATAAATTTAAAAAACAGATTAAGATTTTATTGATCACTTTAGAACCTTATACATTAGATGATTATCTAAATATGTAGTCTTTTTTTAATACTACTTCTGTAATGTTGACACTATTTCTTTAATGTTGTATCCTTGTTTGTATACATTGTATAATATTTTATGAAATAAAGATTATTATTATTATTATTATTATTACATCTTCATCAACGTCAGCCACCAGCACTGAGTGAACAAGAGAGGTTGAACCAAACTGTAGCGTCACCTGTATCTCACCGTAGACTCTAGCAGAATCTCCGGTAGCGGTACGCAGTCTCCAACTGGTAGGCAACATCTTATTTCGCATAATGATGGTTGGTCGGACGATAGTTTTTGTAGCTCCAGTGTCTACCAGCAAGCTAATATTCTTCCCATCAAGGAGGCCATCTACATATAAGCTGTCCGCGTGATGTCGCAGAGTTGCCAATTTAATGGTGTAAGGGGCTTCGGGAATGTTTGGGGTCGATTTTGCCCTCTAGGAGTCGACCCGTTCTAGTTTTCCTGCTGCTGGGGTACTTCAGCAGAAGATTTTTCTTTTTGGGGGCAAGTATTTCTTATATGGCCTAGTTCTCCGCAGTTCCAGCATCTCACTTGGCGCCTTCTTCTTGGAGATAACTTCATTAATCTCTCTACTACTGCTTCAACGTCGCTAACGGAATGAACGGCATGGTCGTAGTTACCGGTGATTTCCCTTAGTCGAGCAACTCCACGTGAGGCCTCCGTCGCCGCCTCAAACTTCAGGGCAATGGTCAAGGCGTCCACAAGAGTCTTCGGCCGCGCCAACCGTACAGCGCGCTGCAACTCGACGTCTCGAAGACCATCGGTGAAGGTTTGGACTGCTAGACACTCCAGGAAATCCTCCGCTGCATTTGAATACGCAAGTCGTACCATTCTTGCTACATCCGCTTTAAATTCCTGGATAGTTTCTCCATTTTTCTGTTTTCGGCTCTTTAACTGCATTCGGTACACAGGTTGTAGATGAGTTTGACCATAACGCATCTCTAGACGATTCACCAATAACTCGAAGTTGTCAGCTTCATCCGGCGTCAATGATTGCAAGACGTCTAAAGCTTCGCCTCGCAGAGCTACGGTTAGGACAATGCTTTCTCCTGGGATGACCATCCATTAGCTCTGGCCGCTGCGTCGAATTGTTTCAGGTGATTTGGCCAGGAAGTCTTTCCGTCGAAGGTCGGGGGTTTCATCGTCGTTCGTACATGGGTCGTCTCCTCGCTTCTTTGTCGTTCGACGTCTGCGTGGCAGGTTTCCATCCTTCTTGCATCTCCGTCGCCGTGGTGGATGGTTTGGTTTTGGCGGCTAGCTTCCTGTTCTTGTTGAAGCTTCCTATCTCGGACTGCATTTGCTGATTGATCTGGTTTTGCTTGTCTCGCAAGTTGGACACTTGCTGATTTTGTTCGTCTCGCAAGCTGGACACTTGCTGATTTTGTTCGTCACGAAGAGTGTACATTTCGGAGCGCAAATGCGATATTTGCTGGGAAAAGGAACTGGATAACTCTTCTGGTAGGGTAGACATCCGTTGTGACAGCTGGGACATATCTTCGCGCTGGCTCTTCATCTGACTGGAAAGCTCCTCTTGCTGGCTCTTCATCTGACTGGATAGCTCCTCTTGCTGGCTCGTCATTCGTCCTGATAGCTCCTCGTGCAGCCGGGAAAGTTGTTGAGTTTGTTCTTCTTGATGGCTCGTCATTCGTCCTGATAGCTCCTCTTGCAGCCGGGAAAGTTGTTGAGTTTGTTCTTCTTGTTGGCTCGTCATTCGTTGCGACAGCTGGGAAATATCTTCGCGCTGGCTGTTTGTCTGAGTGGATAAATCCTCTTGCAATCGGGAAATTGCTTTTTGAACCGGATCATCGAACTCCACAACGTCAGGGTCCATATTATTATTTAGGTAGTAATCACGGAGCCTATTCAACCATACAGATTTGGTCCCAGTAGTTTCCAACTCTAATTCTTCGAGCTCTCTTCTGAGCTCAGTCACCAATAATTCATTTATCTTTTTTCCAGGCATTCTTGTATCTTCACCCCACACCTGACACCAATTTGAAACAATTATGGGGGCTTTTTACACAATTTTATTTACAAAATTGTTAAGATACACTGAACTCTGCTGGATAACGTCTAACTACTTGACAATACAATGAACTCTTGTGAATACTTGAACTTGAACTGACGTTAACTGCCCATGCATCCCCTTATATACAACATTATTTAATCAAGTCAGTGTGTTTAGAAGTTTCTAGAATTTTCTAGAAACATTATTTAAAATGGTCAGTTGATTTTTACAAACTTCTAAAAATCAACTGTCAACAACAATCTTTCAAATTAAGATCCCTTTCTTTACGGTTATCCCGTTACAGTATTTTAAAAATGAATAAAAATTTTACGGTCTTGGCTATTTTTGTAAGCAGTTAATTTAAAAGCATAACTATTTAATTTTGAAACTTGGTTACGTTAAGATAAATTAAATAAAAAATGTTTTTTATCAAGCTTACAGCGATTAAAGGTTTCTAAAGGTTTGCCGTCGGTCGTCTTGCTGTCGGTTCTTACAATTTTGCGAAACATTATCAATATTTGACATACTAATTAATAAACTAGAGACTTTCTCGAAACAGCTTGTTTACATGGTAATAAAGTAAATTAAAACATATTTTAAATACCAACATATTAATTAAATAGCAAAAGTGTTTGCGACATCCATGACATTTACCATATTAATGAAAGGAATGTAATACTGAAGAACAGGTCTTAATTTATTTTTAATTCTAATTAATACATGATTATATTTTGCAATTAGTTAAACTATACCTACAGTAAACTAAATTTTACATGGTATAAAAACACAAAGCACAAATTGTGTTTTTTTATGGAAAACAAATATAAACAAAAAAATATCGAATAATGTTTCATTAGAAATCAATCTTGAAATTGGGAAATTATAAAAAAATATTAAAATAAACAGGTTTAAGGCCAAATCGCAATGCTTTAATTCTCCGTCCTGTCTATAATACATGTTAATTGCAATATTAGGCAACCATATACTGTACTATTAACAAATAAAACTTGTTTTATTTATGGAATACAGATAGATTATCGTTACAAAAGAAGTTCATCGAAAATTTCGACACTTAAATCCACAAGAGATAATAATATCTCGATTAACCAAATCTGAATACCGAAAATTCCAACAATCTAAAAGGCTAAAAGTCCATAATACCATCGTTATAACCTAACACTCTAAATTACGATGCATGTATTTTTTACTAAAATACCGTGTGTATTTTACCCTTTAATAAAAAATACTGTTTTAGGTTTATATACATAATTTAAAATTTGCAAAAGTAAAAGAATGATAAAACATTTATTTTACTTAAAAACTATGTACGGTAAAAACTCCTACTGAAAACTCCGTAATACCTTGGTAATATTACCTAATTTTTGGTGCGAAATTCAAGTGATAGATAATATTTTTAACGCTGTCTTCTTTCAATTGTAAGTTATATAATTTAGCGCCCCTCGTTGTATTGCGAGAATAAAATAGTCAACTCGGGGAATTAAAATTAGAGTAGGCAACACTGTACATCCAGCTGGTATATTCATAGTATGTGCTTGGCGCGGAGGACAATGATGTTTCGCGAAAGATGTCGAACGTCATCGAATTATTTCGACGCAAGATGCCTGGCTATAAATCGAGAAGAGCCTTTACAGAAGCATTTTTTTGTTTTAACAGTTGAAGCATTACAATTAGTTTAATTTAAACCAAAAATTTTCAAGTTAGGTACACTAACACTAAATATTTTCTACGCTGTAAATTTAAATAAATTTCTAATTGAAGCCAAACGAAAACTAAACAAAGAAGAACCTTAAACTTTGACTGTTTTACTAAAATATAAGTCTAAAACCCTAAAATATGACCAAGCTTAGCTAAATTTGTGCTTTAAGAGAATTTAAATTAGTGGAGGTAAAAAAATGGCCCTTGGTAAGCCAGGCGCATCAGTAGATTTATATTAATTAAATATATTAAAAGTATACGTTTTAGAAAAAAATGTTTTAGATAAAAGTTGTAGGTCTCTTTAAGACAAACAAAAAAGTTCTCTAACATTTTTTTGTACAGGGTGAAATAAAAAAGTTACGAATTTTTTTCCATTTTGATTTGATGTCACGCCCAAACGGCCTTACTGATTTGGCCCATTAACGAACTTGACCGAGATTTTGGGACGATTGATTTTTGTACCAAATTTCATTTCGATCCGTTAAGAAATGCTACCGCTATCGTGTCCACAGATTTCGATATATCGGAACTATACATATATATATATATATCGGAACTATACATATATATATATATATATATATATATATATATATATATATATATATATATATATATATATATATATATATAAACTTTTGAACGGAAGTTGTTTTTGAGGTCAGGGGGGCCCAAAACGAAAAACTGTAGTGAAATTTTCCCGAAGTCGTGACCTGCGAACCAGCTGAATAGTAGATATAAATCTACTAAAACCGCAATATGTTATTAGTTTAAAAGTATAATATAAATTTTCAGAAATTGCTCGTAGTAAACGAGAAAGCTTTGTTAGCACACTATAGCAGAGCAGCTTATTTTACATGTTACCAAAGTCATGTCTGGTGAAAGCTAACCAACTTGGCAATATTCCTTTGTCAAATGAGACAATCTTTGAAAAATTTTTGGATAATAATTTGCTATTCAACTTGATGAAGCAACTGAATACAATGATTAATCCTAGGAGAAAGAAAAGTTTTATAATGTTTTTGACTAATTAATTACATTTAAAATTAAGCTGTCGATGTTTAATGAGTTCAACAAATATCCAGTAAATTGGTAAAAAACTAATTTGGAAAACAAATCGAATTTGCCTTAATTACTTGATTTAAAACAAAGAGGAAAAGTTTAAGAAAATTTACTAATTAATTGAATTTTTAATCTACTTTTATTATTACTACAAACAAATAAAGATTTGCCGAACTGTGTCACATTTTTACAAACAAGGAATGATTTCAAGTAACAGCAATTTTATTTATTTAAACTTTCGCTTGTACACTTGTTAGTTAAGAATGATAATATTCTAACCTTGTTATGTCCAATTAAAAGAAATAACTGCACTATTGTTAAGAGATTATTCTGAATCCACAATTTAGGTATAAAGCAGGTCCGGACTAGTTATTTTGAATGAAAACTTTATCGATAAAAAATTTTTTAGAATACTTTTGCATTTTAAGTTAATTTGATTGTATTTATGAAATCAAATAATATTTTTAAGAAAACTCATTATTGTATACCTTTATCAATGTAGGTAATATTGTAGAATCTACGTTTCCGTGTTTGTTATGTAATAAACAAATAAAATAAATAATATTTACGTAAAAACTATATAATTCTGTAGGTGTTATAAGGAGCAACAATTATTTTTAAAAATAGATTTTGTTCTCCTTAAATCAAATAAATATAATCCTTTGCATACTAATTTACAATTACTAAAAAATTATAAGATTTATAATGGTCACTTCTATTATAAAAATCTTTTGATATGTAGCCTATTTTTGTTACTACTTTTTGAAGTATGTTTATTATTTTTTCCCTTTTTAGAAATAATAACTTTTTTTATAGTCCTTTTATTAACCTGTGGCTATATTTGTTTAAAAATTTTTGCATATTATTTAAGAAATTGTTTATGTGAAATATTATATCAAGAATTATTAGGAAAACAACTAACTTAATCACATTTTTGCTAATTGTCGATGTTTATGTTATGAAGTAGTATACTATATAGTAATAAAAGTTAAGAAAGTTAAATTATTGAATTAAATATGTTTTGCTAAAAAATGCAGTTATTACGTAAAAATTTAATTTCATGTTTTTAATATGCTTAAGAGCAGGTTTCTCTGCAAAAATATATCTAACGACGAACTTGTTGTTATTGCCTGTTGCATTTATACTTTTGATCAAAGTTCATTTTTGCTTTTTTTGCATTTACACTTCAGTAGGTACAGCGAAAAATACCGAAACGACAACCAACTAATACATAAATAATACTGATACAGAACACACTCGTATATTAAAGACTAATTAGTATTTATAAAGGTATGATACTTAGAATTAATTAATGGTTGGCAACATGGCTTTTATCCACCCTTGTTTTACAAAGAATCTCTTATCGCTGTTTACTCGTTAAAATTCGCAATTTTTATTGGTAGCTTTGAACAGTTACTGTTTATTATTGGTTAATAATAGGTTTAATACGAGGCAACGTGGACTATTATAAGCCAATAATTAAAATCTATTTCCAGTGTAATATTAAAAGTCATTGATTTTGATTTTGTATTGAAATTTTAAATTGTAAACATCTTTTTCGTGGTAATATAGCGTATTGGAGAACTTTTAAAAAATGTCTTAAAAAATATTTAATACAATACAAATTTAATTTAGTTTTTAATTAAGTATTTTGGTAAAGTTCCTGCATGAGATAAAATTTCATCTGAAAGTAAAGTAGAAAACGAGGAAGATGCTACCAATAAATTTGGTATGTGGATGTCACCCTCTGCTCAAATGATTTTTTCTACAACTGTCATTAAAAGTGACACTTTTAATGATAGCAAACAATGTTAAAAACGATTGTTTACATAGCAGCGTGTTAAAAATACTTTTAACACTTTGCCATGTAAACAAGTTTACTTTTAACACGGTTTAGTTTACTTTTAACACAGTTTGGTTTATTGTCATTGCAAATTCGCTCGTTTCATTATCAAAATAGTTGTACAAAAAACATTGTATGGGATTTGTGTTAAAAGTGATCTTATTTTGTTCGTGAAATTGTTCAATTCGCTCCGCTCATTTCACAAACGTTTTCACTCACAAAATAAAACCTCACTTTTAACACTCATATCATAAATAACTATTTCAAAACATGTATAAACAACTGATGTTGGAAAATAATATTTTAAATTATGGTTTTTTAGAGCGAATGTTAACAAAAATCTAAGCCATCAATAAAGAAGGTGGTATCTAGGGCAGGGTGTAACCAAAAAAAAAAGAGAACACAACGATTTTTTATCAAACTAGCTCATGGTATAATGAAAAATCTTAAAAAAAAGTAGAATTTTATCCTAGAGATGTTGTATCTTCTTTTGAAATGATCAACCAAGAAGTTATGACAATTCCAGGTTATCCTTATAAATCAACCAATACCTAAAGAAAGGTTTAGCACTCGTTAGGATTTAGATACCGAACCTTGAATAAAAGACTATCGAATATGAAATCGCAGAATCTCTTTACGGCCTGTAATTTCTACTTAAAAGAAATCGATAAAGCATGTCAGGAAAAAATGTTCATTGTTTATCTAGATAAAATTGGTACGAAACTTACGATATTTTGATGGAGCAACCAAACTTTTAAATGCTCTGTAAATGCTCCACCAAACAGAGAAAAATGTGTGATACTTTTAAATACCGAAAATCAGAAACGTTTTGTGCCAAATTGTTTGCTGCTTTCGGCTAAAAATATTTTAAATTCTTCGGCCGCTTATCATTTAGGCATGACATCTACCTTACTCGAAAAATGGTTTGAAGAGCAACTGTTACCAAGTTTACCTCAAAATTCAGTCATAGTAATGGTTATTGCTCCTTACCATTCACGACAGACTAAACAAATTCCGAAAGCTAAATTTTAGCAAAATGTTATCTTTTCCTAATTAGATAGGGTAGGGGTAGCTTATTTTTTAACATCTTTAAAAAAGAATTAGCTTTTTACGTCAAAATCTTTAAATTTTAAACCAAGTTATGTTGTTAATGGCGCGGCTGAGCAATGTGGACATAATGTAAATTGTTTACCATCTTATTATTGTGTATTTAATCCCATCAAGTTTTTTAGTTTTTTTTATATGATTTAGACTCTAAATTTGTATCATTTTCATTGTAGGTTTTGTACCTGTTTTCCTTCTTGACTTTTCTCGTGCTTTATTAATTATAATTTAAAGTCAGATTAATACATCTCAGCTTATAATTAATTTTTTAAAAATGTTTCAAATATTTGTTATATCGTAAATATCGATTGTCTAAATAATGCAAGCGAAGTCTGATCCTGCACCAGCAACTTAAGTAAATTGTTTGTCTTTGCAGAAAAGCAAAAGCAAAAGTAGTTATCTTAAAACGAAACTATCCTAGTTATTGATACCGCAAATTCCTAGATACTGGGAAGTCAGAATCTTATAAATGGTGTGAACGAGCTATACCAATTACTATGCAATTTTAAAATCCACGGTAATATAAACGTGTTTGTTTTTAATAGTCTCGTCTAGAAGTGCTATTTGGTTGAAATTTTTTAAGCAGTCTAAGAAAATTATGTTTAATGTGTAATTAGATTTGGAATAGCGTCTAGAAAGTATTTAAAATCGGACAACTTTCGAAAATAAAAAATGCAAAATTTATAAACAATTTGGTAAAAAATAAAAAAAAAAGATTTAAAAACTAATTGCGATTTTTTTAAGTTTAAGAAATAATTTAAAAAGAGAAAAAAAATATAATGAAAAAGTCGCAACTCCTAGAACTGTAAACATAAAATATAAAAATTTAGCAATAAAAAATTAAGGCATCTATTAAAAACATAAATTAATAAAAAATTGTCGGTAATGATTTATCGTCATTATTCAATTAATTATTCTTCAGTTAATTTACAATTTTTTAATACTCTAGCATCTATACTGCAAGTGTGATATTTTTTAAATATGAATTTGGATGTTTTTTCTTTCAAAGAGCTATGCATATAAGGGTCGATTCCCGTTAAGACAATAAAAGAAAAATATATTTCAGTTTTTTGTTAACATTTACTAAATTTTAAAATAAACCCATTTGGAGCTTATTTGCAGGCCTCTGTGAAAATTATAAATATTGTATAAAAGAGTACCAGGAGTATGGTCTTTTTTAAGTGGAACTTTCCTCTTCATTATGAATCTTTTTTTTAATTTTAAAAATGTCAATTAGTTTATAAATTTTTTTAAAATACCAAACCCGTTATTTATTTTTTACTAAATTGTTTATAAATTTTGCAATTTTCATTTCAGAAAGTTGACCGTTATTATAAACTTTTTAGTCGCAATATCAAATTAACACCTCAACCATATTTTTCGTGTAGTGGAATGATTTATCAAAATTTTAATTGCATTACATTTTTATTATTGAAGTAAAACTTCTTTAGCGAGACTAGGAGTAAAAAAGTTATTCTAACGGACGTGACGTCATTCTAATAACAGAAACCGGAAACAAAACCTAATACTGACACGATTTTGCATGGGCGCCGGCAGCAGGGTGCAAGAGGGTGCGCTTGCACCCCCCTGCTATGAAAGAAAATACCTGAATTTACCAGAAAATTATATATTTTTTTAATTTTTTTATTAAATTATTGTTTGAATAAAAACTAAAGGCGTCGCGGTTGCTGTCCAAATCATTCTACATTCTATATATATATTAGATCATAATAGTGTGTAGATGCAGATGCACCCCCTGAAAATAATCTTGGCGGCGCTCATGCGATTTTGCCTCCTATATTAAATAAAATTAAATCTGTAATTGTATGAATTGACAGCTGATCATCTTGTCAATCGAAATACATTGCTTTATATAAATAGTTTTTTGTGTATAAAGTGTTTGTATTAAATATGAATAAACAATGTGGATTTATTAATGAAGAAAGTGATGAAAAAATATTGATTGAAAATGAGTGAATAGGTAGGTACTCTATATGCATAAATTTTATTTTTGGTGTGTAATTACACTATTTATACCTAATTATTTATACCTATTATTTATACCTAGCTATTTTCGTTTTATAGACTTAAAGAGCTAAAAAGAAAAAAAGATTGTGAACGTCAAAGGGGATATTATAAGCGCCAGAAAGATTTGAAGAAAAATGACAAAAATGAAAAAATGACGAGACAGCCACATTCATTATGATTTGATTAAGTAAGTTTATATACATACATAAATATTATGATAGTAAATAATTGTTTATACGGAATCTTTACGTTGAGTAAAGAAGCATGTTGCACGTTTTTGTTCATAAAATAATAATATTCAAAATATTTTAACACTTTCTTATACTTATTTTAGGTTTGGTTAGGTAGCCATAAAGGCCATAAAACCACTAGTCAAGATGGCTGATCTTTTACCACCAAGAACATCCTTCGTAGACGTGAAGGAAACAAACTTAACTCAGGATTTTAAATTTTATGGAATATGCTATAAAATGCTACAAAATGAAATGGTTATCTAACTATCGAAGGCTCTTGTGTTGTGATGTATTACAATAAGGTAGATACAGCTACAAAATCACACATTCTAAACGTAATGTGTGTATATTTTTAATATTGTTTACCTATTATTGAAGCAAAACTTCTTTAGGCACGACTAGGGGTAGATTCTAACGGAAGATTCTGATGGAAGTAACAGTATAATTTCAGCTATGGGAGGAGTTTAAATTTCCGAAATTTATTTATGAAATTTTCAAACGGTTTCAAATACATTAATGGTATTTATAGACTAAAATCTATGTTTCACATTTTAGTTATCATAAACCTATTATTTCATATATAAAAAAAATAATGATAACTTTCAAATTCCTATTTCTAATGAATAATATAAATATAACATCTCATTTTTTTTGTAAAGTATGTAGGCAATAAATATGATTAAATTGTAATTAAATATTTATTTTCCGATACGTACGTCAACAAGTTTTACTTCAATCGCGCGTAAAGGTTACACGCACACTCTTTTTTTTAAAACGGCAGCAGGTTATTAAAATTTTAACTTTTTCTAGTCTGTTTTGGAAGTGCATAAAGTAATAAAACTTATTAGGTATTGACTCGTCAATAATTTATGACACTTCCATAGTTTGGACTTCAATCTTATTGTAATTTTTTTTCGTTTTATTAAGTGAAGGTAGGATCACTCTGTTTTGTGTCAATTAATAAGTTTTGACTCACTCATAATAACACTAAAAATAGTATACCAGAGCGGTAATATTTAATTAATTTATTAATTAAATAATAACCTATGTTAAGTAGTATGTTGATAAAAAATAATATTATTACAGTTACTTATTTAAATATAAATCTTTACCTACTGAAAACATATGCTAAGCTTTCTCAATGTAATTATGTAAAATTATTATTATTATATATTTTTATACTACCTACAATTAAATTATAATAGATTATATTTTTTGTACTCTGCAGGACTGTCATCATCTCCTGGCTTTATAATTAAAGGGAAGACCGTCTGATCGATCAGGTTGTCAACATCCCACATTTCCTTCTCCTGTTTAATTACGTGATGGACTGCCTTTCGCCAGTGCTCTGATGTCATTTCCTCAATGGCTTGATCAAACAGTAGCTTTTTTATTTTAAATGTTGTATTTTGTCCCGCTATAAATCTTTTTACTTGCGCTCATATTAATTCTATAGGATTTCTACACAAGTTGGCAATGATATAGCGGTATGCGTCGCACAGTTACCTTTTATGTTTCTATATCTATATCTTCCATTTTGTTTTCTTTTACTACAGCTAGTAGTTTTTTTATTAAACAAAGTTTTATCTTTAGTTCCCATATCTGTACAAAGCGCAGAAAAAATCCTTGATTTTAGTGGCCTAGTTTGTATTTACAGCAGGGCTAAGAAACTTTGACGCTAAAGCTTCCCGATGAATCAAGCAATGTCTTCAAATAATATCTGAAAATTCCTTCTTCACCTGCGCTTGCAAATTATTGTATTTACCAAAATTGCTTTCTCGTTGCAAATTCACCTTAATGATAATGTAATCCTAAATAATTCGTTGGCTGTAGTTCTTCCTTCAATAAGTTGGAAAACAGTAATTCGTCACATTTTTTGATAATTTTAAAGAATCTGATGTAACAAATTAAATGAGATTTAATATCATGTAATTCATCAAGTTGAATGGCAAATAATGTTTTAATTTGCTGAAATTTAAGCTGCTTCGGAATATCAGCAGATATATTCAAAATGCTTCGACAGACTGTATCATTTGACACAGAAATATTGTCAAGTTGTTAAGCATAGCTTTTAAACAAATTTTTGCTTCAATAAGCAATTTATTCATATAAATAGCGTGGAAAATATTCAGCGTTAGAGCACAAAACTTCCAAATTTCTTGTTACACCTCAACTTGTAACCTCGCTTTACTATGTATAGCTGCGCAACTTGCGTCGAGTCAATTTAATGAGAAACGACGTCTTTTGTGAAACATCACTGTCCGTCGTGCTAAGCACATATATGACTATACTAGCTAAATTTGTAGAGTTGCTTTGTCGAATTTTAATACCCAAAGTTGACTATTTAATTCTGGATATACAACGTGGGGCCCAAAATTGTTTGAAATTAAATGGGGAGGTGTTAGGTATACATTATGAGATTTGCTGCTTTATAAGTCTCTAAAACAGACTTCGATTCTAAATTTATGTCTTTATGTATCTACTAGCTGTTCCGGCGGACTTTGTACCACATAACACTGTCGTGTATTTTTTTCCATTTTTCATTTTTTTCAAATTTTTACCATTTTGCTTTTTTTGTTTTAAATGATTTTTTTATATTAGATATTTTATATAAGATATCCACTGCACCACCGTACGGTTGCTTTATAGTACTTAATTTAGTAAGAAATTCTCGTTTAAATATATGAGATAATAACTGCGCCACCTTACGGTGGCGTCCTAGTTATTTTAAAATTGTAAGATGTTCATTGAAATTAAGTGATGTCAAAGACAATTTTGTTTACAATTAAATACTCTTAGTCATCAACACATTTATTTGGATAAAGATTAATATTATTACGTTGATACAACTCTTAACAAATAATGCATTAATTTCGAACAAATTTGATTACCATAAAAACGGTTCTAGTGAGTTAATCTTCAAAGATAGACATATACTGTCGTAGACATTTTTTTAGATCATTTCAAGAGGAATAATTCTTTTATATATATATATATATTTTTTTTTTTTTTTGGTATCTTGAACCGTATTCGCAGCGCACGCAATGAAAGCCCTCAAGGATCAATAATTTTCCCCGTTTTTTTCACATTTTCCATTACTTCTTCGCTTCTACTAGTTGCATCGTAATGTCATATTGCCTAAAGCCTTCCTCGATAAATGGTCTATTCAACACAAAAAGAATTTTTCAATTCGAACCAGTAGTTCCTGAGATTAGCGCGTCCAACCAAACAAACTCTTCAGCTTTATGATATTAGTATAGATTCTTGCTTGGTTTGGATTTTAAAAACACTCTCTTGTTTTCAATGGTTTAACCGAATAGGTAACTAGTAAAAATATGGCAATTTGTTCCTGTAGAGAAAAATTGAACTAACCTGATTCCTAGCTAATAGTAGGAGTCCAGGTATCCATTCTGTGTGCGTAATATTCGAAAAAATTAAAATGTTAGTATACTAAACTTTCAGACACTTTAATTTTCTAGTCGTCTAGTGGTCCCATATAGTAGTGGAAATTATTTAAAAGATCTTGTCTACTTGTAACCGTAAACATAACGTTGTGGATTTTACTTACTCTGTAGCTCTACAACTTTTGCTGAGTCATGGCTGACCAAACAATATGCTTCTACTTCTTTCGATTTTGCATTAGATCTAACGGACTAATTATTCCCATTGTTTTTAAATCTGCGTTTGTGTTATCTTTGCATCTAAGTCTTGGTCTTCCCATAGATCTGTTACCTGTTGATGTTTCTTCCTACACTTTTTTGATAAGTCTGTCGTCAACTTGTCTTGTTTAATGTCCTGCCAATCTCATTCTCATTGCTTTTATTTCTTGGACAATATCTGGAGCTATATATTTCTGTTAATACGCCGTTCGTTCTGATTCTGTGTTGTAGCATTATTTCATCCATTATTGTACCATATATTCTTTGTAAAAGACTTGTTTTAAATACCCTAAATCAATTTTTATTTTGCTTGGTTAACGTCCATGTTTCACATACATAGTTAATTGCCGTTCTATAATTTTTTTTTGTTTTTCTTTTGATATATCCTGATTTCATAATTTGTTCTTTAGTATCATTGTCTAGTGTCAATTTACTTCCGACGTTTACAAATTCTTTTATTATTTCAAAGTTATATTTATCCATCGCAGCTTTCTGCACTATTTTTATCTCTTGCTTGTGTTCTTGTATTGTACATAAATTTTGTTTTATCTTCAATAATTTTACATTTACATTCTCATTCCAGCTGTAAGAAATCCCTGGTTGCTAAACAGTTCGCTTTTTATTTCTGCGGAATTGCTCGTACATGAGTTGTCAAAAGTTAAAATTTCAACACTTCACCAAATATCACACTGCATTAAAATTTTTGATAAAATAATTGTGTACCAAATCAATAATGTGGTTTTGAAATGTAATACTTGTTTTGGTATTGAAATCCATCAACTTTTACCTATCGGCAACTGAAGGGTAGCATACTTAAGCAAACAAATGTATGTTAAAATGGAATTTTTTATATTGGAATTAATGCTTTATATATACTGAAAAGTAACGAAAATTTACATCACTAAATTTATTACTCATTGTCATGTGTCCAATTATTTATAGGTATGACATCGTCAAGTATAAATTTAATTTTTTTATTTAACTTAACAATTTTCACTGTGCAAGTTCTTCAGTTAAAATTATAACAACGCAATAATAATTTATTTCTGATTTGCTGTAACAGGGAAAGGGATAATTGGTTTCTACCTAAATATTATTGTTGTAAACAGCAGGAAAACTTAAAGTTCTCAAACGCTCGTCGTAATTGCTGTTGGAAATTTTTCTGTTTGGGAGAAAAAGAATTTGAAAAAAATTGGTTAATAGAATCATTTTATGTCACGTACTTATATTATATTGTAACGGGATAACCGTAAAAGAAGGGACCTTAATTTGAAAGATTGTTATTGACAGTTGATTTTTGGAAGTTTCTAAAAATCAACTGACCATTTTAAATAATGTTTCTAGAAAATTCTAGAAAGATCTAAACACACTAACTAGATTAAATAAAGTTGTATATAAGGGGATGCATGAGCAGTTAACGTCAGTTCAAGTTCAAGTATTCACAAGAGTTCATTGTATTGTCAAGTAGTTAGACGTTATCCAGCAGAGTTCCGTGTATCTTAACAATTTTGTAAATAAATTGTGTAAAAGTCCCCATAAGTGTTCAATATTAATCATTTTTTTATTACCTTTTATCATATCTTTTTTTTTAATAATAAATGCAAAATAATAAAATATTTAATAACAGTTTTAGTGCGTTCATTGTGGCCCTAACTAATATTTGATAATCTTATCATTAATCAGACTAATTACTGCAATATAACTAGAGCTTAACAGTAAGATAGAAAGCCTGGAAAAATATATTTATGATCTCATAAACTAAAGCTTAACTAACGACTTCTTTAACCGCTAATTAATCGCTAAGTATCATAAAAGTTGGTCTCAAAACTTAAGGTTTAGTGTTTTATCAAAGTAATGAAGAAATGTATTAGCTTTATACACAGAACATTACAATACGAATGGCTCCTTTTGTGGCCCGTAAACGCTTAAATGGTTTACTTTTATAAAGCACCTTAGCTGTTTATATACGTCACGAAGTATAGATACCGGGAGTTTAAACGGTATAGGCTTTTCCAAAATATTTCATGTACCTACACAATAATAAACCCAGATCCATAGTTCTATTTTTTGCCATTGGCTGCGCAAGTAATCAGGACGTACCGATACTATTGTTATTATTACATGTAAAAGTAAGTTAAGTAAATAATATCCCACCAAAAACATAAATTTAAAAAAGGAGAGCCAATTTCAATACAAAAATTATGCTTGGCTGTGGGCTTCGCCGCAAAAGGAATGGAGATTTAAATGAGTGCCAAGTTATATGCAAAATCCAAATATGTATTTATAGGAACAAAATAACATTATGAACAAATATTAAACTCTATTTCTTTGCTTTATTGATTACCTATAATAATTGTTGTTATATAAAAATGTGAGATCTTAAAGAAGGTTAGATTTGACTTGGCCAGTTTTTATCAGAATTAAAAAATATATGTTAAATAATTTTATAAAATGACTGACTTGAAAACTGGCCAAGTCAAATCTAACCTTCTTTAAGATCTCACATTTTTATATAACAACAATTATTATAAGTATTCAATAAAGCAAAGAAATAGTGTTTAATATTTGTTCATAATGTTATTTTGTTCCTATAAATACATATTTGGATTTTGCATATAACTTGGCACTCATTCAGATCTCCATTCTTTTTGCGGCGAAGCCCACAGCCAAGCATAATTTTTGTATTGAACTTGGCTCTCCTTTTTTACATTTATGTTTTTGGTGGGATATCATTACTTTTTGTAAATAAAACTAGGCAGGTATTGAGATTTAATGTTTTTCTTACGTTTCCGCTGCATGGTTATATTTTTTAAGCTATTGTCTACATTCTCTTGAATGTTAGAGACAATAGTGCGCATTGCATATTCATTATCTGCTTCTTGTTTATAACGATATAACGATCTCAGGTGGTTATATTCTACTATTCAACTATCTTGTGTCTTAATTTGACTAGGGTCTAGATTAATAAGGTGTACTCCGTCTAGTGTTTTAACTCTGGAGAGCGCATCGTAGGCCTGTCCTCTGCTATATAAAAATCGAAGTATCTATGTCAAGAAGAGCGCTGTCCAGACTAAGTCCTTGTGATTTGTGGATGGTAATAGCGTAAGACAAGCAAATAGGGAACTGTTCCCGGTGAACTAATACATTATTTAATATCTGAAACTTAGTCTTGACACGTTCTAGTTCATAAGTTAAATTATTGAATTTGATAATAATTTTACGTGCACTATTGTTTCTATGGACATCCCAGTTTATTTTCTCTATAACTCCAATAGAGCCGCTCACTAGCCCTTTACTAACATCTATATTCCTACTCAACATAACTCGTGCACCCAATTTGATCGTGATAACGTCTTCTAATCCAGCGGCTAATGATGAATCATCCTCGTTCTTTTTCAGCACTTCCATTGATCGCTTCTTTAAATACCGTGGACAGTGTATTTCATCGATTGAATTCAATTTAATTTGCGCGCCGCTTACGATACACCGTTTGTGTAGCGCGTATTTAAGTTTTTTGTATGGGGACACCATTTATGTTTTGACTTAACTTTATTTTTATACTTCTGTTATATAGCTAATATAGCAATACACATACATATATTGGGATAGTTTTAAATATCTGCTTGTAACGGTTCCAACGCTACAATTAAAAAAATTGATTTGTATGGGGACACCCCCTATTTTTTAACTTTTTTTCATTTTTAGACTTTGTCCTACGCTTACATACAATTACCGAGCTGCATTTCAAATTTCACCCTTCTAGGTCATCTGGAAGTAAGTTAGGTTTAGGTACATACTTATGTCAGTCAGTCAGTCAGTGCTAAAATTTAAGACTTTTTGACCTTCATATCTTTATAACCGTTTGAGCTAGCTTCATAAAATTTGGGGTCCTAGATATCCTTATGGATATAATTAAACACACGTAGTGTTATGTGTTTACGTTAAAGAGGTTTTGAGCTATAGAAGAGTCAAAAGTGGCACCAAGTGGTTCGTGTAATATTACACTTGGCGCTGGCTAGCCAGTTCCTTTGCTTGAACTTGGCTTGACACGCTGCCGCGTGTCTAGATAAATTAGTTTATTTAAAATTAGTTGTTATTAAAAACACTTGGAAGAAATTTTTGTTATCAATAGTTGGTTTAAAAGGATTTGAACAAGTACATCTTAAAGAGAGGCGCACTCTACCGGCAAAATATCTGTCCCCTAGCTTAAGACCATTCGTTCAACATTACGTTGAGGCTCCTGGTATCTATACTTCGTGATATACGTACTTAAACAACTACTGCAGAGAAAATGCATTAAAAATAATTAGTTTTAATTTAATATTATTAATAAAAACACCTTATAAAAGTATTAAACGTATTTAAAATAAGGATTAAAAATGTGTTACTGATACGAAATTCTGTGGTATTACACAATATCTTTTATGTCAGTAAATTAATATATTAAAATGGAAATAACCATAAAAATAACAGTTTTTTTACTTAAGCAGTGTACTTTTCTTTAACCTCTTTATAACTAATACATATGTGTAGAAAAATAAAAAAAAATGTTTTATTTTTTATTTTTAACTGTTGTTTATCAGGATATATATTTTTTATTTGAACAATCATATTATTTTGTAATTCGAGTAATTAAAATAGTTATTTATGCAACTAGTGCGTAAAGTTACCTTTTTTGACGAATGTGAATGTTGTCGCATGAGCCGCAGGCGAATGCGACAATCACATGAGTCAAAAAAGGAACATTTACGCACGAGTTGCATACAATATTTTTTCTACAACCGAATTTCTTTACAAGAAATACAAGTATAGGCCTGATTTTTTTTACGCTTTACTGCGAAAAAAAATATTATATTTAAAACATATTTTAGATTTAGATAACAAAATATTTATTTTCTAAATTAATCTCACCTTATAATACCGGTACCTAGAAACGCGAAATGCTTGAATTATAAATTAATTGAAATGTCAATCAGTCATGAAATAAAAATGTTTACGCTTATTCATGAACTGATATTTCTGTCATATTAAAAATTACTGAATATAATATCTAGTTTTGTATGTATTAAACTGCAATAATTTAACAATTAATAGTTATTTATGATATGAGTGTTAAAAGTGAGGTTTTATTTTGTGAGTGAAAACGTTTGTGAAATGAGCGGAGCGAATTGAACAATTTCACGAACAAAATAAAATCACTTTTAACACAAATACCATACAATGTTTTTTGTACAACTTCCCTATTTTGATAATGAAACGAGCGAATTTTCAATGACAATGAACCAAACCGTGTTAAAAGTAAACTAAACCGTGTTAAAAGTAAACTTGTTTACATGGCAACGTGTTAAAAGTATTTTTAACACGCTGCTATGTAAACAATCGTTTTTAACACTGTTTGCTATCATTAAAAGTGTCACTTTTAATGACAGTTGTACAAAAATATATTTACACAAATTTACACAATTAAATAATAAAAAAAAAAGTTTCCTTACCCGGAATTGAACCCGGGTCATCTGGGTAGAAGCTATATACCTTAAAACCTCGGCCGCTAACACACATCAAAGTATTTGCATAATCTTATACAAAACAGTGCTTATTTTACTTTTTTTTACTAGTAAAAAAAAACTTTTTTTTTCACTAGTGAAAAAAAGTTAAACTTTACGAACCTTAAACCGTGCGTAAAGTTAATACTTTACGCACGGTTGTAGAAAAAATTATATATAATATTTAAAGTTTGGCTCTTTTAAATAGGTAGCATATGAGTAGATTTCTCTAATTCTGAAGAAATCTTAGAGGTACATGAAAATATATTATAATGTATTGTGTAAAAGGCACAATTCTAAGATTATTCGGCACAAGGACACTTCGACGCTGCTTTTTTGGTGAAGTTAAACGCGGCCGATTTGATGAAAATTTTTTCGTTTTTTATATTTGCAATAGAAATAGAAAAATAGAATTTGTTAATTAATATTTGTTTTGTTATTACATATGCCGCAGTTAAAATTTATCACCAAAACTGCACGTACTATATTTGCCTATAAGGTGAATCTAATATCCCTTAAAAATTTCATATAGTACCATAATCCATGTTTAAACCGCAATATTGGGCAATTATTTTAACGATGACCTTTTGTTAGCGTTCAATTTTTTTAGCAATGATTCGTATGTTTTTCGGAGATCTTTTATTTTATTTTGCGACTTTTAACTTATTTTATGTGCCCGAATTTGTTTGATTTTATTTTATTTCGTATAAAATGAATTTGTCTTACTTTTTTATCATCATATGACTACCTCTTTGTTTGACCTATCTTGCATCCATAATATTTTTAAATTTTATACACAGCATCGGAATACTAAACTAGTACAAGTGTAGCTAAAAGATGTTTTGTAGGTATATGCCCGACTTATAATAATTAGTTCAAAATATCTAGTAGACGATTATGTTAAGATAGACTTTTGTAACCTGTTTAGGCTCTCAGAAGATCTTTTCCAGACATTTATATCATTCCGCCGGTCGGTTTACAGAGATGTAAGTAACCTCAGTGGACAGTGTTCTGTAATAACTTTTATTTCAGATTTATAAAGCTCTAAGGGTAATTTAGAATAGCACGTTAAAGGCCGTATTAACCTTTTTGCTTTTTTTTCCTAGATTGTTATTCAGTTACTTTGTTGTCTTTAGTCATTTGCTTAAGAGACTATTTGCAGTTTCAGGGACTCTTAAGCATTCGTCAGCAAAGAAACTTTGCTTTAAAGTTTAAAGAAGTGATTCTCAGAGCTATTGGCAGCCTATCGTTAGAATGTGTAACACCTATACCTACTCCTTCTTGTGTTTTAGTACAATAAGTAAGGGCTTTTTGGAAGTTAAGCGATTTTGTTTTGTGTTATCTTACACTCATTAATATTAACATTTAGTGTGAGTTTAAATTATTGTCTTAGAGACATAATTTGTGTAATCATTTTTATGATTTGGGTGCTCCAAGTATTAGAGTTCAAAAAAGTCCTGTGAGATCGCAGGAATTCAGATACTTAGTTATTTTCAACATAAAAGCACATTCCAGAGCAATCCCCTTTACACATAAATGCAAAGAAGGAAGGTTTAAGCGATTCTAGTAACGCAGGAAATTTAGCTTTATTTATTATCAGTAACTTTCACTTAGCGGCGCAATGTTATCTATATGAAGGTAGATACTAGAAGCAACTTCCTTAGTTGGTAGCGATTGTGACTTATAACTTACCTGAATCCATTTGATTTAGTCACAAGTGGATTACTTTAAAATAAAAGTAACGAAATTTTAAGTTTTTTATACACCCTTAAAATGCGTTTGTGTGAGTATACTGGAAGGTTCGACAAATTGGCTTAAGTTAATAACTTTTTAATTAAAAAGCGACCCTGTTTTCCTGTAATATAAAATTTAGTAACAATAAAAACAAAATTAGAAGTGTATTTAAGAGGAAGAAGGAGTCTGTACTGTAGCTTAATTCGTCTTATTATACGTTGTTCATTTTCTTATGTCAACCATTACAGGTTCCTTGAACCCTTTAACAATATGTACTGCTTTTACGTATGTATGCCATATGTTTGCAAAGGCACTCTAAAGTTTTTAAAAACTGACTGTATTTTATAATTTTATAATTTATTATTTTGAAATGATTTATTTAGCTGTTTTAGGTTCTCTGTCGCATATTCCGTAATTTAAATCTTTATTAAAAAGCTCTTGACCAATGCCCGTAAAGAATCCAACAATGGCTCGTAGCTGATTCTTGCTGGTTTTTTGCAGTGCTTTAGCGCTTTTGACAAACGTCTGATCAATACAATCGGCTCTGGATCATACATTTTAATAGGTCTGCACTGTAATATTGTAGCTAATTCTTTTTTTGCAAGTTTATTACCCCGCTCTTCATTCGTGTACTAAAATAAATTAAGTTGACAGGTACTATCTCACTTACAATATTTGTTTAACACTAAATTAAGTACTTTATTAAATAACTATTAAATCCTTCCACATTGTTTTCATCTGACTGTATTTACTCCGATGGTTTTAAAATGTTTAAAGGTGAAAAACAATTTTAAAATTCAGTCAATGTTTAAAATACTATATCCAGATAATTTGCTTCAAAAAAATTAGATTTTTATGGATCACGAATAAAAATTGGCACACCAGAAGCCAAATGCTGTCGGTAACAAAAGTGTTTAATTTTCTAATTAGAAACAATAATTTCGCAAAACATAAGTAACATTGTGATTTGATATATATATATATATATATATAGAATGGATCAAAAAAAAAATTTTTTTTTGATCCATTCTATAATTAATCAGCCGTTACCAAACAATTACTGCTTTATATATATATATATATATATATATATATATATAATAAACAAAGTGCCAAGAAAATGCGTATTAATATAAACAAAAGGGGAAAATTATTGGGCATGTACGCAAAAAGTATCATAGGATTACGAGTAAGAATGGTAACCGCAGACATGCATGTTTCTGGCTCATTAGCCGTCATCAGTGCGGCATAACCAAGTAGGGCATTGCACTTGGCTAGCAAAAGTGTTGGGTACTTGGGAGCAAAGGATGTTGGGGAAACATGTGTAAAGAAACATAAAAACACAAAAACAACGAAAGCTCACACAGAAGTCCTATCGCCATTTTGTGCTTTCGGCCAGCTGTGCCAATGGGTTTTCGGCTAGCAACTAGCCGAAAACCCATTGGCACAGCTGGCCGAAAGCACAAAATGGCGATAGGACTTCTGTGTGAGCTTTCGTTGTTTTTGTGTTTTTATGTTTCTTTACACATGTTTCCCCAACATCCTTTGCTCCCAAGTACCCAACACTTTTGCTAGCCAAGTGCAATGCCCTACTTGGTTATGCCGCACTGATGACGGCTAATGAGCCAGAAACATGCATGTCTGCGGTTACCATTCTTACTCGTAATCCTATGATACTTTTTGCGTACATGCCCAATAATTTTCCCCTTTTGTTTATATATATATATATATATATAAACAAAAGGGAAAAATTATTGGGCATGTACGCAAAAAGGATCAATAAGGCCACGAGTAGGAATGGTAACCGCAGACATGCATATATATATATATATATATGTATATATCTTTTAATATAAAACCTCAGGAAGGAGGATTTAAAACAGAAAAGTGCGTCCGGGATGGCTGTTGCATATGGCGGATGGATGTTTCCGTTACAGCAGTGGCGCGTGTATTGACACAAATATGAAATAAAATATGCAGATTTAAAAAGTAATTTATTAAAAATTCACGAAAAAATCTGTTTTAAAATTAAAATACATATTATTTGTAGCTTTTTCTTCAAGTTCTAAATGACTTAAATTGTTGGTTTATCTACAAAATTAAACTTTTATAAAAAAGATTAGGTAGTGTTTTATATATTTATTAAAAACATCAAATATAAATCGATTAATAATTTGAAACTAGTTAAATAAACTTAAATAGCAGAAATAAAAAACTGTTACAAACATATAACTTTATTGGCCCTTAAATAAAATTATTTTCGTATACATACTTCTTACCCTTTCATCTTTTACATAGTTTTTACAAATATAATTTATCCTTGTGTTTAAAAAACAATCACCAGCCAATTTTATTAATTGGATGAATGGTTTTCTAAACCATTTTTATCATGATTTTGCATGTTGTGAAATACGTTTTTGTAATAACTTAAAATTATAACACAATTGTCAAAAATGTTAATATAAATGGGTAATTTTAACAGTAACTAAAATACACAACAGAAATTAAACTAAAAACACACGACAAATAGACTATTTATCAGACACAAAAAAGAAACGACCATTAAACACAACCAAACGTAAACAATAAATAAGTCATAAAGTGGCTGTCCAACATGGCCGTTTCCTTCGCACTTTTTAGTATTGACAATACGCAGAACCCTCCTTCCTGATGTTTTATATTTAAAGATATATATATATATACACATATATATATATATATATATATATATATATATATATATATATATATATATATATATATATATACATATATATAAGAGATTAATTGTTAATAGCTGATCAAATAGTTACAAACAGTGGAAAATAATTGGGTATGCAGCTAAATGATTAAAAGAGTACTCTTTATACTAAAATCCTATATATTTCTTCGATTTTCACCGATATCATCAGGGAAAAGCTACAATAGTTTTTTTAAAATAAGGTGATGTGTAGTTTACTTACTATGTGAGATTGACATCATTGTTATTAAATACATTATATATATATATATATATATATATATATATATATATATATATATATATATGAGTTATAATAAACAATTTTACAATTTTTTAAATTTAGAATTTCAATTTGAACCATCTTAAATATTTGGTTGTTAAAATTATAATTATTAAGTTTAGAATTTTTTACTTGACATTGAGATTATCTATATATATAAAACTCAACGGTGACTGACTGACTGATTGACTGACTGACATAGTGATCTATCAACGCAGAGCCCAAACCGCTGGACGAATGGGGCTGAAATTTGGTGTGCAGGTAGATATTATGACGTAGGCATCCGCTAAGAAAGGATTTTGATTAATTCCACCCCCAAGGGGATAAAATAGGGGATGAAAGTTTGTATGATCTATCAACGCACAGCTCAAACCGCTGAACGGATTGGGCTGAAATTTAGCACGCAGGTGGATGTTATGACGTAGGCATCCGCTAAGAAAGGATTTTGATTAATTCCACCCCCAAAGGGATAAAATAGGGAATGAAAGTTTGTATGAAACTTTGTCAATTTTAAACCGATCAGGTTGAGATTTTGAATGCATATAGCTACTATGACGTAGGCATCCCCTAAGAAAGGGTTTTAATAAATTCCACCCCTAAGGGAATAAAATAAGCGATGAAAGTTTGTATAAAAGTTTCTCAATTTCAAACCGATCGGGCTAAGATTTTGCATGCATGTAGCTACTATGACGTAGACTTCCCTTAAGATAGGATTTTGATAAATTCCACCCCTAAGGGGATGAAATAGGGAATGAAATTTTGTCTGAAATTTTTTTAATTTCAAACCGATCGGGCTGAGATTTTGCATGCATATAGTTACTATGACGTAGATATCTCCTAAGAAAGGATTTTGATAAATTCCACCCCTAAGGGGATGAAATAGGGAATGAAAATTTGTATGAAACTTTGTCAATTTTAAACCGATCGGGCTGAGATTTTGCATGCATATAGCTACTATGACGTAGGCATTCCTTAGAAGGGATTTTATAAATTCCATCCCTAAGGGGATCCAATACGCGATGAAAGTTTGTATGAAAGTTTGTTTTTAAACCGATCGGGCTGAGATTATGCAAGCATATAGCTACTATGGCGTAGGCATCCCCGAATAAAGGATTTTAATTAATTCCACCCCTAAGGCGATAAAATAGGGGCTGAAAGTTTGTATGAAACTTTGTGAATTTCAAACCGATCGGGATGAGATTCTGATTGCATATGGCATGCAAGTTTTTATAGTTTTAAAATAATAATAGTCTAAAACCACTCGCGTCTTAATGTGCGGGGTGTGTGGAGCGGTAAGGCGGTAGCACGCTGCTGGCCGACATGACACTGTCGATAGACGCGTAGAGTCTCGAAAATTTGAGAATATGTTTTTTTCTATTACGTAGTGGTGTACTAAGAAATGGCTTTTTTAAATTTAACTCCTAAGGATTTAAAATGGGGGTTGAAAATTTGTATGAAATTCGGTGGCAAAAAACTAAAGTTCACGCGGATAAAGTCGCGGGCGGCCGCTAGTCTATATATATAAAACTCAAAGGTGACTGACTGACTGATTGACTGACTGACATAGTGATCTATCAACGCAGAGCCCAAACCGCTGGACGGATGGGGCTGAAATTGGGCATGCAGGTAGATATTATGACGTAGGCATTCGCTAAGAAAGGATTTTGATTAATTCCACCCCCAAGGGGATAAAATACGGGATGAAAGTTTGTATGATCTATCAAAGCACAGCTGAAACCGCTGGACGGATGGGTCTGAAATTTGGCACGCAGGTAGATGTTATGACGTAGGCACCCGCTAAAAAAGGATTTTGATTAATTCCACCCCCAAAGGGAGAAAATAGGAGATGAAAGTTTGTATGAAACTTTGTCAATTTTAAACCGATCAGGTTGAGATTTTGCATGAATATAGCTACTATTACGTAGGCATCCCCTAAGAAAGGATTTTTGATAAATTACACCCCTAAAGGGATAAAATAGATGATGAAAGTTTGTATGAAAGTTTGTCAATTTTAAACCGATCGGGCTGAGATTTTGCATGCATATAGCTAATGTAACGTAGGCATCCCCTAAGAAAGGATTTTGATTAATTCCACCCCCAAGGAGATAAAATAGGGGATAAAAGTTTGTATGAAACTTTGTCAATTTTAAACCGATCGGGCTGAGATCTTGCATGCATATAGCTACTATGACGTAGGCATGCCTTAGAAGGGATTTTGATAAATATCATTCCTAAGGGGATCCAATAGGAGATGACAGTTTGTATGAAAGTTTGTTAATTTTAAATCGATCGGGCTGAGATTTTGCATGCATATAGCTACTATGGCGTAGGCATCCTCGAATAAAGGATTTTAATTAATTCTACCCCTAAGGCGATAAAATAGGGGATGAAAGTTTGTATGAAACTTTGCCAATATCAAACCGATCGGGCTAAGATTTTGCGTGCATATAGCTACTATGACGTAGTCATTGCTCAAGAAAGGATTTTAGTAAATTCCACCCCTAAGGGATAAAATAGGGGATGAAAGTTTGTATGAAACTTTGTGAATTTCAAACCGATCGGGCTGAGATTTTGATTGCATATAGCATGCAAGTTTTTATAGTTTTAAAATAATAATAGTCTAATACCACTCACGCTTTAATGTGCGGGGTGTGTGGAGCGGTAAGGCGGTAGCACCATGCTGCTGGCCGACATGACACTGTCGATAGACGCGTAGAGTCTTGAAAATTCGAAAATAATTTTTTTTCTATTACGTAGTGGTGTAGTAAAAAATGACTTTTTTAAATTTAACTCCTAAGGATTTAAAATAGGGGTTGAAAATTTGTATGAAATTGGGTGGCAAAAAACTAAAGTTCACGCGGATAAAGTCGCGGGCGGCCGCTAGTTTTTTTATATAATATAACGATTTGGCCTTTTATAAGTCAGATTGTAGAATTAACTTAGTAAAAGTGACTAAATCACTTTATTTACTAAAAATACTATTTTTAGAAAAACCGTTATAAGGGGTTTTACTATTGTTTTTTGTCTAACAAAAGCAAATATGAAAATCTCACTTAAGTGTTGAATATCTGATCTCTTGTTGATGCAATTATCACTCTCAGATATAAATGCCATTTCAAGAAAGTTTCTTTTGATACGGTTCCTTTCCACATCTAGAATTTTAAAAGATTTAAAATGGTGATTATTTGCATGAACATGTGTAGCGAGTGAACATATTTCAGGGTGCAATCTACAGTCACTTTTGTCGGAGATGATCCGATCTTTAATCGATGTTGAACTCTGTCCAATGTATTCTTTGTTGCAGTTACCACAAGGTATACTATAGACTATATTTGTAGTTAATTCTTTTATTAATATATAAGTAACTAAAAATTTATAATTTTATTATTTTTAATAAAAACCATTTAAAAAAAGTAGTCGAATAAGTTGTTTTAGTAATTGCCTTTGTGATAAAGGAAGTCTTTATATACATATTTCACATTTTAAACAGCACTACAATCTGCACAATACACAAAAATTGTGTTTTTTAATTTTATTAAACATTTAATTTTAGTTTAAAGATTAAAAATAAGAAAACGAGGGTTTAATAAATATTTTTTTCAACAAACAAGAAGTAATTTTATAATTATATTATAGAACAGTTTTTTATATTTTTAGTTGTATATACAAATCGGTTAAATGTGATTACCGAAATCCAAATTCTACATAATGAGTCTAAGACATTAATGCACCATTTGTCTATTCATTACACATAAATAGTACCATTAGTCTAACTATTCACAGTGTATCTGACAGTATACATACAACGTCGATAAGACTATTTGTCAAACCAACCCTCCGGAACAAGATTTCAGATATCTTTGGAAGGACGTTTTGTGTAATCTCACCTCTTTTGTCTTAGCTATATTCATCATTGGATTTCTCTGCTTTTCTCCTTATAATGCACATAAATTTTGCCACTGAAAATGTCAATATACCATTCAACATAGATTAAGGTTTATGTAGTGCCATATATTCGTGAAAAGTGTCTGGAAATTTCAATAAAGATTATTCGATTGGCAGAATCAGGAAATGAGAAAGGAATTTATGCCGCAGCCGGTAATCGGAACAACTACATTGAGGATTGCCATCGTTGCGTTCCAAGAATTTAAATTTATACAGGTCTAATAGTTTACCTACCCGTTAGTGTCATAAATTGGATTTAGTTTTTCCATTACTTTGACAATAAGAGTACGAAATAAGGAGTACAATTCTCTATTCATGTAGAAGTATAATTTTTTTTGTAATTATGGACACAAGTTATGAAGTTGCAGAAATTAACAAAATTTACATATTTTTTGTAATCGTCAGCAGTCCAGTACTAACTAAAAACATACAGAAAATGAAAAATTTTAATGTAGGTGTTATTTAAATTATGCAGTACTTTATACTACAATAGACTATGGTGCTCGAGAGTGCATTAAACAACAAATCAGTTAATCGAGAATTATAATTGCCTCCGATAGCAAAGGCTCTACAATCTACCACATTTCTGTCCAAAACAGTGTCCTAAACACAACAAAGTAACTTTATTGTGAGTACAAGGGCATAAGGGCGTTTTTATAAACGAGATTGCTAATAGTCTCGCAAAAGAAGCAGCTAGTACTTCTTTTTTCGAACCTTAATTTATCTAGAATTGTCTTATTATGGTTGAAGTTTGTAATTAGGCAAAATCCTCCAAGCCAAAGACCAGCAAAAAGGTTAATAACGCTTTTACAGTGCTATTCTAAATAGTTCTTATAGCTTCATAACTCTGAACTTATAGTAATTGCAGAAATTCTTACAGAACACTGTCCACTAAGGTACCATCTCCTCTGTAAAATTGACAAAATGGACAGTAAACATGCAGATTCTGTAAGTATGCAGATGAAACTGCAAAACATATTATCTGTAACTGCACAGTAATTGTTCGTCAACAACATAAATATCTTAGAGTCTAGTCAGATTGCAAACGTACAGCTTAGGTGAATTAAAAATTTTCTTAAAAGCCAATACCTTATGATATCACCTTATGATAAGGTCAATCGAACCCAAGCATTTTGACTATTAGGAAAAATTATTCAAAAAGAGAAAAAAAATTAAAGTTGAAACTTTTTTTGATGAACTTGATACATACTGCAATATAGACATGCTGGCATAGATTTTTTCGAGAAAAAAGGCAGTATAAAAAATAATAATTTTTTAAAATTTTAAAATAATGACTGATGAGTCATGCTGTTTTATTTTTTTTTGGAAGTAAGTTCCTTTACGTCTATAATATTAGTAGATAAACAGATAGATAGATATATCTTAAGCTGGCTGTTAGCCTGTATCAATGTGACCGTTGTAAGCACCCATAAACTCTGGAATAGGATTAGAGTACCTTGTCTAGCCCGGTCCTCTTAACGACACTTTATAGCCTTGACAATGGCCTCGCCACGTAACTTGGAGTAACTGATTTCTTATCTTTTAATACTAGATACTGCGTCCTTGCAAGACCTTAACATTAGCACAATACATGAAATGCGGTTTTCTCCTTCTCCCTGCAGCATTGACAGATGTCGTCATTTTCCAAATTTAGCTGACTCGTGTTTGTTCACAGACAATAATTCTAATATCGATTGCACTTAGAGCTGCTTTGCTGTTCGAGTATATGACTACGGTTTTACCCGTTATACATTGATTTATGATCTTCGTTGCACAGTGTTTTGTGGCTATTACTTTTTCCTGAAACACTGTAGCATACGCACCTAGACCTAATTGGACTTGTATCCTGTGTCACCTACTATATATACTTGATCCTGTGTCTTTCTTAGAATTTGAGCTATCGGTATACCAGAGTAACCCTCTTGAATTGGAGGTCATTATTCCATAAATCCCTTACCAGTAATTCTACTCGAAAGTTATAACAGGTGACTATCCTGTCCTGAAGCATACTCATTATTTTGTCCGCCTTAACACTATCATATAGATCTTATTTCTCTTTTTTTCTCAATAAGGCTATAGGAGCCTGGCTGTGAACAGTTGTCATAACCTCGCCCTGTATAAAATACCAGTATAACCTACCATTTTATATTTATACACCAAACATTACTAGAATTCTATTTATATGTTTGTAATACGATAATACATAAAAATATTTCGGCACCATATAGTAACGAACCAAAGATATGGATTTCTATGGTATTTACTATTATATACCTGTTTCGTATAAAAGGATAAGCTTTGTTTATATTTTTTAAATAGTTTTTAATTTGTTTTTTTTGTCACTAAATTTAAAGAACTTTGGAGTGGAATTGTTTATTTGATTTGGTTATTTTTTTTAATTTAAGGTAATTTTGTAATCTGTGTTCATTGTTGTTTCGCGCCGACTTAAAATTATTTCGGTATAGGTATACTTAGGTTAATTAAAAAACTTACTTAGTAAGGTTAAATAAAAGAAGTTTATTATTTTAAGCTTTTCATTTTTTTCGATGGATCAGTTCTTTAGTTATAATATTTTTATTTTATAATGATTTGTGACTTACTTTACTTAATTAGTTATTTAATTACTACTTTTTTTTTGGATACTGACTGTTGTATAATCCTTCTTTAACTATCTTGTTTATTGTTTTATAAATACTTAAAAAACAGGCTCTTGGTATAATATACATCATAGATAGGCCTACTAAAAATGCTACTAGAATGAAAAAATAATTTGGAAAGAAATTCTAACTTTAAGATATACCCTACCTGATCAAAAAATAATTATCAAAATCGGACTACTCTGTAAAAAGTTATGCGTATTTATCCATCACAATCAGTGAATAAACAATCAATAATCCTCTGCTTACTTACGCTTAGGGTTAAGTTTTTTTTTTAATTTATATGGTAACAATTTTAAGATATATTTTGTGGAATAAAAAAAAATTATCAAAATCGGATCACTCTGTAAAAATTTATGCGTGGTCATACATAAAAAAATAAGCACGTTAAATAAAACCACCTACGTTTTTCGTCGATTAAATAGAAACCTGTAAAAGATAAAGATAGAAAAAAAAAAGAAATAAACAACTAAATTATAAAAAAAATACAACATCAAAAAGAAGTAGTTATGGATTATAATGAAGGATATTACGAAAAATAAACCCAGTGCAAGTTTTATCATCTGTCGGCACTCCTCAAGTAGTATTTTTTTAAACACCTTAATTTTTAGTCAAAATAATCCTAATGCGACACTAGAAATGAAAGTTATTTTAAGCAATTCAAGGCAAATGAATATGCACCTTTAATCTGTTTACCAATAAACGTTTGTCATTTTAAATTAAAGAAAAATATCAGAAATTCAGCAGATATATCGCATATATAGCAGCAGGAATGAAAAACGGAATGTTTTCTGACACGAATATCTAGCTAATTCGTTCTTTGTTTTTTTTTTTAAATCAAACCTGCGTGGTTATTGTTTAAATCTTATAGGATTATTACTAGCAGATATGACACGCAAAAAATCGATTAAAGTAATATAGCAAATTAAAGGCTATTTCTTCTTATTGATTTCTGATTGTTGTAAAAGGTAATTTGCCTTAAGTCACTAAATAACTAAACTGTTCTGTTACTTAAGTAGATATTGAATTTGTAGTAACTTGTTGATTTTCATGATTCTTTAGATGTAATTAGCCTATTAAGGATTATACACAGAATGTAAAAGATATAAAAAAAAAATTCACCGAATTTTTTAACTGCTGTCTGTGTACAATATATAATAATTTCGATTTTTAACAGGTTATTTCTACAAAATCAAAAAACCCTAAATATTTTAAAAATTCCGATATGAGATTAATAACATATGATACGTTAAGTAAATTTAAAAATATATTTGGTTTGAGTTCAAAGTAGAATTAAAAGAAAACATAAACTTACGATTGTTGCTAAAATCTTCTAAATTAAGCATTTAATAAAGATACATTTAACAAACTTTGGCTTTTTTAAGTTTAAAATATATAAATTACTAGCTGTACCCGACGCGCGTTGCTACGCCAACAACTAAAATAAATTTAAGAAAAATAAAAGAGAAGAAGAGATAGAAAAGGAAAGAAAGTATATAGTTTTGTTTTACTTATGCATCAAAAATATATTTTTCAAACTCGAATTCGTATAGATATCTATTAATCAGTATTGAATTTGATACATGGAAGCACCCTCTGGTGGTAACTTTCATTAATGCGAATATCAGATTCATCTTATCCATTAAAAATATATCATCATACTGATTTTCATGACAATCGGTTGAACGGAACAGAAGTTGCTACTCTGCAGCGCCACCTGGTGGTGAGTGGCATCAATGAGCATATCATACAAACCTTGTCCGTGGAAAAATACATATACATACCAATTTTCATGACAATCGGTTGAACTGGACAGAATTTTCTACTCTGCAGCGCCACCTGGTGGCAAGTGGCATCAATAAACATATCATACAAACCTTTTCGGTGGAAAAATACATATACATACCAATTTTCATAATAATCGGTTAAACTGGACAGAAGTTGCTACTCTGCAGCGCCACCTGGTGGCGAGTGACATCAATGAAAATTTCATACAAACCTTCTCCGTAGAAAATTACATATACATACCAATTTTCATAATAATCGGTCCAGTAGTTTTTGAGTTCATTGAGTACATACAGACATACAGACAAACATTCATTTTTATATATATATATATATATATATATATATATATATATATATATATATATATATATATATATATATATATATAGAAAATCGAAAGCAAAATACCAGAAAAGGTGTTAATTAAAGACGTTTTATAATAAATACTACCTAAATAGTTATTTAAGCAACGAGTTTATTAATATAGAAGTTTAATAATCAAAATATTTTAATTGGCGAGCGATAGCGAGCGCATTAATGTTTGAGATTATTAAACTTCCTATTAATTTACGAGTTGGTTACAAAATTTTTCCGTCGACTTTTTTTAAGAAAAAAATAGCTTATTTCTTAGCATCGAATATTTTGGCCATAAACTGGCTATTAAGCCTTTTTCAGCATGGTATGAGAAATGTGCTAGTACCTACTGATTCTAAATAATGAGTAATATTTTTTGTATTACACCATAAAATAAACTCTGCATATGTTTTATTATATAAAGATTTGCTTTGATCAGGCAATAAATTTAATGATGTTTTAAATAAAATGGCATAATAAAAAAACGCGACTGATCAAAAATATTGACATTGATAGATCTCAACATCAATAGCCTGTTAACGCTCTTGTTCGTTAATACGACTTATTAATGATCAATTTTAGACATAAGTTAGTACATTATCATTGTTATTAATGTAAAGTCGACGGAAAAGTAAATAAAGCGTAATTTTTTATTGCTATAAAAAGATTTGTTCTACAAGAAGTTTTATTTTTGAGTGTTATCTGTTTTATTTATTGTCTAATTTACATTTAAGCAATAAATTAATTGACTTAAAAAATCAAAATTATCAATAAACAACTAAATTTCATCTGTTGCTGTTACTCAGGAATTTAAGGTTAAAGAAAAATAATATAGGTAAGAAATTGTAAGTTTTTAGAACTTGTAAGTAAAACGGTTTTTACATTAGAAATTTTAGTGTTATATTGTATGACTTATTAAGTTGTATCAAAAATGTGGGTTTATGCAAGATTTTGTTATAAATAATTTTTAAAGGTGTTTTTTTTCTCTAAAATGGAAAATAAAACTATGATACGTATAAAATGTGTTTTTAAGAAAGGTCAAATAATGCAAATTGTATTTTTATACTAAAAAAGCCCTGAATCTATACTAATCTTTTTAATAAAACGAGAGCACAATCTCGAAAGTCAAATATCTGTTATGCCATCAAATTCCTAAGTAAACATTGAACGTTGCAACGGTGCTAACGCTTGAGACAATAATAGGGTAAATTGACCTGACCGCGTAAATCTCAAATTGGCGAGCTAAGATAAACATACGACCGTTTCATACAAAAACACATAAAGCCTGTTTATACTGCCATTAAAGTCTCCCGAAGGCTTAGATAAACCACCGAAGTGCTAAAAAATACAGCAGCGATAATACTTTTCTCACTTAATAAACACGCAAACAGTAGCGGAACTGGAGCACCTTAAAATGGATACATTTATTTCTGGATTAGGTTAAAAAATATATATTAAAAAACTTTGGAGCATAAACTACATGTAAAAAAAATAAATCCTAAAATCCATCAGTATTTTCTCAAATTAGTAAAATTCTGGTAAATTAAATTAAGACAGATACATAATCTAAATTTATTTTAAATTTTAATTGATTGTGATGATCTAGTAATATAACTAAAAATATAACTTTAAGCTATTTAAAATTTTAACATATAACTAATCCAAATGTTTGAGTTTTTTTAAAGAGATAATGAATAATTTTGTTTTAAAAAATGTTTCAAAATTAAAATTTTTCTATACATATACAAGAATACATACTTTTTTCAATTATTAAGATGTTAATGATTTTTAAAAACAATTATTTTTGATGTTTTTTTAAGGTATTAATAAAAATTTAACAAAAATTATAAATTTTAAAATATGTATTTAGTTTTTTTTAGTGAAACATGAAAAATTCAATAAAAATGAAAAAACAATAGGTGAATCATAATTAATTGTCATTAGTGCTCATTATGGTATAATAAGTTAAATTTTATATTGTAACGCATACTACTTTCCTGTTAGCATAAATTTTTTATTTGCAAAATAATTACTGTATCTACTGTTTTTTGCTAATACTAACATTTAATCCCTTGGTCACATCTTTAATTTAACACTTTTAAGCCAATAATGTTACTTCAAAGTTGTTCGAAGTTTCCAAAAAGCACAACATCAGCGTTTAATGCGTCAACTTTTACAGGAAGCTAACAATCAGGAAATAACAAACTTTGTTATTGTATCTAGCGAGGGAGAAAAGAGGTCTGTACATTTCATGCATTTTGCTCCCGGTTAAAACTTCTAACAAAGCAATTTATACAATTAAAAACGTAGGATAACGAGAATACGATTCCAGAAAGAGTGGTCGCTGTAGCAAGTTCGGAGAACTTTTCAAAAAGTTAAGCCAATGATTTGGTCTCCGTAATTTACTGCTATTCAGGATAGTTGCAATATTTGTCAGAACTTAAAAACACCATACTAATTGCTAGAGTGAATGAGTTTTAAGTATCTACTTCATTAAAAAGCAATTATTACTTACACAACAGTGGATAATTTATTAATGTAAGAAGAATTAGGAGAAAAATCACTAATAGTTATTTTATTTGGTTAAAATTCAGTCTGTGAAAATACAAGATATTTATAAGAAGATGTAAGAAATGGTTTATGCAGTAAGCTGCATAAGCACAAAACCTTTTTGGTTTATATGACTTTAGAAATTAATTTTTTGTTTAATTCAGTGATGTTTCGGGTTCATTTTGTTTTGTATCCTTGTAAATCGGTTCCTTACAAATATACCTACCTACTTTTGCTTTAAATATATGTTATCCAGTATTTTTTCAGGATCTAATTTTTTTTATCTAAAACTAATGAGTGAAAAATATTTGTCTAGGTTTATTGACTTTTTATACCAAATTTTTACACAAGTTCCAAAATTTAGTTACAGTTCGCTTGCTTCTTTAAAAATAGATACTAAAAGATGATGTATGATTATACCTAGATAACAATTGTAAATATGTTAATATATAAGTACTAGCTGTCCCGGCGGACTTCGTATCGCATAACACTGTCGTGACGTTTTTTTTATTTATCGTTTTTTCGAATTTTTATTATTTTGTTTTCAATGATTTTTTTTAGTATATCATATTTTCTCGTTATCAGGTTTATACTATTCTTTTGTTGTATTTTATAATTTATCGATTAAATATATTAGATTTATACTGCGCCACTTTACGGTGGCTTTATAGTACCTAATTTAGTAAGAATTTCTCGTTTAAATATGTGAGATAATAACTGCGCCACCTTACAGCGGCGTCATAGTAGTTACGGTGGCGTTATATTATTTAATTTATAAAGGTATTTTTTGGCTTTGTTTTTTCTGCATATTTTCTATTTTTTAGTTTTTTCCATTTTCTTTTAGTTAGGCGTGATAGTAGTTGACTTAGTAGTAATTGCTCGTTTAAATATATGAGATATTAACTACGCCACCTTACGGTGGCGTTATATTATTTAATTTAGAAAGGTATTTTTTGGCTTTATTTTTTCTGCATTTTTTCTGTTTTTTTAGTATTTTCCATTTTCTTTTTAAAATTTTGTGATATTTTTTTTTATTTTGCGTAAAAAATAAAAAGTTTTTTTTAATAAAGTATTCTATGTTACTTCTAATACCTCCAGGAATATGTGTACAAAGTGTCATAATGATCGGTTGAGTAGTTTTCGCGTGAAAGCGTAACAAACAAACTTACATTCACATTTATAATATTAGTAGGGATTGTGAATGTACATTTTAAACCCAAATGACGTTTACATTACGTCCAACGATGTATATGAAGTGGGCTTAATATAAATTTAATTGTTATTTTCTTTTTTAAATATTTTAAAATATCAGATAAAAAAGTATATATAATAATTTGATCATCTTTTTTAAAATAATTATGCTTTTATTAATTTTTACCCAAATAAGATTAATCAATCTATTACATTTGAATGACACATGTTTAGGTTGCCATTGCTGCAAGTAATGTTTTTTTTTAATAATACCGTTTTTGCACCACTCTTAACCACTTTTGACATTAAATTAGTGGCAATAGTAGAAAAATATTTGAAAGTTTTTTTTCCATTTTTTTTGCAAACAAATTTCTGTTTAATGTCTCGGTTAATGTTAATTAACACGCAGTCATTAACTCCGGTCCTTTGAGTGTCGGTATATTTTATTATACAGGCACTTTAAATCTCTTGCAACAGCTTCGGACTGGTACAAACTTATACTAAACTAAATAAAGATATCAGGCAGCATTTAAAGATTAAACTATAAAATATATTATAATAAAAGAAAATTTAGGTACGATTAGGTTAAATGCATATTTTATAAATATACGCAAATGCTTTTTTATAGTGGGGAACAGTATTGTGTACAAATACTTTTAGTGTCCAGTAAATCCATTTTGGTATATAAAACGGTTAAAAATATTTTGTTTTTAAATGTTTCAACCACGAAGTATAGATACCAGGAGTTTAAACGTAATGTTAAAAAAATGGTCTCAATTTAGGGGACAGAACTATTGCCGGTAGAGTGCGCTCGTGTTTCTAAGAGACTCGTTTAAATACTGACGCGGGAAGTTTTGTTACTATTTACAGCTTTTATGACAACTAATTTTAACTAAATAAATTATTATTATATATTGAATTTAATTTTGCGAAATTTAAATGTCATAAACATCGGTTCTTATAAGGCTCTATAAGTTCTTATGGTTACTCGCGCCGCCAGTGGCAAAAAATAGAACTATGATCTGGGTTGATTATTGAGACCAGAAATGTTATGGAAAAGCCTATACCGTGTAGACTCCTGGTATCTAGTCTTTTTGGTTTCAACAACAAATATATGTAAAAACTATGCTTTGTTGCGCCTACTGTAGTTTTTGAGCCAAGATAAGACATCTGTTTTGAAGGCAGCTGTCAGAATAAATGAAGTTCGGGATCAGATTAAATTGATATCGGACTTAGACCGGAGTTAAGGTTTACCGATAAATAACATCACTCTTGTCATGATAAAATAATAATGGAATTTGAGGTTATTGATCATTTAAAAATCCCGGAAGAGAAGTTATGTTTACAAAAGAAGAATTTTAGTTTATTTTTTAAAATAGCTGTAAGTTATATATCTTTTAGCAATTCAAAAAGATTTAAAATAGGTACTATTATTTATGAAATATGTTTAAATTTTTTGTTTACCAAAGCATGCAATTAAACGTCAGTCGGAACCGCTTCAGGACATTCATTAACATCTTTAAATGAACGTTGAATAAATATGCCGCCAGGTACAATATGCGCCTCTACTAATCCATCTTGCAATCCAAAGATATTTACAAGGTTAATTGTAAATACATTATACGCATTATCACTAATTGTGATTTCTGGGAAATTCTAATCCTGCATTAAAATTACCTTTTATAACAGATAACATAACCTCTAGAAATATTTCAGTATATCAGTAAAGAGGTCTGAACTAAACTGTATTTCCCAGTCTAATTTAAAGCCAGTTAGCGTGAAGAGGGTTTCAAAAATACAAGTTTGGTTAGTAAAAAAGGTGGAGAAGTTATTTTTGTTAAAAATGTTAAATTTAGAAAAGTGTTTTAATAAGCGGTAAAAGCCGACGGCGATGTTCTGTATAATCTTGTGAGACAGCATATTACACATATTTACTTCTTTCTTTCGGGATCTTTTTGCCACTAAAACAAACTTTTAAAAAATATAAATCAATATTTTGAAAATGACCCTTGCTTATTGATCTTGATGGATATGTCAAATTAGTCAAGGGTCGTCTTTTAAAACTGAAAATGCCTAACAAAAATGAAAATAATTTTTTTAAAAATGTTTCTAAACTTTCGACAACGTTGTCGTTTTCAAAGATAAAAATGTTTTTACTCTATACTTCTTTATGCGTCTTAATAACATACCTAAATTTGGCTGCATCCCTGTTAACTCAAAAACTTTTTGGTTTATTCTTTAACTAATCAGCCGTTACTAAACAATTACTGCTTTATATATATATACATATATATATATATATATATATATATATATATATATATATATATATATATATATATATATATATATATATATATATATATATATTAAGATTCTTTATTTCTAGCTTTCGGCTAGTTTTACAGCCATTATCAGGGAGCTACAATAATGTTATATTTATAAGAGAGATATAATTTAATTTTACTGGTATTGTACTAACAACTTGTTAAGATTAAATCAGTAATGTTGTTAATTTATTAATTGGATAAAAACATTGGAATCACAGTGGAATTATTAAGAGATGTTGGACGACTACATTTTTACAATTGTAATGTTATGTGGGAAGAAAACCGGAAAAATGGTGGTATCTACAGTGAAGACAAGATTGACAGACAGTTTAAAAGCGAGTTCGGTAATTTTTGAAGGTTATTCGTTATTAAGGGGCAATGGAAAGTCGAAACAAAATTATTATGTTTAGTAGGGTCCGACCGAAGGTCTATTTTTGGCCGAAGCCGAAGCCGATTAATCGGCAATCACCACAACCTTCGGAGAAACCGAAGTCGAAGGTTTATAATGTCTCAGTAATGAATTTTGTTCAATACTGTCTACAAGCTACAATTAATATTAAAATTATTTCAAAACTTTAATATTTAAGGTTTATATTGACTGTCTCCTGTCTTATATAGAAGTTGATTTAGAGATGGTAATAAAAGTTTGTGATTTTGTGATTTATGTGTAAAAAATAATCATTTCTTTATTATGTAAATCACAAATTACAATTAGACCACTTGTCTTGATGCGCATGCAATGTGCAATGTGATATTTGACAGTGATTCCCCGCGGCCTCAGCAAACACGACCGGTTCGTCGCTCTCTCACTCAGTCTTTCGTAACAGTTCGTTCAATCTCGACGGTTATTCGGACCTTCGACGAAACCTACGGTTCGGCCTGGTTTTAGGCCGAAGCCGAAGGTTTCGCCGAAGATGGTTTTTTTGGCCGAAGGTCCGAAAATTAAAATCATTTACACAGTCAATCAACCAATGATGTATCAGCTAGATTATTATTATCAAGGTGTAATAGATATAAAAACATTTCATTTAGGTGACCTTTATCTGATCTACGGTTCATTGAAAGGGGGTGTTTGTTAATGTAAACCATTTCTAGAAAAAGTCTGTAACCCCTTTTTTGATGTTAAAGGCTCACAAAGGGTTAGCCAAATGCGGACGGCACTCAGGGGGTAGGAGGAGAGCGAGTTGTGGGTCGAAGGAGCAATTGGGCGAGTATCTAGGAAGAAGGAAACATAGGAAATATTTACAAATCGGTAAAGGGCGCCACTTATTTTATTTGTAGAGAAATAGGAAAGAATATAAGAAACCTATTGAGAAATAGTTTATCAAATCTGAAATGGTTAGGGAACACACTTTAATTGAGCTATATCCTTAAGTCAATAATTATTTTAAACTTACCTTATTGATTCTACAATTCCTTGAATCCTTTTGTCTTATTAAAATCTAAATCGTTATTAAACAAGAGGTTTGAATCAGAACAGTTACTGGGAAGGTATAAGAAATAAATACTCAACGATATCAATAAAAAACAATAGAACAATGTATTTAAAAAATAAAAAAAGTCACCAGTATTAGTGAGAACGGTTATCACCAAAATGCTAACACTTCTGTTTATACAGTGAAAGATATTAACCGGTATTTGACAATACGGTTATTAAAAAACTAATATTCCTAAACATATAATATTACAGATCTTATCTAAATTGCATAACTTATTTTCGATAAACGAAAGTATGTAGAGAACTCAATTAAAACAAAATATATACTGAAGGTATATTTCCATTCTTTAAAAACAAAATTCAGTTCTCTAAAGAGTGCACTCTGAGTGTTCTAAATATCTAAAGATTACTATATACATGAATACAAATATGAAATTCATCAATACAAGTACCATAGAGGCGATAATCATGTAAGATTACGATTGAACACCAACACTTTGAAGAAAGTTAAAAAAACAAAATTTAAAAACACTACATATTTATCATTCAATCATAGTTCCATAGATTTGAATAGTAACTAATGTTATCAACTGATTTAATGCCGCTAAAAGCTTATAACAATTTAAATTTAAATAGAATCACTATAAAAAGTTTCCAAAAGCATATTCTTCCGAATAAGCACTAAAATTGTGACTGTTTCTTAGAATATTCGCAGTTCAACTAAGTATCGAACATAGAGAAATAACAGAAAGAATAGTCGAAAGTTTACCTTGTAATCCGGAACCAAAAATCATACTTCGTGACCGGGTAGTCACGCTTCTACTATAATAAAGCTTCTTTAAACATACCATAATTAACCAAAAACCATGTAGAATTAAACATCAGCACATAGGAAATCATCTATAAAACCATCCATAAGGTTTTTAGATCACTAGGTATCCATTTACTTCGGTACCATATAATTTTATAAAAATTTCAAAATGGAGTCTTCCACAGGCAGCACGTAGCACCAAAATTTTATTAATACCATAAATCAACCAGATTGTACTTCCAATTTAAGCACATCTACATCCAAATTGAAATGCAGTATTGTTTCATACACTTCCGATACGGAATAAACCAAGAACAAACGGTAATCTTAATGCTGTGAATTAACCGGCAGCCATTAATGTTCGCAAACGAGGGAAATCGACTTCCCCGCTTGCCACTTAAAATCGTAATTGCGCTAAAAATGCGTTCTCTTACACCGGTCTGCTTCTCTCGGTTCTCTTCGAGTATTTTCGATATGTATCAGTCTTAGTAAAAATGTAAAGTTGGTTGCATACCGACAAAAGTGTAAACGAGAATATAATATTATTTAAGGTGTTTTTTTGGGAATGCTACAAGTCTTCTGGCTAGGTTGGATTTATGACACAAAATTTTAACATTCCCATAATCAATCAGATAATCGTTATCGATGACGTGTTCTCCTAGAGCACACTTTTCAGGGTAAAGTCTGCAATCAGCCTTATAAGACGTAAGTCGATCTTTTAAACGTCTGGAAGTTTGACCAATATAGACAAGGTTTGCTGTAGACAACATCCGTATATGAAAGCAATGGTGTTATCTTTCAATTTGGTAAAGATTCCATTAATTGTAAGGACAGGTCTAAAGGCAATTTTGATGTCTGGGATTGGTTTCAGGATACCAGCTAATTTAGGAGAAAGGTCTTTTATATATTGTAGAGATTTGTAACAATTTGAATTAAGACTATTGACGGGCATTTGTGGATTGTTAACTGAATTGTTGATGTTAGTAAGCGGAATTGACATTCTGATAAATAGCAGTATTTTAAATAGAATATCAGGATAACTGTTTTCAGTAAATAATTGGAGAAAAGAATTTTAAGTTTTTTTTTGTGAAAGGATTTATCACTGATTCTTAGGACACGGTTCTTCATAGCTTTGACTTAGTTTATTTTCAAGGAGAACTTATGGTATGAATTATATTTCAGATATCTTCCAGAGCTTAAAGGCTTTCTATACCAATCCACTAATAATTTGTTATATAAACGTAAGACTCTGGTATACAAAAATGGAATAGAACCAATGAAGTCTTCTTTTTCAAGAGTAAATTGGATATAATCATTAAAGCCATTAAATAATACAGAATGTTGTTTGGCTCATTACCAGGAAGACATATTAAAATGTTATCTACGTATTTTTTGATGAAAAAAACTTCAAAACGTAATGCGTGGATGACAAAATCCAAAATGTAATTCATCACATAATCCGCCAGAATAGGTGATATCATATTACCCATCGGGGTACCAAAAGTTTGCTTTGTTTGTTTGTTTGTTTGTTTGTTTAAACACGCTAATCTCAGGAACTACTGGTTTGAATTGAAAAATTATTTTTGTGTTGAATAGACCATTTATCGAGGAAGGCTTTAGGCTATATAACATCACGATGCAACTATTAGGAGCGAAGGAGTAATGGAAAATGTGAGAAAAACGGGGAAAATAATTGATCTTTGAGGGCTTCCATTCCGTGCGCTGCGAAAACGGTTTAAGATACCAAAAATATATGTATAAAAGAATTATTCCTCTTGAAATGATCTAAAAAAATGTCCACGACAGTATATGTCTATCTTTTAAGATTAACTCACTAGAACCGTTTCTATGGTAATCAAATTTGGTCGAAATTAATGCATTATTTGTTAAGAGTTGTATCAACGTAATAATATTAATCTTTATCCAAATAAATGTGTTGTTGATTAAGAGTATTTAATTGTGAACAAAATTGTCTTTGACATCACTTAATTTCAATGAACATCTTAGAAGATATTACAATTTTAAAATAACTAGGACGGCACCGTATTTCCTACTAAATTAAGTACTATAAAGCCACCATACGGTGGTGCAGTGGATATTTTATATAAAATATCTAATATAAAAAATCATTGAAAACAAAAAAAAAGCAAATTAGTAAAAATTTGAAAAAATGAAAAATAAAAAAAAAGACACGACAGTGTTATGCGGTACAAAGTCCGCCGGATCAGCTAGTATTATATATATATATATATATATATATTTTTTTTCAAATAACAGGCTTAGGAAACGTCTGGGTTGGGCAATTGATGGAAAAACGCCAGTAGTAGGAACTTTATTCTTAAATTGCGAAATTTTCGGTTAGTTTTTAACCTTCATCAGCGCCTAACGGGAATTACAATAATAATATTAAAAGGGTGTAATAATGTTAAAAATTAAAACTTACAAAAAAATATGTTCTTGTTACACCTCATATATGAGAACAACCCTTGCATAAAACATGACCAACGTGGGTTGTTAAAATATAAAACATAAAACAGGTCCAATTATAAAACCAATTCAAAGATAAAATATTAAAATGTTAAATAAAATTAAACAAAACACAACAGTTAACAATTACGACCACACAAATAACAAAATTTTTTGATATACTGGCTAAATGTCTTATAGAGTAAAAGACGGAACATTGACTCTGTCAAGTAAGTCATCTATCAACAAATAAATATTTAAATAAAAACATAACCTATTTGTTGTTGTTAAAATGATTGGTTTTCGTCATATTTTGGCACAAAAGAAAGGTGTAGATCGAACTCAACCCTTCCACATCCTTTTTAAAGTTCATAGACTCGGGAGACGAATGGATGTAACACAACGGATCGCTCTACACAAAAGTGATACAGTTAAAAAACCAACTGCAACTGCCTTGAGTCAGCATGTATGTTCCAGTACACATAATATCGATTACGATAGCGTCAGTATCTTAGAAGAAGCAACTAACCAGTTTAAAAGGAACTTCATTGAAATGTGTTACATCCATTCGTCTCCCGAGTCTATGAACTTTAAAAAGGATGTGGAAGGGTTGAGTTCGATCTACACCTTTCTTTTGTGCCAAAATATGACGAAAACCAATCATTTTAACAACAACAAATAGGTTATGTTTTTATTTAAATATTTATTTGTTGATAGATGACTTACTTGACAGAGTCAATGTTCCGTCTTTTACTCTATAAGACATTTAGCCAGTATATCAAAAAATTTTGTTATTTGTGTGGTCGTAATTGTTAACTGTTGTGTTTTGTTTAATTTTATTTAATATATATATATATATATATATATATATATATATATATATATATATATATATATATATATATATATATATATATTGTTATGGTATTCAATAGTTGGTCTTTATATGTAATATAAGTGTAATTAAGACTAACTAGATATTAGAATTGAATAATCAATTTATGCAAATTATCAAGGAATCATAAATAAAAAAAAATTTGGGTTGCGAGGTTTCTAGGGGGATAAAAAAAAAAATTATTGATAGAATGTCATAGAATTTTGGAGAGTAAAGTCAGAGAAAAAGTTTAGGGAATTATATAGAATTTTAAAAATTTAAAAACCATTATAAAGTAAATATAATAATAATAGAAATTGAAAATGAAGATAAATACTGAATGTTAATGAATATAAATATAAAAATTATAAAAGAAGATTAATGTATGAATAGAATGTTATAATAACTATATGGTAGAGTTAAATATGGAATAAAATGGATATATATAGAGAAGATTAATTGGATATTTGCATAGATTGGATTTTCAAAATAAAATAAGCATAGTTTATAAAGATAAGTATTTCTGGTATAATTTGTTATCAGCTGGTAATAGAGGTATATTAGAAATAGTTATTCGGGGATTTTAGGAAAAGAGGGCAAAATTTCATTTAAAATTAATTAGTGTTAAGTTTATGACAGGATAAATGATGAATGTTATATTGTTTTTTTAAAGTGTTGTAAAGAATTAATATATTTATATATTAAATGATGTTAAAATTGAGATGGACTTTTTAGTTTAATATTATCGAAGAACCCAACCTTGAAGAGTCACAAGAATACAATTATATGAGTATAGAGATCATAACAATATATATATATATATAGACGGCTTAAGTTGAACTAACGAAAAATCAAGGCGCCTACTATCCAGTAGGTATAATCACGAAATAGCGGTTAAGGTGTTGTTGCGTAACAACAGAAATCACAGGTTTGATTTCTCCCGACTTTGTCCAATTTTCTTTTTATGTCAATGTATAACAAGACGGTAAAAAATACCAAGTTTTTATGTAGTACAATAGAATCAATCCGTTAGCATCGGTAGGTATATACAAAACTTAAGTACCAAAATATTTATAATTAATATTTTTCTCCACATCCATATCGATTCTAATAAATCATGTAATATTTTATATCATTTACCAATAAAATGTTTAGCATATTTAATTTGTGATTTAATTTCAAGTTTTAATGGAATACGAATTTAAATGTTTATGGAATATGTATTCCATGCGTGTAATTTTCGCAATGAAAACATATCCGTTGCTAATTTATTCAGCCACAGATAACCTAAAACGCACAATTAAACCCACAATCACAAAATACAATACAAAGACAGACTGAACTCTGAAGTTTGTATTTAATACCATCAGTACAATGCAAACGAGGGTCTACATTCGTATCCCCGGACTACAAATTTACATTTAAAAGACAAAAGTCGCTCATACAAACGAGATCTACTTTGAGAGTTTTGACATTCGATAACTGGGCATACATATTCACGGTATCAGAGTAATACGGAAAGCATTATGCATATAAACTAGTGCAAATTGTACCGGTAAGATGTTTTATAGTTGTAAATGTTTGTGATGGTAACGTGGAAATATTCAACGAGGACTCGATCGCAGCGAGGTTTCATGTAGGTAAATTATAATAGTTGTAAAGCTTTTACCGTTAATAAAGAGCCATTCAGCCATTGCGTTTTAAGGTAAAGGAATACCTTAATAATTTGAATTAATGTAATTATACATACGTGTAGCAAATGAAAATTAAAATTAGTCATTTAATAAGAACGGAATATTTTGTATGAGAATAAATATACATACAGAATAAATAATAAAAAATATTGTAATAACACAAATAATTTAATCAATATGTAAACGAAACGTACTAAATTTATCCAATATTTATACTGGGGTCCATTGACCAACTATGATTTATCAGATTTTGTATAAAGGTATTTCGTAAATTATTGTTGTTGATTTGCTTACAAATTCTATTAACTGTGATTTAGATACTCTAACTTATTATTTTAAAGCCACAAATCAATTGCAGATATTTAAATTCAATTATAATTAATAACCAGTAAGGATGAATTCGTTATATTTAATTCTTTTTTTAGTGTAACCTAAACGCTAGTATTATTTTAATTATACATTAATGATTAAAATTCAAATTTTTTAAAAGTGATATTATAAAAAATATAATCCGGATAATTGCTTTCTAGTCCGGGGAAGTAAGGATATAAAATGGAAAAGATTTCCAGCAGAGATTTGACTTTTTTAAACGAAAGTATATGTAGTATAGAGTACTTTCCTAGATTTGTGTCAAGATTACGCTCGAGTTTGCGATGCAGCTTGCAAGCATAGTTTGGACTTTGGAGCACGTGAAATGCAACAGTTTTTCGTCCATAACGTTTTTATATTTGATTGTACAAAAAAATTGTAGCCACCAAAATTGTAGGGAATTTTATACCCTATAAGATGACGTAATGCAATATTGAAAAAAAAATTTCAACCCTTAATTTTTGAAAAATTGAAAAAATTTTTGCAAAATGGTTTTTTAAGCGACAAACATAATTACAATAACAATAACGACTTCATAATAAATAAAAATATAGTAGTCCGGCACCTGAAAACGTTGGTGTTTTCAGATTTCAAAAATTCAAAATGGCTGCCCTACAAAATTTCAATTTATATTGTTTTTTCAATCTTGTGTCATTTCATGAACATTAAAGCTATCAATACGCGGTTTGCTGCAATCGATAGACAATAAGCTGTAGTTTTATGAACAATAACAAGATTTTTTTTTATTTTTTTTACATTTATATTTACAAATTTAACTGAAAAAAAAAATTCTCTCCGTTTTTCTTAAATTTGACGTTGAAAAATATGATTCATGGATTCATTTATATTTTAAAACCGTTTGTCTTCAAAAACCACGTATTTTGAAAAAAATATTCAGATTCGATCATTAGAAGCGGAGAAAGCAGTATTCAAAGTTCAGTAGCCACTGAGACAAAAAAAAATGTCTAGTTTCTGATCGACTCGTTGAATTGTTCAATAAAAACTCTAAATACTCTCATTTTTTTATTTACCTACTGTCAATGAATAAATAAAAATTCAACAGTTGACTCAAAGTGTGAACCGAAGAAGGCAATAGCGGCAGGGTGTGTGTATTAAATGACGAATATATTATAGGACATTAAGGATAAATTAAAAACTGTCGCATTCACCAGGAATCGAACTCGTAACCTTTGCCTCTACGCGGCCACGCTTTTACAACTAAACTATACGCTTTTTAATGGTTAAATTCAACTTATGGCATCTGCGACAATTACTGTCTAAGCACATATGTGATGACGTTAATAAGGGAGAGATTTTGTCAAATCGACAATTGAACCATAAAACTCTTTTTTTGTACCCTGTTTTTAAGCGTAGAGGCAAAGGTTGCGGGTTGCGACATTTTTACAAATTTTCCCTAATATTAAAATCTTATGTGATATATCAAATAATCTTTTACTAAAAATCCATAAGCACAAAAAAGTAACAAAGAGTTTAACGTGTCAATAGTCGATTTGACAAAATGTCTCTCTCATTAACGTCATGCTATACCTATGCTCTTAAGGGGAAAGTGAATCAAAGTCGCATGTGAAATGAGTTAAATTTAACGACCAAAAAGCTAAATGATTACTAAGTACCTATTCCTAGCTTAATTGTTAAGGCGTTGCCGCGTAAAGACAAAGGTGGCAGGTTCAAGTCCGGCTGGATGCGACATGTTTTCAATTTTTCCTTGGTACCATTTAATATATTTTTGTTTGTATACTTTCCTAAATTAAAAAAAGTAATACGTTATCTATAGTTTACAAAATCTTCTTCCCTACATGTACATATTATTTTTTGATATCAGTGGTTAACATATCCTACCGATTGGTTTTAAAAGCTAATAGGTACATTAATTAATTGCACGAGAAACAAGGGTAAAATAAAGCACTTAGAAGATCAGCCCTTAATTACCCTATCGTAAAGAGTCCAAACATTTACAAGGTTTATAAAACGTCTTATAGGTAAAGCGAAGGTTTAATTTATAATTGAATCTATGCCGTGTGATTTACGATAAATACCTTCCACTCAAGTAAATTAAAGGGGCATTATATTAGTTAAATTAAACTACATTTATAGCGCATTTATTTTTGCAAAAACATAAATAACAGATTTTTTTTTCTATTCAAAAAATAATCTTGAATAAGCCTAGAGAAAATTGTATTATTGTTATTATTGTTATATTATTTAATTTGAAAAGGTATTTTTTGGCTTTATTTTTTTTGTTTTTTAGTATTTTACATTTTCTTTTAGTTTTTTGTTTATTTATTTATAAATCGAAATTCAACACTATCTATTGGGTTTTCTCACAACTTAAATGTTCAATAATCTAGAAATTAAAATACATTGCATCTACCGGGCGTCTATCTAACCTAGTTGTCCAAAGTTTAGAGTTACTTCAATTAACTTAACTTGTCATCTATTAGAAATTCGTTGACCTAAACAATAAATGTCTCCTAAGGGATATTGTTACTTTACCGTCGAAATACACAAATAAGTAAAAAAAAATAAAAAAACATTTTTCAGTGGACCCAATTGTGAATCTAAACCATTCTCGAATTGAACACACACAAATTTTTTTATTAAAATTGGTCCAGTTGTTTATGTGTGTATGTGACTGAACTCCTTCAGTCACATACACACGAAGATAAGAAATATATTGATATGGATTTTTCTTCAATGGTGCACGTTCTTTCAATGAAGTGTTGGAACGTGGTCATGATTTTTAAATCGGTTGTCTGGATTAAGTATTTTTTTGATATTGTATTTGTTTTTGTTTAGTTCATAAGTGATGTTGTTAAGATATGATTATGGATTAGATTGTCATGAAGTTAATTTCGAAAAATGTCAAAAAATAAAATGATTGTTAATGAAAGAATTTGAATTTAAATTGAAATAAAAACATAATAATAAATAATTAAAAGAATAATAAAATACAAAGAAACTAGAACTTGAAAGATATAGAAAAGCAGAGAGTTGGAAAATTGTAGGAAGAGAAAGGTATAGAGAAAGAGCTGAGCAGTAAAAAGGTATTAGATAAATGGAAAGGCAGCAGCAAGGAGAAGTTGGAAAGTATTAGGAAGAGGAAGATATAGAGAAAGAGTGGAACTACGGAAGAAGATTTACATTTATATTTTTTTTAATTTATTTTAGGACAATCAATTTAAAAATTTTGGAATCTACGACTGATAATTTTATTGAAAGTGGGTGTTCCGGAAAAAGGATCCATTTTAATTGGCGCCCAACGTGGGGCTGCTTTGGCACTGAGGGTAAGAGATTTTTCTTTACTATTAGGTGTCAAGCTTGCTTTATTAAAAACAAAGTGTGTGATTCTGGAGTAAAAGATTAAATTAATTATAGGTAGGTATATTATATGAAATTAAAAGGGGGAAAGGAAATTACAGATAGAATGTCAGAACAAGGGGATAATATTGATAATCAGGAGAGTCAGGATAGTCAGGGTATTCAGGATAATCAGGATAATCAGGGTAATCAAGATAGTAAGATAGGGGATAGAAGGGATTCATCATGGGAACAAACGATGGAAATGTTAAAAAATATAAACAAAAATACTGAAGCAATAAAACAAGACATGAACAAAAATATAGAAGCAATAAACAAGAATATGGATGCAATGAAAAAAGAAATAAAACAAGACATGAACAAAAATATAGAAACATTTAAAGATAAGATGAGGAAGCAAATGGAAATGTATAGAGAAACATTGAAAGAAACTAAAACAGAAATAATAACTAAAATAATAATGAGAAAAACTGAATTAGAGGAATTACAAGAAGTAAAAATTAAAACAATTATTAACAAGGAATGCAAAGATGAAATAAAAGAAACTAATGCTAATACAAATAAAAAATTAAATGACTTAGAGATAATTATAAAACAAGACAATGTGGAAAAGAAAAATGTAATAAAAGAAATGCAAAATACAGCAAAGAAGATATGTGAGATGGAAGAAAAAGTAGAAGAAATAAAGGTAGTACAAGAAAAAGAAAGTGAAATGTTATTAGAAGAAAGGGAAAGAAGAAATATAAATAAAAATCAAAATAATATGAAAATAATTAAAATTAAACATAAATTTAATGGAAAATATGAAGAAAGGGGAACGAAATTTAAATTTATAAAAAAATTATATCAAGGGAAATATAAGGAAAGGGTGAAGGGTAAATAAGAAACTTATATATTTGCAAATATCAGGGAGGGGGAAAGGTATCTAAAGTTTTAAAAAACTTATATATAGGGAATTATCAAGAAAGGGGAAAGCAATTTAAATTTATAAAAAGTTTGTATCGTGGGAAATATCAGGAAAGGGGGAAGGTATTTAAATTTAGAAAGAAGTTATATATAGGGAAATATCAGGAAAGGGTTAAGGTTACAAAATTTATAAAAATTATATGTAGGAAAATATTAGGAAAGGGGAGGTCTATAAAATTTATATGTATAGGGAAATTCCAAAAGCGGGGGAACAAATCTAAAACTTTAAAAATTTATATTTTAATAAATGTTAAGAAGGGGGAATGAATTTTATAAAAAAAATAGTAAAATAGAAATGAAAAATTGAATAAAGAAGAATGTAAAAGTAGATATAAAAGTAGATGTAATGATAGGGGATTCATATGTTAAGGGTAGTGTACCTATTAATTAAAATCAAAATATTCTAAATTAAAAGCTTGACAACTGATGGTGAAGAAAAATTTCCTACTGAAAGGAAATTTGATTTGGCAAGGTAAAGTAATTCACCAAGTCAAATCAAATTTGGGGGAAATTGATATGGATTTTTCTTCAATGGTGCACGTTCTTTCAATGAAGTGTTGGAACGTGGTCATGATTTTTAAATCGGTTGTCTGGATTAAGTATTTTTTTGATATTGTATTTGTTTTTGTTTAGTTCATTAGTGATGTTGTTAAGATATGATTATGGATTAGATTGTCATGAAGTTAATTCTGAAAAATGTCAAAAAATAAAATGATTGTTAATGAAAGAATTTGAATTTAAATTGAAATAAAAACATAATAATAAATAATTAAAAGAATAATAAAATACAAAGAAACCAGAACTTGAAAGATATAGAAAAGCAGAGAGTTGGAAAATTGTAGGAAGAGAAAGGTATAGAGAAAGAGCTGAGCAGTAAAAAGGTATTAGATAAATGGAAAGGCAGCAGCAAGGAGAAGTTGGAAAGTATTAGGAAGAGGAAGATATAGAGAAAGAGTGGAACTACGGAAGAAGATTTACATTTATATTTTTTTTTATTTATTATAGGACAATCAATTTAAAAATTTTGGAATCTACGACTGATAATTTTATTGAAAGTGGGTGTTCCGGAAAAAGGATCCATTTCAATATATATATATGTATATGTATATATATATATATATATATATATATATATATATATATATATACATATATAAAGTAGTAATTTCGACCGAACAATTATAATAAAACAAAGATTAAAATTTTCGGGTGTGCGGTCTGTTCAAATAAAATCTTAAATTATCTTAAAACTCAATATTTCGCTGTTTATTTGACAGCATCATCAGGAGTAAACTGCAAAGAAAATATTATGTGGGTACTAAGAAAAATAACACATTAAAACGTATGACTTAAAAGTTAAAAGATTTCAAGTTGACATTAAATTAAAATAAATAAAAAAGTCATATAATATTATTACTTTTTGTACAGTATATATATGTATATATGTGTGTGTGTATGTATTTATGTTTATATATATATATATATATATATATATATGTATATATATTTATGTATGTGTATATATGTGTGTATATATATATATATGTGTATATATCTATTTTTTTATTTAATTACTGTTTTGAACGTGATATGACTTTTTTAATTATTTTAATTTAATGTCAACTTAAAATCTTTTAACTATATATATAAAACGAACAGAGCGGTTTGTGACAGTCTAATATAACAAAATGTTAAAGATGATACATAACGTATCTAGTGCCATACTGTCAAAAGTAATAATTTCAGTTTTGAACTGAAATGGTGTCGGTTAGAAATTTCTAACACTTTAAAAGACACCTTGGATGCTGCGATATAAATAGATATAAATATCATTCAAAATGAGAGCGAAACACGTGTCTGTAGTTTGGTTTTTCCCTGATATAGGTTGAATGATATTTATATCTATTTATATCGCAGCATCCAAGGTGTCTTTTAAAGGGTTAGAAATTTCTAACCGACACCATTTCAGTTCAAAACTGAAATTATAACTTTTGACAGTATGGCACTAGATACGTTATGTATCATCTTTAACATTTTGTTATATATATATATATATATATATATATATATATATATATATATATAACTTGTGTTTCATTTGTTAATATTATTGTTTGAATAATCTGATTGTCAAGTTTCTACCGCAACTTTTGCAATCCGTCAAGAGCCGTATGGTAAATTTAAATATTTTTATTTAAAATAAAAGAATTTAAAAGTTTTGCTTTTTTTGTAATTTTATTACAGTTTGTTATTATCGATATCCAAAATAAATAGTATATCATTTTTTATGTAAAAATCGATCCAAAGATACTACTATTTTTTTTTTCAAAATTATCCACCTTTCTCCTAACTCATATAAAAGTTAACTATATTAACTAAGGTAAGAGTGTGGACTCTATTTGTAGTCTTGTTAAGACTTAACAGTTAAAAAACTGTATATAGAAGAGAACATAATATTGTTTATTTTTTTGTAATGCATTTTCGTTTTAAGACAGATTTAATGTTAAATTATTTAATAAAACTTTTGACTATTCTTACTAAAATTTTAATGCTAATGCCAAGAAATCATTAAATAAGCAAAAGAACTTTAAAATGTTTGAAGATACAAATTTAAGCCGTTTATAGTACATCTCATTTGAAGGTAACTTATTTTCTAAGTCCAAAACAAATTTTCTAATCAATATCCCTAAAGGAATTTTCTTCTCACGTTCATTGCCTACTTCATTACTAATGGATGTTCTACCGGTTCTTTCCGCACGCTAATCCCTGCTAACTTCGAGTCTCTCTGTCTGGTAATCCTCGCTTCAGATACTAGACAGAAAACGAAAGAGTTTCATCAAGTGCTTTCGTCGTTTTTATTTTCTGTTTCTCTTTAATCTCGGATGTCTAACATTTCACAGACACTTCACAAATCTTAATTGACCTTATCTGCTATTGCTACGAATTGTTGAGAGTGAAAATAACTGTGTAATAAAAAGTCAAAATCGTAAGTTCAATTTAATGTTAGATAAAAGTTCTTCGCTACCTATATAAAATGATTTTTCTCACAACTTTGCTGTCTTAAAACTTGTTTCTAAAAATTTTTTTACCTGTGTTTTATAACTTTAAACACACTTAATATATGAACAAACGAGACATTAAATTTAATTATTTTTATCGTTAGTTAAACCTTGATTCTCGTTTGTTATTTTCTTATTTAACCTTTTTCAGTGATATTGACTAAAATATTTAATTTGGTTGACTAACAGGAGTCCAATTTAAAAAAAATAGTAAAAAAGTGATAACAAATGGATTTTAATATTCTTTAAATAAAATTAAAAATAACTGTGCAATAAAAAGTTAAATTCGTTGTTTTTGTGTTTTTGTGTTTCTCTACACATGTTTCCCCAACATCCTGTGCTCCCAAGTACCCAACACTTTTGCTAGCCAAGTGCAATACCCTACTTGGTTATGCCGCACTGATGACGGCTAATGAGCCAGAAACATGCATGTCAATGTAGTATTATTAGGATTGGAATAACACTCGGGAAATGTCAATTGGGCTAAAGATGTTAAACTGTCATTTAGAGTGAAACTTTTATTCTTTAAAGCGAAATTTTCGGTAACTGTTTGTTACCTTCATCAGCGCCTACAATAGGATTTATTTTATTTATTATAATATATTAGTTCATTTGGTACTTACAAAAGAATGTGTTTAAACTAAATAACAAACCATGTGAACCATTAAAGGGAGAACAAACAAAATAGTGTTTTGTTATTGTAACACCCAACAAAAACACACCAAAAATACTCCACAATTTAAACATAAAGTCGGTGGAAAAACCAAGGTACTAAGTGTTAAAAACATAAAACACAGGTGTACACCTCTTATGAAAATACCTTGTCTTTAAACGCGAAGTCAATTGTATAAAAATTTTTTAAAACCTATTTTTTAAAACGAAAACAAGTGACAAACCAAACCATGTTTTTAAACAATTTGGGAGTAAACTCGCAAAGAAATGGGTTAAAAACGATTTGGGACTTACTTTACCTCATGTAAATTGGGGAAAAAAACACACCTGTAACAAAAAATAAAAATTAGGTTTATTATCACTCAGACAATTCTACAATAGGTTTATTCAAAGTTTACATATATAAATGCAAAACCATGAAAAATTATATAGAGGGGTACATAAAATTCCGAGGATCGTAAAATATAACATTTCTGGTACACATAGAAATAACTTTTATTACTTGGGTAATTCCCAACAGCCAACTAAATTGGGTATGTGACAAATTTAGGGAAGACGTTGTAAGGAAGTTTTATTATAGGAGCAAAATACGTTTTTTTTTATTGTTTTATTTAGTTGTGTTATAAGAGAGCTGTTAAATAAAGCATATACGGGATAAATTTTTCATAGTTACGATCAAAAATAACTGTCACGGTGGAACGTGATCCGGTTTTTAATTTATTATGTTATATATTCGGTAAAATTATTTTGAAAAGTACATACCTATTTATTATATTTCTCAAAGTATTCGCGGCAGCTAGTATAACTTGGTTGTACTTTTCTAGAATTAGTTGTTAGTAAAATTTTGAAATAGGTACAATAAAATTTTTCGTATCTTAAAATATAATTTTACGACTGAATATTAAAATATTTTTTTCCAGTGTACTGGAAAGTTGTAATTAATTATTATACAAGATACGAAACTAGTCGTTTTTATGAATGAAATCGACAATTTCGTCTGGTGACCTTGAACAAACCAATCAAAACGTTTGTCCATAAGAGCAATGCCAAGATTATAGAATAATTCAAATTTTACTTTTTGTTGATACCGCAGTTCTTTATATAAAGAACTTTCTTTTGTTGTCCATTTTCTACCAATTAGTCTAAAAAACTATTGGAACTAAGTTCCTTAGGGCAGGCTTGGAGGAGATAGGGATTTTGCTGCGTACCGAACTGAAAAAAATTTAATAGTAAAAAACCGTAACAAAAAGTCCGTGGAATAAAACCGTTAAATGAGCCGGGTTCGATTCCCGGCCGATGCAATTTTTTTTTGTGTATATCTCTTAACATTTACCTTTTTTTGTTAAAGTAGTATGAGATATAATTTTTAAAAATCTTGATAGTTAAAAGTACTAAGGAGACGTGAGAAAAAATAAATGTACCTATACATTAATCTTTAAAGCTCACCTTGAATTTTAAAGAAGCTTTTTTCTTAACGCCAAGATTTCACTGATTTTGATATATTGACCGTTAAATGAGACGTGCGCAGGCGCTACAGTCGTATACACAAGCGAGTAGTGTTATGTGTCGATTTTACATTAGCTGAAGGAACTTCGTTCCTACCTGGTGTCCCACGACAGCATTTTAACTTGTTTAGATTTATTAACACCTGTTGTTTTCAAATAATGTTTCCTTTTCAATTACTTATGATTGATATAATAGGTAAAATACATTGTAAGAAAACTGGAAAGCTAAATTAAAGAATAGACACATATTTTCTAATATATATTTAAATACATTAAATATTAAAATTTTATAAATAAAACAAATTAACATTTAATAACAATCACATGCAACATGCAGTCTTTAAATCTGAAAAAACATACATCTAAAAATCTCATCTGGAGGCAAAAAAGATATAGTAGTTTAAATAAAATGTCACTGCTTAACAAGAAAGTAATAGTCCGGGTTCCCACGTGGGAAAAAAGGCATAAAGAATAACCGGCTGAAACTTTCAGAATCGCTTAATTGCACTTAGACCTACAAACTTCCATAGCAACAATATCGATGTATGGGGCGTTTTTTCTTCAGCAGTGGTCAAACATGTCGAAAGTTATAACTCTCCCCGGAGTGATGGATAACCGATTTATTTTTTGTGAATCAACAGTTTTTTATTATTTTATGTGACCTACAAAAGAAGAGGGCGTTAACTGGTTATTTGTTAAGTCGTTGGCAGCCGTAACTATTACATGTTAAGCGCGTAGGCCCCGCCAAACGCCCTCCTCTTTTTGTAGGTCACGTGTTTTATTATGTAGTAATAATAAAAAACTGTTGATTCACAAAAAATAAATCGGTTATCCATCACTCCGGGAGGGGTTATATCTTTCGACATGTTTGACCGCTGCTGAAGAAAAAACGCCCCATCCATCGATATTGTTGCTATGGAAGTTTGTAGGTCTAAGTGCAATTAAGCGATTCTGAAAGTTTCAGCTGATTATTCTTTATGCCTTTTTTCCCACGTGGGAACCCGGACTATAATAGAGACTGTCTATTTTGTCAGTGACATTTCAAGTATTTTAGTATTATTGACTAGTTAATGTATCTGACCAGTGGCGTAGCGTGGGTGTCTGCTGCCCGGGGCGGATGACAATTTTGCCGCCCTTTTATTTAGGTATTTCAATTTGATGTACCTATATTACACATTACATACTTAATTAATTCTATAGTTCGTTCATAATTTGTTGATAGCACAAAATGTGCGTTCAAGTCATAAAACGGTCGTAAAAGTCGTAAAATCATAGGCGGCGGTTCCTGAGGTGTTTATTCATTAAAATGAATAGAGATATACATTTATTTTCCTTTCCAAAACGGTTATCAATATTTTATTTTGAATAAAATAACGTTTTTAATACTAATTTATTCAGCAAAAAACAATTAAAACGTTCACGCATAATGTTTGATAATGTAACCGTTAACAATTTTGTAAATAAAATTACCTTATCTCTTCTAATTTTTACAGGTAGACATCAACTATTCAAAATATACATATAAGTATTCAAAAACTAATTATACTAAAAGTCCGTACACAATTTTTTGATAGCTCACTGCAAGTTTGACCCTCATTAGAGAACTGAAATACAGAGAGGACAGGTAATATGATCTAATAACAAAAACCAACCTAAAACTGGCAGTTTAAGATGTTTTCGATTAACCCACCTTGTATCTGAAGAAATACAATACACCTATAAAACTTTTAATCCGATTATGTAGGTATTTTGACTGGAAATGACTGACCAAAATGTAATTACTTTAAGTACCTGTAAAAGAGAAATTATTGTTATCCTCAAATAGATCTAGGAAAGGTATTATATTATAGTAATAACTTAAAAAGCTTCAGTTTATATTTGAAACTTGACTTGAAAGGGTGAAGTTGTTACGAACAAAAATAATTTTTGGTTTAGTACGTTTTTGATCGCATTTAATTTACGGCTCGTTGGTGTTTCGGCGTCTACGGCAGTAATTAACGTCTCTAATATTTATTTTGCGAATTTTGTGCAGTGCGTGAGTAACTTTTTTTCATATTTCTACAAACATATACGTACCTTTCGTTCCTGCTTGTTTTGTTTGATTGCTTGCGATGGCTTCACCGGTACTGTTGCGTACAGTCAGTAAGTCTGTCTATTCACCAAGAGAGAAGACTATTGTTTTGAACGTTCACGATGCTCTGGTTTCTCAGAATCCCACAAACACTGTTCAGAACATAATCAAGAGTTGTGCCAACATGACGGGTGTAGGGGAGTCAACAATATATAGGTTCCTATCAGAAAGAAAAAAACAAGGTATAGCTAACCCAAATACAAACGAATACTTAAAGAGGGGGAGAAAACCTATTGAAATTGATGAATTTGCCAAAAATGGTATTCGAAGGAAAATTCACGAATTTTTTAAAAAAAAAGAAATACCCAACTTACACAAAATTTTACAAGAAGTTAGAGACGACCCGGATTTGCCTCATGTCGGACGAACCAAATTGTGGCAAGTTTTAAAAGAATTAAATTTCCGGTGGGAGAAATCAGACCGAAAATCACTTTTGATTGACCGGGAAGAGATAATATGTTGGAGAAGAAAGTATCTAAGATCTATACGAAAATTTCGGGCTGAAGGAAGGCCAATTTACTATCAGGACGAAACGTGGGTAAACGCAGGTCATACTCTCACAAAAATTTGGTCAGATAAAAATATATCAAGCTCCAGGCAAGCCTTTATGGAAGGTTGGTCTACTGGTATTTCCCCACCCTCTGCTAAAGGCAGTAGATTAATAGTTTCTCACATTGGCAGTGAAAAAGGATTTGCTAAGCATGGTTTGTTGGAATTTCAATCCAAAAGCACAAAAGACTATCACGAGGAGATGACAGCTGATGTTTTCGAAGAGTATTTTGAGCAGATGATTGAACATATACCACCAAACTCAATTATAGTATTAGATAATGCACCTTATCATTCACGACTAGTAGAAAGACTTCCAACGACTGCGTGGAAGAAACAGGATATCATTGACTGGCTGCGGAATAAGTCCCTGCCTTACGAAGATGGAATGGTTAAAGCAGAACTTTTAAAAATTGCCCGGCAACACAAATCTATGTTCAATAAATACGTAGTTGACAAAATGGCGGAAAGACGAAACATCACAGTCCTTAGACTTCCACCCTACCTACCACTGCGAATTAAATCCAATTGAACTCATTTGGGCACAAATGAAAAGCTACGTTGCTAGAAAAAATACGTCATATAAAATACAAGCTGTACGTGAATTGTTATATGAGTCTTTACAACATATTACAGAACAAAATTGGCGAGATGCAGTAAGACATGTAATAGAAGAAGAACAAAAAATGTGGGATCTTGACAATATAATTGATGCGACTGTTGAGACACAACCGCTAATTATTAATCTGCAAGACGACTCGGATTCCGAAGATGATCCTGTTTATTTTGAATTTGAATAGTTTTGTAAGTAATCGTAGTTTATATCATTTAAAAATAGGTATTAATTAAATAAATGTATCTTTTACAAATTGCAAGTAACTTTTTATTTTTGAATAAAATAAAGAAATTGTATTAAAATAAAAATACAATTTACAGTACCTACAGTTTAAGAATATTAATATATTTATTTATTTAAAGTAACTAATGTTTTAATCATATACTCTACGACACTGGTCAGTCATTTCCACTCAAAATACCTACATAATCGGATTAAAAGTTTTATAGGTGTATTGTATTTCTTCAGATACAAGGTGGGTTAGTCGAAAACATCTTAAACTGCCAGTTTTAGGTTGGTTTTTGTTATTATATCATATTACCTGTCCTCTCTGTATTTCAGTTCTCTAATGAGGGTCAAACTTGCAGTGAGCTATCAACAAATTGTGTACGGACTATAGACATTTTTTGAGAAGAACAGTCATTATTATTTTTCATTATACCTACAGGTAAAATTTTAAATATAAAAGTTTATTTAAGTTTTACAATCATGGTTATAATACAAAAAACAAAATGTACTTCAACTACTTATGGCAGCCCCACACGTTACGAAATATTGGCGCAAATTTAGGTATTTAATACTTACACAGATTAATTTGGGTTCACGTAGGTGAAAAAATATTTTTTTTACAAAGTTCAATCACAACCACCAGAAATTACTATACAACCACTACACTTATGTACTTATTTACACAAAAATTACAGTTTTACGGCTGGGCACAGACGCTCAGTTTCCTGATTCGGTTTACGAATCAGGAATTCAGATTCGGAATTCCGTGTGTATTAGGAATTTATACTGTCAGTTTAAATAGGGACGTTGCTTTGAAAGCATTAATGGACGACGACAATGAATTGATTGCTATTTCACTTTTACTGGCGCTAGATATGAAGAAGAGAAAACGACGTTATTAGGTTTTTTCCGTTCTTAGGAGGCTCGCACACCGGAGCAATAAGCAACTAGCAACAAGCAACATGCAATAAGCAACATGCGACATATTTTGTTGTACTTCGCATACCAAAGCAATAAAAAATCACTTGTTGAAACTGTCGTCTCATGAAAATGAAGTGATTATTTTGTGGCAAGTTTTGAGAAAGAAAAATAAAAGGAGACTATATTTGATTCTTGATTCATCCAGCATTTGAAGCGTTGAGTAAACATGGAGCCAGTATATGTGCTCAAGAATTAAAGACGCATCCCACACAGTTTTAAAATCGCCGGCTTGATACATCAGACGATGCCTCTCGTCGTCATCCAACCAAAAGGTTCGGTTTTGGTTCTCCAAAAAAACTCTTAATGATCTAACACTGCTTGATAAACGAAATATTGGCAAATTATGGGCGATATAGTTGCTTTTCAACCGGTACGTCATGTTGCTAGCAACATATGTTGCTCTAGAAAGGCGATAGCGCTATCGTATTGCGTCGGTGTGCGAGATCAACAAAAATATAATGAAAAAACACATTGGCGATAATATTGCTTATTGCATGTAGCTAGTTGCTAGTTGCATATTGCTCGGGTGTGCGAGCCGGCTTACGACCCAAACGCATGGAATGAATTCCGAAACGAACGTCGGGTTTTTTTCCGTTCGAAAATAGTTAGGACGTGTGCGTCTTGTTAAACATTTTGTATGTAAATGAAGCACTCAGGTTTCAGAATCTGAATTCCTGATCCGGAAACGAATCAGAAAACCGAGCGTTTGCGCCCAGCCTACAGCGTAACTTGGATTACGAAACGTAAGTAAATGTGAAATGGACATCTGACTAGAGATGAGCGTTTTTAAATTTTAAATAACGATGAACATCATTACTAAAAAAATCGGAAAACGCCCATCTCTACATCTGACACTCGATCACTAAATCTTTCTCCTTACAATTGTAAAATACAGGGAATCTCCGCTAGTCAGAATAGATTGTTTTACCAGTAGTCGCTACTAAATACCATTCAAAGGAAGGGAACCCTCTGAATTCTACTTAGTAAATGAAAAATTCCGTGCCCTTTACAATCGGTCCAAAGTAGTTGCGATAAAAATATGAAATGGTTCGAATATTTTTATTATTTACTGTGAAATTTTGCCACCCGTTAAAAAGTGCCGCCCGGGGCGGGGCGCCCCCTCCGCCCCCACTACGCTACGACAATGCAGCCGTTAGAAATTATAGTTGGATATAATATAAACCTGGCTCAAGTAATAAACAATCTGGTTCAACTGACAAAAAAATCAAGCTAACTTGAAGAATAATCGGACAAAACTTGATAAGTTAAAACAAAAAGAATGTATGGTTGTAATTACATACGAATCTAAAAAATATACTGCAAGATGTACTTACAAAAAACAATGAAATGACAGATGCTGGGATTAGCAAGAAGACTGCAAAAGCATAGAATGTATAAGACAGAAAACCCAAGTGATGAAGGTGTAATACAATGCATTAAATATCTAAAATGATACTTTGCAAAGTATATAGCAAATTAAACAGACAATACATGAAAAGCAAAAATAACGATTTGGTACCCAAGAGAAATAAGAAGGCCCAGAAAATACTCAGGCTGTGTCACGACATAGCAAAAAAACACAAAAAAAACACTACCACTCTCGGAAAACAATGAAACTATTTTATTCATTTGCAAAGCACATGCTGTTGCAAAATACATTTTAAAAGATTTAATAATAGTTAGTTATGAGTGCTAAAGATAAAGTGCCATGGAATGAGGGAGCTGCTCGGATAACCCGACGGGTGTGGTTGTTGGGACAGATTAAATTTATGAATCATTTTCTGTAATGCTTAATGCAGAAATGTAATATTTAATGTTTACGGTTATAATTAAAAACTAAAAAATACTTCCTGAGGTATTTTGAGTGAATATAGAATAAAGCTCAATCGTGAAGACACAAATAGAAATGGGCCAGAGTTAAGGAAAATAAAAAATCAAGCTTTCGATCCCGTATTCTTTATTAGGACATTTTGTTGTGTATTGTAAAGTATAGTAAAATTAAAAATTAACATTATTATGGTTGGTGTTCACATTTCTCCAGACAGGTCATTGCGGGCAATACAGGACTTCATGTATAAAAATTTAATCATTTATTCTCATGACGCATCTACAGACTATAAAAATCAACTATTAATTAAATTTATTAATACAATATTAAAAATGCACAACATTAATATTCAAGTTTTCACTTCTGTCAGCACTCCGCAAACCGTTGATTTTTTTTTAAAAGGAATTTGACATACTTAAATATTTTTATGTATGACTTTTTTCAACTTATATTTGATATATTTTTCATACAATTGTAGGTTATAGTGGGGACTTATATAATTTTTGATAAGGTTCTAAATTTAAACTAGAAGAAGTATTTTTAGTAGCTGTAATGTAAATTAAAACAATGCGGATGCATTAGTTTTGGTATTGCTTTAACATAAAGTTTACTCTGTAAAGGTATTCAACTAACACCGGATACTCAGTAAGAGTTAATTACAGAGGCAAACTAAATTAGTGCTATTAATATAAGGCAATATTTAAAACAATGCATATAATACGAAAGATAATATTGCAGAAGCTTTTAAATATACAAAATAAATTTGGGTAAATTGAAAAGAGATAACAACAAAAGAAATATTATTTTAATATAAAGATTTCTAATAACTAATAACCTTTGTAACAATTGGTGTTAATTTAAATGTAAAATATCATTTTAATTAGAGAAACACAAAAATCTTAAATTTATATTTGTGACTGTATTAACAGTGGTTTTGCAGGTTCATTCGAAAATTGTATGTTTTAAACTTTTCGAGTAAATTATAGAGAAAGTGAAAGAAACTTTCAATGGAAATTCCTTAAATCCAATTTCCCAGCATTCCAGACCAAAATGAGTTTCTGTATTTTCCGCCACGCCGTCTCCTTGTGTCTTTTGTTTTTTTCCAATGATTTTCATAGAAAAACGTTTAGGCGTCTCAGACATTGTGTCGGAGTTCAAGTCTTATAAAAACGTTTACAGTTCATCAAATATATATGTAAAACACATTAGAGTTTTTTTGTGCATTTTATACGTTAGATTACACAATTAGGACATAAATTTAATAAATATTCGCAATACCGGATTACCGTTTTCTATTTTAATACTTTTATTTTACATATCTTGTTAATAAACCAAACTCTTTTATGATACAATGTACTGCTCTTCTAGTGTCATTATTACATAATATTATAAAAAAAAATTCTCATACAAATTACTATTTCAGCCTAGGCAATTGCAGAAATAATACAAATACTTCTTGGATTCAAATAAATCCAATTAACATTTTGTCGAGATATATCTTGTACCGTTTGCACCTAACCTAAATTTTGTTAATAAAACTGGAACCCCTAAACAAGTAAAGTAATTATTGTTGCTACTTGGTTCCTGGACGTCTGCAAAACATATCTATAGCTTTATTAGCTGTTTGTCTTCTCTTTTTTAGGTAGAATTAATAGACTTGTTTAAACTGGGCATATCGTATTTCTAACCACTTCACCAACTGATTAAAAAGTCTTCGAATTTATCAGCAAAAAGAGTTTACAATACAACCAATGCTTCTTTAGGAAGTTGTACATTAAGGGCTACTGCCTTATCCTTGGATGTCTATTTGTCGGTACCATCAGCCACTGCAATAAATAACTTTAACCAGTCGTGGTATCTTTCCATTAAAGGTGTTTAAGCTGGGCATATCGTATTTCTAACCACTTCACCAACTCATTAAAAAGTCTTCGAACTCATCAGCAAAAAGAGTTTACAATACAACCAATGCATCTTTAGGAAGTTGTACAGCAAGGGCTACTACCTTATCCTTGGATGTCTATTTGTCGGTACCATCAGCCACTGCATTAAATAACTTTAACCAGTCATGGTATTTTCCATTAAAGGTAAGTGTTTATATTTTTGCTTTACATACTCCCAAAACTTTCATTTAATACAAAACCAGTATTTAATTTTTTCCAAGCTAAATTAGAAAAGTAAAGAAGTAATTTTATTAGCCTGATTTTATAAAGGTTGTGCAATTTGTTGTTGTAATCTCCAGATCCCTTTTTTTGCCTAGACGTTTTCGGACTAGTATTGGTATTACAGTGCAGTGAATTATTTATAATTTGTCTGCTTAGCCACTGTGTGCATCTTTTTATTCAGTTTCTCACCATTTTATTAAAGCGATTGGACATTTAGTCAGAAAGCGTGGACATGCTTCTAATTATTTGTTTAACATATTGGTAAAAAGCCTTATATTCTCATATGATTTATATAGTATTCGGGTAGCAGTCTAACTTATTTTGTTTTCGTCTCAATTGTACTTAATTCAAACTCTCTTTTGTGTTCTGCTATCAGTAGTTTACTAAGTCTCGTATTGAATGGAGATGGCTTTTACGTGATCAATATTCATGTTAACGATTAAATCACATAGGTACATTTTGATATTCACTTTTATTTCACAAACTTACATAACATGTTTCAATATACAATATCTTCATCAGATGTAAAAACAGTACTAAACCAAAATAATGAAGTTCTAAATTTATAGTTATTTTTAAAATATATTTACAAGATTAGGAACTTCCCACTTAGGCAAATAATTTGTTTTTAGTTAATCATTAGAAGTCATTTAGAATGTTTATATTTATTTATCTCCAGAGATTCTAAGAGGTTCAGTTTATGGCCTTTCGGTTGAATGTGTAAAATCAGGTTTATCATTAAGAATATGTTTTTCTTCTATTAAATGTTTCGCATAGTTTGTATTATCACGATTATCATCAAACAATCTTTTATGCTCTGCTAATATTTTTTTAAGAATCTACTTGTTTGACCCACATACTTATACTTTTTCACAAGAACCACACGTTAATATGAACATTTCGGAGGACTGGTTTTTATTAGTTTTTGTCTAAGTATTCTTTAAAAACTTACTTATTGTGTTATTAGTTTTAAATGCAACTTAAAGATTATTTTTAATTAAAAATTTTGAAACTTGGTTACAAGGTTTACCGTTATAGGTAATTAATTTAAAGTTATTTATCGTATTTTCACTAATTTGATAAAGTGATTTTATGGATAAATTGTATTGTTTTTTCTGGAATAAATTATAAATTATATTAGGTATAAATCCATTATTAAAAGCAATTTATTTAATCAAATTAAGTTCTATATTAAAATTAGTTAGGTATAGTGTGTACTATAAGATACGGCGGCCCCTTATCATCGGGTATATGTAACTCAGTAAAAACACAACGATAGCGCGTTTTAAAATACTACTAACGCCATCTATTGTCAACATTTAGAACTAAAAATTATTTTGTTCTTCTGAATTTATTCGTTCCATTAGGTACTGATAGGTTTAACCTAAACATTTACAGCCTCCATCATCCCTTATTTTATCCCCATGGGGTTCAAGTTATCAAAATCCTATTTAAGTGGACGTCTTTATCATAGTAACTCCAATCTTTAATTTCAGTTCAATCAGTCGAAAATCCAAAAAGGTTTATACAAACTTTCATCCCTATTTTATACCCTTAGGGGTGGAATTAATCAAAATTTTTTTTAGGCGATGCCTACGTCATATTAGCTATATGCATGGAAAATCTCAGCCCAATCGGTTTAAAATTGACAAAGTCCCATACAAAATTTCATACCCTATTTTATCATCTTAGGAGTGGAAATTACCAAAATCCTTTTTTTAGGGGATGTCTACGTCATTGTAGCTATATGCATGCAACACCTTACCCTGATCGGTTTAAAATTGACAAAGGTTTATACAAACTTTCATCTTCTATTTTATCCCCTTAGAGGTGATATTAATTAAAATCCTTTCTTAGCGGATGCCTACGTCATAACATCTACCTGCATGCCAAATTTCAGCACCACCTTTGAGTTATATATATATATATATATATATATATATATATATATATATATATATATACTTAATTTTTTTTGGCTTTACTTATTCAAAAATAAACTTAAATCAGCTAAAAATAAAATAGAATTAATAAAATAAAACACAAGTTATGTACATTCGTAGCTGTTGGTTATATCTCGTATGGTTAAGAGCAATACTTAATTAAATTTAAAAGCCACTTATTCTGTGTAAGTCAAATAACTAATTACTAAGCAAAGTATTTGCTTCATAATTGTTTTAATTACCAAATAAAAGATAATATGAAGAAGATTAGTTCACAAAATCATTGGATTATTCTGTTTTTAATACATATTAAGGGCCTGGTCTATTTTACAGGCAAATCAATTACGAGAGGCTGAATGAACTTAATTTGAATTTCTACAATGGCCTCTGACATAAAAAAGCAACTAACATCAACCTAACCTAAACTAAATGCACGTTTCGCAAACAAGAGAAGATCGCTAACTGATTTAAATACGCTATCTTATCTTCGCATATCCAACTTATTTTAGCATATAGATTGAAGTTCGTTGCTTCCTATATAAAGCAAAAGGAAAATTAATATTCTGGCCGATCCAGCATTCCATTCCATATAACGTACCGTACCTAAATTCCGATTATTCAAAGAACAGCAGGTTGTCTACCTATATGTTTGCTTTTGTATTGTGAGCTCTCAATAATGATTAAAGCCTATTAAAATCATATATATATATATATATGGTGCCACTTACCTTGTAGTTCTGTTTTTATTTATTTACTATAAAAAAATAGAATTAGGTAAATCTTATTTAAATCACATTATTGGCTAAAATCATTAAATATGTAATATTAGCGGACTAAACTTTGTCAAAGATAATGGCTTTATTTGTAGTACATAAACTAGAAAGCAAACAAACCTGGTAAAATAATACCGTTTATAGTAATTATTATTTTTTAATAAATTAGATTCAATAAAAATATAAAAATTAAGTTATAATTGTTATCTATATCATGGAGTATTATTCAAATAACCAAACTTAAATTAGTGTTTAATACAATAACAACTAATTTAACAAACTGCTAATTATTATGGGTAATAATATAATAAAAATAGGTATATAAGATATGAATATAGATATATTAGAGTTTTTTTACCAAGGTTAAAGTACAAAAATATATAGTTTTATTTTTATTTAAATTATTAGAAACCAGAAACATTTACCATTGCGGTAATTTTGACCGTCAAGATATAAGATATTAAAGATTTTACCAAAACATAATAAAATAAAAACATTTCTGAAAATACTAATTTAGCATTTTTGTAAGATAACTAAACAGCGTAGGTATATAAAAAATACAATAATACCAATAAGCATCAGCAAATGGAAGCATATTGTAGCGTTTTTAAAAAACCCTGTTATTTAATTTCTTTTTAACATTTTTTTTTTTTAAGTAGAAGAATAAAGAACTTACTAGAGAGAATATCGATTTGTTCTCTAACCAATCATATCCCTCAAGTCAAACAGTTTCAACTTTCCCGTTTTTTCTTTAAACTTACGTAGTAATTAGGTGTTTCTAGTGCCTAGTTTCGTGTGTTTCGATTGAAGGTTTATCAGAAGATTTCCAGACAGTGCTATGTTTAAAAATCTCTTTATATATCTAGTAATTATGACTGCAGCTTGGTCATATTACTGTATTTCATTACTAGAGACCTATGAAGAGTAAGATGATAGTTTATTCCCGAACTACCTGTTAATCGAGACCAGATCGAGATTTAACATTATATCCTACTGTATCTTTTATCGAGAGAATGAAGCAATTTGATCTTCATGTTATCTTTGAAACACTAAGAAGCTAACGTAAGTTTTTGTATTATCTTTATACTTTTACCGCATATGAAATAACCGTTTATTTCTCTGGAAAATTTAATTTTAATTTTATTTACCATATCGATCTACCATTAGTGATTAATGTACAGTGCCGTCTTTAAATTAACCGTGGTGTTTTTTTTTTTCGTATTTCTTATCTGTATATTTATTGTTTATATTTTTTTTACATGTATTTCTAATCTGTCTTGTTAATAGCTATATCTGGGTATGTAAGTACTCTCTTAACTCGAGTTAATAAGAAAGCAAAAAATGATTTTTAATATTTTATTTGTCTAGATATTAATTGTTTCTCTTTTAGCTTAACAGAGTACACAGAGATAACAAAATAATATTCATAGCTGTTATTTTAGTGTAAAAAATATGATTTTGGAAACTTAACAAAGGTAATTATTTAATAAGTTTTTACTATTTTAATGTAGATTATACGCCTTTATCTTTTTGTGTATTTTTTTTATTCTTTAAACAAATAATAAATATTGTTAATTTTTTTAACTAGATATTTTCTTTTCCTTTCTATATCAATGTTTTCAATTTATCTAATATGTGTTTTTTAAAGAAACTAAAATTTTGATTTATCAAAAATTTTCTTATCTTACAAGTTTTGATTTAAACCATAAGGATAAGTAAGGAAATATAAATAATGATTAAAAAAATGGTTCCTTAATAATAATAATAAATGGCAAAAAATTGTTAATAAACAAATCCATTTTTGAGCAATAAAATATTTTTTTTAGAAACGATTTTTTTTTTAATCATAATGTTTTTTGGTCCTTCGAATCAAAAAAAATTCCATTGCCTCAAAAATAATGCACTTGTTTCTTTCAATTTTTTAAATAATAACATTAAAAAATAAAAAACAATATTTTTAGCTCACGCTAAATAAGAAAAACGAAATCATTACGAATTAAAAAAATATATAAATAAACAATTGCTTGATCGACATTTTAAATTTTTTAATGCAATAGATTGTTTATAAATAACTGGAAACTTAAAAATTTCTGATTTTTTCAACGAAAATCTATTTTTACACCTCTTCCAAACAATTCTACCAAGGGACAAAAAATTGAGCTTTTTTGTTAAATAAACTACTCAAAACGAAAAAGAAGCCACTACGTCATAATCTTATATTTAACGTAGTTTGTAATTGAACGAAAATATTATTTTACGATTACAATGTATAGACGCTAACCTTACTCGTACAGCTCTAAAGAGCTTTTTTTTGCATTGGTATCCTCAGAAAAAAATGCAAACATTTTAATGTTATATCAGGGCATATTAAATTGGCTTCTGTTTTTATTAGTCTGGTTTAAATTTTAGAGTGAAAACATGAATCTTGATGTGCTAGTAGAAGAATACGCCAAAGAATTGACCTAAATGAAATTAAAATCACTAGGGCGGTTACGTTAATTCAGGAAGGTTATTCCAGAAGAAGAGTCTTAGAAATTCTGAATGTGAGTCGAGCCGCTATAAACAGAGCATGGACTTGGTATTTTATTTATGGCATTATCAAAAAAAGGCCCTATTCTCAACGTCAAAGGGCCACAACAGCTCGAGAAGACCGTTCATTAAGTATGTGGGCAATTATGGAACGAACCAATACTGCACGAGCGCTTCACAATCACTTAGCAATCACAACGGGGACCACAATTTCTTCATCAGTATCATTTGCGTGCTAAGATACCGGTTAGAGTGCCTCCTTTAACAGCAGAGTATCGAATAGCTCGAAGAATTTTTACCAAAGCACATCGTCATTGGACAATATTACAATGGAGTACTATTTTGTTCACGGATGAGTTCAGATTCTGTTTACATCACAACGATGGACGAGTTTCGGTATGGCGAAAAACAGGTAAGCGGCATTTGGACTCAGCTCTGCAAGAAACTGTTCAGTTTGGAGGAGGGTCTATTATTGTACAGGCTGATATATATGTTTAAATGGGCGCACCGACTAAGTGGTAATTCGAAACGGCATTACGTTATATGAAAGTGATTTTAATACTACACATGATTCCTTTTGCAGATAATATGGGAGCAGATTTCATTTTACAGCACAATAATGCTAGGTCACACGTGGCTAGGATAGTAAGAATTTTTTTAAATGACCATAAGATTGGAGCTATGGAATGACCGGCTGACAGTACAGATCTTAATCCCATCGAACATCTGTGGGATACATTGGGACGGCGTTTATTGGAGCGGCAGCCTATACAAACCATCCACCAACTTCAAGAACTTCCTAATCAAGAATGGGAACAACTACCCCAGGAGTTGATCAGAAACTTAATTGAGAGTAAGCCCAGTCATTGTGCTGAAGTTATCAGAGCCAGAGGAGGGCATACTCACTACTAAGAATTGTTTTCAGATACTGCCTTATTTAAAGATCAAAAAAATAAAATCATTATGTATTGACTTACTGCAATTTGATATTTCTATTTCTAAATAACACATTGGACAGGTTTCAGATATTTACAATTTTAACAGTAATCTTTTACAAATAAAGTAGAAAACAATAACTTTTTCAAAAAACTATTACACAAAAAATGATTTTTTATAGTGGCTCGTTTATCGTTTAAAGTAGTTTAATTATAAAGGTTTTTAAATTAACTTTCGGTTTCAAAAATTTTGTTTATTAACAATAGCATAACTAATAAAAAAATACGTAAAAATTTTTTTTCCAGCGGGTTATTGTGTATCAACTTATTCCACAGGTACGTAAATTTTTTCATTCTTTAATATTGATATTTAATATATTTAAATAATATTTCATATCACATGCATTGAAACAGCTTGTTTTGATCCCTGTTTTGTCAGTCGAAACAAGACAATTTCAGACCAATGCAACTGTCAGTCAGAAACTGACAGTTTTTTCTGCCCTAAAGGAGAAACAACGTTATTTCTGCCCGGCACATTCATTTATCTATTATTTATGTCTTTATTTCAAGTCTGTCAGAATTGCATTTGTAAAAAACAAAAGCGAATAAAATCATAATCGTGTGACAGCTGTCGTCAAATAGTTGTCAAGATATTACTACGCTATTTGTCTGAAATACTCTTACTTCAACTGGTTACAGAGAACAAAACTCGCTGTTTCAATGCATGTGATATGAAAAATATAGTGTGTGGCACGGGATGAAACAAAGACGATTTCTGACCGGGCGAAGACAGCCCTTGCTTCGCTCGGGCAGTCAACTCTCACCCTAGTCAGAAATCGTGTTGTTTCACGCCTTGCCACACAATATACTATTTTTGTTTACCGTGACTGTAATACGCTTCGCGCGGGAACGCCAAACACCCCGTTTTAGCAATGACTTTAGGACTCTGTTAAAATTATAAATATTGGAGATACAGTTTCGGGATTCCGGACTTGTTTTTGTGAAATTTTCTGCTCTTTTCAGATCTTTTTTTCAATTTCAAAAATATTTAATTTTTTTCGAGAAAAAAAAAACAAACAGTTTAATATCTAGGTGGTTCAGTCACTTATGATCCTATTCCCCGAATTTAGTTTACTGCTACTATGAACAAACCAATTCACACACCAATGATGCTTTCCCTATAAATCTTTATGAGAATAAATTTCATTGGTAATTAAAAACTATTAACGAAGTCATGTTAAAAATGGTTGATACATACTGCATTGTATGCTGTGGTAAATTGCAATTTTTTTTGTCTATCAGATGTAATGAAACGTTTATTGTTCAGAACAATTTGTAATATCTAACAATTAATCTCCCACGAAAACTATTTTCTATAGACCTTAATGTTGCTGTAGTTGGTTTACAGTGACAGGAAATATTTTAGGTATGATTTATGTAACAAACGCGTCCTAACCATTAAGAAAAGATGTTCATAAACGGTTGGTTATATTTTTATTGGTATAGCTTTATTTTTTGTATTTATTTGACATTAAGATATAAAAGTTTTGTAGTATCTTTAAATCAAAACGCCTTTTTCCATTTTTTTTACTATTATCTAACAGTCTAAATTCTGCTTATAAATTAAAAGTGAAGTACCTACAATACCTAAAATCTATAACAAATAATAAAAAGACATTATTTAATTGAGCAGAAAATTTTTGTTCTTTGTATTACGCAGTGTCCTTCCAAAAGTTTACAATACAAACGGTATTGGTAGCTTAGTAAATTGCAATATAAACAATTTTTGTTATTGAGCCATCAAACAAATATTCTTCTTTCCTTAATCATGAGATCTGGCATTTTCATACTGATCTTTTATTTATTATTTTACTGTATATTTTAAGTCAAAGTAACTCGGACTTTTACTTCTCAACATTATATGTTCCATGGTAGCAGGAGAGCTAGAGTCGAAATTACGCCGTCAGCGGTAATATTTTATCCTTTGCAACATGTTTATCCAATACGTGTATGTATTTACGTTCCTGCACATGCGAACATCCTAGTGGATATAAGGAGTGAAAATTTAAAAATTTTCACGGAAAAGGTCGTCATCGATAATAAAGATAAAAATTTTAGCAGTCGAAGGTGTTAAAACGACAATTTGAAATACCGACGTGCGGACACCTGAGTGGATACAAAGTAGGTGGCGGACAAGTGTAAAGTGATAAAAATTGGGACTGTCTTTACCCCAGTTTGCCTCCTTCTTTGTATCCACCTAGCTTTCAGCCATTTTCGGTTTAGGCTTTTCAGGGGTCTTACTTTACGTGGTAAAGATGGCGTGCATTTTTTTGCCCCACATTTTTGCTTTCTTAACCCTTGTTCGTCACTGAGGTGTCCACCCATCGGGCTTTAGAATTGTCGTATCAACACATTCGACGGGGAAATTTTTTATTAATATTATTGATGACAACAATTTTTCGTAAAGGCAGAGGAAAAACGTCATATAACATATGGAGGCGAAATTTCTTCTTTAGTTCTTAGACTATGGTATTTAGCAATTTTTTTTTGCTCATGCTTAGAAAAATCGCGTCGTTTATGGCTCTTTGTGATGAAATTTGTAGTATTTATAGTGTATATAAATTACAAAAAGTCTTGTTTTCCATTGTTAATATATTGTGAGAGCGTAGGCGCGTAGAGCCCAAGGTTGAGGGTTTCGAGTCCTGCTAGATGCGACATTTTTTTTCTCCTAAATGTTATTTTATATAATCTTTTTTGTATACTTTCTAAAAACTTTCAAAATTTTTAAAAACTGTTTGGGTTATTTATAAATTTTTATATTTAATTTGATTAAGGCATAAATAATTCTCATTTTATACTTTATAAAATTTTATTTGTGATTTTAAAGTGAGCAATAATTATCTCACCAAAAAAAAAATAAAAACAATTATTTAACAATGTACCTTAATTTAAAAAAAAATGTACAATTTTAGAAAAAAACGAATAATTTTTACAAATGATAATCGGGATGTCTTATTTTCTTTACATTCCGAGAATTTTTCATTAATTATATTAAATTTATGTTTATTATAATTATTTTTTTTAATAATGGAATTGGCGCTTCTTATTTTAATGTAGGCTTCAAACTCTACTTACAATAAAATATTTGTGAAATTAAAAATACTAGGATGGTTTAAATAAAACTTGTATTTAGCTTACAATGGAAACGCTTCGCATACATTTGTTGTCCTGTTTAAAATGTTACTAACTCTACAACCAACCGCTGGTACAAATCATGCCGTTTGATTATCTCTGGATCTGGAAATTTGGGAGGGGTGAGCTAGTGCTCAGCCAGCACGGAGGCCACATATGACCCATTGTGCATCCTCCCGTGTGTAGGGATATCCTCACCTCAGGATGTCACCAGGCCTATTGATTTAAAATAGGTGATGAGGCTCCCGAGGGGGATCTCCCTGACATCGGCTGGTGTAAGCCAATACTCGCCCAACACGGATCTTCTGATTTCAGAAAAAGCAGAGCAGTCATACATAATGTGTTCTATTGTTTCCTCTTCTTGTTCGCAGCCTCTGCATAGCGGCGATTCTGTTAGTTTTATCCTAAAGAGATGTTGTCGCAATTGGCAGTGACCTGTCAGGATTCCCACAGCTGTTCGGAGATTTTGTCTGGTCAATGCCTTAAATTTTTTTGCTGTTTCCTCGCCAGGATGAGGTAATAACTCTCTGGCCAGTCTACAGTTCGTAGTTTCATCCCAGCACTGTATAAATTTTTGGTGAGAGTGCTGTTTAATAAGGTCCACGACTGCGGACAATGTTAGCTTGGTAGACGGGCGAGGGCTAACATATCTGTAGCCCGCAGCCCTCTTTGCTAAATTGTTCGCAATGCGGTTGCCTTTAGAGTTCCCATGTCCTTTGATCCAGCTGAGAGTGACCACGTTATTCTGGCTGGCCTCAGTTAGAGATTGGTGACATTCTAGTACTAAACTTGAAGTGAAACGTGGTCTATTCAAGGTTAGTAGTGCTTGTCGGCAGTCTGTATATATATTTATATTCCTGCCTGTGATGTTCCTATTGATTAATTCTTTTGCAGCTATGGTTATGCCTGTGAGTTCTGACTGAACCACACTTGACAGGCCATCCATAGCCCATTTTGTTTTTAGGCTTAAGGATCTAGAGTAAATTCCACATCCCACACCTTGCTTTGTTTTTGATCCATCCGTATATACGCTCAGAGCGTTCACTACGTTGGGGTCTGCTGTCTTGTTTGTTAATATTTTGTAGGGTTTGTCAAAGACAAATCTTGGTGCGACGGCATCCGTGACTGCCTGTAAGAGTGGTATCACTTTTATCGATTCCCTCCACAGACTATCCCTATAGGTGCCAGTCCCTACAGTGGGTTCGATACCAACCGTGCGAAAGCGTACCATGGTCATCAATGCGACCTCCTTAACAAATATATCAAGGGGGGTGAGACCAAGTATGACTTCCATTGCGCTGGTCGGTGTGCTTCGCATGGCTCCTGTTACGAGAAGGCATGCAGATCTTTGAATTTGGTTTAATTTTTTGATAGCTGTCGTTTGTTTCACTTTAGGCCACCACACGACAGCACCATATGTTAGCATAGGTCTTATAATTGCCGTGTAGATCCACATGGTGACCTTGGGGGATAATCCCCAGGTCTGTCCTATGGTTCGGCGGCATTGCTCATAAGATATAAATGCTTTTTTAACTCTGCTTTCTATGTGTGAGTTCCACGTCAGCTTGCTGTCGAGGATAACACCTAAGTATTTCACTTCTGTAGCAAAGCTTAATTTAACGTCGAAAAGACTGGGTGCGTTTAAGCCCCTAGGTTTCGTTTTCTTTGTGAAAAGAACCATCTCTGTCTTTTTGTGGTTAATAGACAGCGATTGTTCTTTGCACCATGTCTCTAAAGTTCTGAAAGCCACTTGCATTCTGTCGCAAAGGGTGCTTTCAAACTTTCCTGTTGGCAGAATAACAATGTCGTCTGCGTAGGCTACTGTATAGATTTTGTCATGTTCATTGAGGCGGTGAGTTAGGCTGTCTAGAACAAGGTTCCACAGTAGAGGTGATAAAACCCCTCCCTGTGGGCAGCCCCTCGTAACCTTGCCTCGTATCTTGACTTCATTTACAGTTATTTCTATTGCACGCATGGAGACCATGCTGAGAATCCATCCGCTTACTGTTGTAGGTACATTTCGATCAGTAAGCGAGTGCATTATTTTAGAGAACGTGGTTTTGTCGAAAGCTCCCTCGATATCTATGAATACGCCCAGGGTGGACTCTTTCTTGTCCAATGATCGCTCGATCTGACCAACCACATGATGTAGGGCCGTATCGGTGGATTTTCCTGTTGTGTATGCATGTTGGTTGGGATGCAGTGGTTTGGTGTTAATCACTGTATCCCTTATGTACCTTTCATTTAGCCTCTCTAGCGTTTTTAATAAGATGTAAGGCTAATAGGCCGGTAAGCTTTTGGAATGGAGTAATCCATTCTTTCAGGTTTTGGTATGAGGACAACCTTTACTTCTCTCCACATCTTCGGTATATAATTCAGAGCTAGGGAAGCTCTGAATATTTGCACTAGGTGAGGAAGAAGCCTCTCCAGACCCCACTGCAGCAGGGCTGGATAATGTCCTTACTGCCCCAGTTGACGTGATGTCCATTGGAGTCACAGCCGATTATGAGCTCCAATTTCTGGTGCTGGCAGTACTTCACCAGTTCCTCCATTTCCCTGCTAGGTGGTGGTGCGGCTGCATCAGAGGGGAGGTATACTGATGCCAGGACTACGGTATTTGGTTGTCCGTCACAACTAGCACATTCCATCCTTACTGCAGTCAAGTCTGAGCAGGAGAGATGTGCCAGAGGATGAACTTTAATTTGCCTAGGTACGTATATGGCAGTCCTTGGCTGATCATTGCTGGGAAAATAAAAAGTTTTACCAGTTAAAGTACTTAAACCAATGATTCTGGTTTTCCTTATCCACGGTTCTTGGATTAATGCAATAGTGTCCTGTTGCTTAGCAAGGTGGCGGCTGATGGTTGCCGTGGCCACTCTGCTGTGCTGAAGGTTACACTGAATAAATGAAGTCGTTTCGGCTCCTCCTCTACGATCCATTATTATTATTATTTTTTTTTCAATTATTTATTCGGTCAGGAGGACCGTTTCTGAGGACCCGTCGGTCTGCATCTTTTCAGGTGCCTCGTCGGGTGCCTCGTCTGCAGGGGTGTCGACCGCCAGACTTCCTAGCTCGACGCCACTGCTGGTCTCCTCCTGACCTTCCTTCTTGGCCTCTTCCGCCTTTACCTTCATGGTCAATGAGGTGAACGCATAGCTCAACCTCATCGACTTTTGTTTGAGGGTTGTCAAGTCTTCGTCCCCTACTCCGAAGACGAAGAGATGCCCCCTTGGTTCTGTTTTGGCCTCGTGGTGGAAAGAGCACCATCTCGAGACCTTGAGGTCCGGGTTTTGCCCACTTAGCCGACGCAGCACGACCTCTTTCTCCTCGAGTATCTCAGTTGATCTACTCGGGATCCAAAGGGGTGCTTTTGTCAGCTTCGGTAGGCAGTCTACTCGCACTACCTTGAGTGATGCGTCCTCCCACGGTCGAAGGCCAACACCAGTATTTGTAAGCCATGCCAACGTCGCGTCGTCATCGCAGGTAACTCTGATGATTTCACCAGAGTGCGACCACTGACGGAACGTTGGTGGCTTGGCGTTACTGGAGGGGGCGGCCAAAATTTCCTTGTCCAGCTCTCCCAGCAGCATGTCTTGGACAAGAGCTTCCCTTTCGGCAGAAATTTTGTCTATTATAGCTACTCGAAGGTGACTGGTAGCCACCTCCTTGTAGCTTTTTGGTTGAGCGGCCGTTGTGTCCTGCCTAACCTTTTTCAGGGTTTTAGGCGTCACCTCGGTTGAGGAGGCGCCTGACCTGATTCTCTTTTTTGTTTTACCTTCAGGTGTGTTGTGTTCCTTGCCCCGTTTGGAGGAAGAACTAGCAACATTACCTGAAGGTTGTGCTTCTGAAGGTCCAGAGGCGGTTCGCGCTGCGGGGTTTCCCCCAGCCTCGCGTGCCTTCCTCCTTCTCTTCAGTTCCGCACCGCAGACTCGTTTACCCCTGCGGTGCTTGGGTTTTTCTGATTGAGGCGGACATTTCTGTCCAGCCTCAGTCGTGAGTGGTTTGTTTTTTTGTTTTTCGGTTTCCATGTTGGTCCCACGAGTAGCAAGGGAAAAGAGAAGGTCACCACCTGACAGAGCCCCGCATGCCAGGGGAAGGCTTAATACAAGAGGGTGTCGCCCGGTGCCCTCAGGGGAACGTTCGCGACCACATTCTAACCAGTGGCCTTTCAGCCCTCGGCACGTTACCTTACACCTTAGCATGGGTTAAGCTGGTCCGCGGCGACGGCTTTCGCAAAAGATTTTGGGGGTTTTTAGGTCCCCTCAATCTACTTATAACCGTCACTGATCAAGTTGCCCTGACCACCTCCTATCCAACACCTGGAGACGCGCCTGGTAGGTAGCTCAACCTCCCTTTAAACAAATAAAGGGTGCCAGGATGCCGTTTGATTAAAATAATTAGTATATAAATAATCTTTAATTTCCTGTACCCTAGAGTCAGATGCCATTCAATAAAATAATCCGAAATTAAAAATTTAATTGCTTCTAAATAATTAAGCCAATGTATCCCAAACACAATTTTAAATAATGCCCATTTTTTTTTGTATTCCTTCATCAACTTTGGGCCAGATAAAATCTACAACCTACAATTTTAGCTTCACGAAATACATTTAAACAAGCTTGATGAATTGCAATTTCAAAATAAATTATAATTTCATTATGGATGAATGTTAAAATATTTTCTTTACGTCATTTCTAACTATATTAAAACTGTTTACATATGCAAATATCAAAGTTACAAATACATATTTTTTTTATCGTGTCGAGCACTTCTTTCGTTAGGTTGGGCAAAACTGGTAAAAGTTTCCTTTTCGCTTTATACATATTTCTTTGGCTGCGTTCGAGATATTGTAGGTAAATATCAATGTCGTTGTGTTGTAGTTCTATTCTTATTACTTTACTAGGTTTTTCGGTAATATCTTAAATTGCTTTTCTTTTTAGCGCATTGTTTAATATTTGACGGCTATTTGGTATATCTTCTTTTTGCATTTGTCCACTTACGTTTTTAACAATTTTTGTTTTACTGGATTACATAGTATAAATTTTTGGCATTTACGTTTGCAACACCATCAGCGAATTTTTCCACTATCTACTACCAACAAGATGTGACCCTTTTTACTATAATTTACGTTATCCATTGAAATGAATTTACCATACAATAACAAGAAAAAATTTCAAATGTTTTTGATACAGTGTTACCAAAGAAACTTAAACATAAATTAGATCAAGAAAGGTTTTACTAAGTTAACCATACCAGATTTGAGTTTAACTAGAAACTAATAAAAATAAATTAACTAAGGTTTTTTGAAATGAGATATATTTGTAAATACTTAAGAGGATTAAAGGTCTTAGGTACCTTCACTGGTGGTAAAACTCGTTATTTTTTAATTCCTACAATTCATTCTACCTTCTGCTTTACGTTTCGTAGTCTAACTAGATGACAGCCCTTGATGGTTATCCATAAATGTAAAACAAAACAAAAATATTTTTACGATATTTACATTATATTATACTGCGTAATGTTGATTCGTTTCCCTCTAATTAGGCTTTCTCAAACACTTGTACTGAACATATTATGTGTTAAAAAGATTATTGTGGTGAATAGTTTAAAAAGTGGTCGTTAAGTAAAATTTTGGGATTTTTTATTGACTTATAATGGTTTAAATAGATTTAATTTTTATTTTTAATATGTAAAATTTCAAAATATGGGTTAAAGGGATAGTTTTGTTCTAATAAAAATTTTGCATAGTTTGATACGTTTCAACATTTATTAAAACTACGTTTATGTTTCAAAATACTGGATTTTACATTTCTATAAGTTTTACTTAGATATGTTGTAGACTGTAAACCATCACCAAAGGTAAGATCGTGAACAAAAGATTTTTGTAGGTAAATTAAAATTTTTGTATTTGGTGTTTTTAATCTATGTGCTAGAATAATTGTTTGTTTTAAAACATACTGTTTAACTATAATTACTAAGTAAACGTTTTGGAATTTTACTAGTTTCACCAAAATAAGTTAAAATAAAATATTGCTTTGAATTAGTTGTATTAGGAAAGTAGAATTCATTTACATCAGTATAGATATGATCTATTAACTTTGCATTTTATTTATTATAAATAAACATAACTAACACTTATACCTCACATACAATGTTAATGGATAACTTGAAGCTATGCCAGACTCACTCAGTCGCATAAAATAAAACCGCAAATTTAGACTAAATGTTGATTTATAGTGTAAATGTTTGTTGTTAGCCCAACAAAGGTAAGTATAGTCTAATTTATGTATGATTTGGTCACGTATTTGAGTATCCAAGTTTACTCTGAAAACTAAATTTACTAGAGATGTATAATTTTCCTATTATAAAAAAAGTTTTGCATTGCAAATTACCATAGGATACGCTAATTTAATTGTACATTTTCTTAGCTGTAGCACGTGGTAAAAAGTACCAATGTTACAGGATAAATTGCAATGCTTAATAACAACGTATAATAGGTGCGTTTTATTTTGTAAGACGTAGAAAAGTATACAAACGAAAAGAGGAATGTTACAAGAGTGTTGCATTATAAAAAAATAGAAACTGATGTAAAATTGCTAAATAAATTAAAAGAAATATATAGAACAAAAATAAACTCTTTAACTTATCAATATTTTGATATTGTATCAATATGCATTTTTCTGCAAATTAAATGGTTTTAACTTATTCAAATTGATAAATTTCTTGAAATTCCTTGTTTTTATTGCTTCTATTATATGATGTAACACGGCGAAATAAGAGCAGGTGCTTTCATTAAAAGTGTCTCGGTTGACACGCAGCAAGGTTGTTGTACGCAGCTGTCGACAATGATGGTTCGAATTCGAAAGAAGAGACATAAAACCGAACATATGATGAAATTCTAGAGACAACAGATTTGTTTTATTGATTTTGTTATTACTGACGGATTTTAAACGGCTCTCATCTTTCAATATACATCTATCTATTTTGCATGAAGTTTAATCACGTTTTTCAATCTATCACATTAAAAACGATATCACAAGGACTTTTTTATAATTCACGTTCACAAAGTTTCTATTTCGACACTAAAAACAGTATCGAAATAGATTCATTGTAACACTGTTTTTGGTAACTTTTTGTTTTACACAATTGGTTGCACTGCACTGATTTTCAACGAAAGAGTTCAGGTAGTAAATCAAGAAGTATGTTGTAGTAAATTATTAACTACATTATCAGCGTTATTGCTAAATTCGGAATATTTTATACAAATTTGACAAACATTCTAATTTAAAATCATTAAAACTGACAAGTGTCAAAACTGTCAAGATTGCCAACATAAATAAATATTTCGAAAAACACTCATTTTACTTTTTTTTATACTTTTAAAGTTCATTATAAAAAATAGTATGTAACACTCGAGTTACAATGACGGTTTGTAGTACTCGTTCTTTGCGAAACTCACCGCTTCGCGGTTCGTTTCACAAACTGAACTTGTACTACGAAACCTCTGTCATTGTAACACTTGTATTACAATATACTATTATGAGTTACTGCAATTTATAGTTGGCTACCTTGATAAGTTATTTTTACTTATGGTTTTGCGGAACATTGAAAACGTTATAATGTACATTGTTGATTTTATGGAGTTACAAGAAGGTTATTAGACAGGACACAAAAAAATTACTTAGAGTTTGATGTTTTAATTGTCGACTTGACAAAGTCTATCACTCATTAACGTTATGCTATACGTGCTTAGGAAAAAAATGACTAAGTGTCGGAGTAGAATTTAAAGACCGATAAGCGATTTGATGACTAGACATTCATAGCTTAGTTGTTAGAGCGTCAGTGCGTAGAGCTGTAGGTTGCGAGTTCGAGTGTCATTTCGAGTCTTTTTTTTTAATTTCTCCTTAATGTCAATTAATATATTCTTGTTTGTATACTTTCTAAAAACTTTCAAAAATTTAATTTTTTTTTAAAAAGAGGTATTACAGGTTCTGTTTAACTAACCACCATTGAATATCTATATACAAGTCGAGGCTATTACTCACAGGGTAATATAAGGGGTGGCTTTCATAACCTTATTAAGGGAAAAGAGCAAGCAGAGTTAAATGTTAGGGTAAGGGTAATATTTCTTAGTATTCCTCAGAATAAAAAAATATTTTTGAAGTAAAATTTCTTTAGGCGCGTCTGGGGGTAACTGAATAACTCTAACGGACGTGACGTCATTCTAATGTAACGGAAAAAAAACTAATACAAAATACCTAACACGATTCCGCCTACTATATTAAATAAAAGTTAAATCTGTAATTTTATATTATTAGGCAACATAATATACATATTTTGCTGACCTGTCAAATTAACAGCTTGTTAACCAAAATACATTGTTGTTGAATATTTTTACGAAGTGTTTGTTTTAAATATGATTAAACAAAGTGAATTTATTAATGAAGAAAGTGATGAAAAAATATTGAATGAAAATGAGTGAGTACTCTATATGCATATTTTTATTTATTTATTTATTATTTTATGCAGATTTTTGGTGTGCAATTACACTATTTATACCTAATTATTTATACTCATTATTTATACCTAGCTATTTTCGTTTTATAGACTTAAAGAGCTAAAAAGAAAAAGAAATTGTGAACGTCAAAGGGCATATTATCAGCGCCAGAAACATCTGAAGAAAAATGAAAATGAAAAAAAGACGAGACAGCGACATTCATTATGATTTGATTAAGTAAGTTTATATACATACATACATACATACATATTATGATAGTAAATAATTGTTTATAGGGAAGCTTTACGTTAAGTAAAGAAGCATGTTGCACGTTTTTGTTCATAAAATATTAATATTCGAAATGTTTTAACACTAACTTATACTTATTTTAGGTTTGGTTATGTAGCCATAAAGGCCATAAAACCACTAGTCAGAATGGTTGATCTTTTACCAGCAATAACAGATCCTTCGTAGAACTGAAGAAAACAAACTCAACTTAGGATTTTAAATTTTATGAAATATGCTATAAAATGCTACAAAATGAAATGGTTATCTAACTATCGAAGGCTCTTGTGTTGTGTTGTATTACAATAAGGTAGGTACAGCTACAAAATCACACATTCTAAACGTAATGTGTGTATATTTTTAATATTCTTCACCTATTATTGAAGTAAAGCTTCTTAAGGCGCGACTAGGGGTAACGGAAGTAATTGTAACGGAACGTTACAACTCTGACGTCATATTCTAACGTTAGATTCTGACGGAAGATTCTGATGGAAGTAACGGTGTGATTTCAGCTATGGAAGGAGCTTAAATTTTCAAAATTTTCAAAATTTATTTATAAAATTTTATTTATTTTATTTATTTATTTATTTATTTATTTATTTATTTATTTATACAATACCTACCCTTACAGGTATTAAACCCAATTATAAGGTAGGGGTTACAAATGCTCACAATTAAAGTGAATGATTAATATATAAGTAAAAGAATCTAAAAAAGACACTAATTAAAAAAAGTCCTAGTAATTAAACAAAACTATTAAAAACAAATAATTTCCAATTACAAAGGAAATAATATAATTATGTAAGTAAAAAAAAAAATCTAAACTAACTGAACAAAAATAAAAGAGAGCAAGAAAAACATCCAGAGATTCTCAGTGTGGCACAGACTTGGATATTTCAGTGAGAGAGGTAAAAAAGAGATCTATGTTATGATCGTTACACATTTTACACATTAAATGCAAAGGAGAAAACTTTAAAATATTTGTGTGCGGCGTAGGAAGATGAAAACATGAAGAGTGTCTAGAGCTCAAACGCGGAACAAAAAAAAACAATTCTTGACAAGATATTTGGACAATCAGTAAGGTTATTGGGTAACTTAAAAATGTTTATTAACATAAAATATTCGCGACGGTTTTTTAGAGAAACAAACCCAAACCTTCTTAGCAACTCTTCATCAGATCTTTTACTCTTGTATACAACTTAACATCATCAGCATAAAGTAAATGGTTCACTGTAAGAGTATTACCGATATCATTAATAAAAATGTTAAAAAGCAAAGGTCCCAAAACGGACCCCTGCGGGACTCCCGAAACTGCCTGATATTCACAGGATCTTTCCCCTTGAATCTCTACATATTGGGTACGGTTAGTTAAGTAAGAAGAAAAGAGAGTTAACAAAGAATCTGAAAAACCAAAATTATAAAGTTTTTGAAGCAAAATATGATGATCAAGGCAATCAAAAGCTTTTGTGAAATCTAAATACACAACATCAGTCTGCAAGCCGTCATCTATAGCCTCCGCTATGTCCTGCGTTATAATAGTAAGATTTGTGACCGTAGATCTACCTTTATAAAATCCATGTTGGGCAGTTGTTATTTGATTACTAATTAACGAAAATAAATAATCATGTAGTATAAATTCCAAAATCTTACAAAAATTGCATATAACTGAAACAGGCCTATAATTACTAATTTCCGATCTTTTTTCTTTTTTAAAAACGGGACAAACTTTTGATTTCTTCCATACCGCCGGTATAGATTTAGTTTTAAGTGAAATATTAAAAAGTATCTGCAGAGGTTTTGCAAGAACAAATCTACAATCTTTTATCATGAATGCGAGAATAAAATCTGGCCCCGTTGTAAAAGAAGGTTTTAATTTTTTTATAGCTGAGATAACATCCTGCTCCGAAATATGACGTAAACTAATCGTGGATGTGT